>CAXAMN010013336.1:451911-506101 GCA_963970005.1 Durusdinium trenchii | reverse complement strand
AACCGTAGATTGAAACCAATGGAAACCAACACAAGCCAGACGAAGCAAGACAATCCACAAAACCGGTACTTGAAAACGAGTCTTCTTCCAAACTACTTGGCCTTTTGCATGTTTTCCTTGTCAGATCTTTTTTTCGACCGTCTCGAGGAATTGCGAGTCGCACAAGATATTCTTTTTCACATACAGAAGGCTTCAAAGCGACCGAAGAATTTCTTGATCTGGCACTGGCATGATTTGTCGTTTTTTCTCTCCAAACCGTTCGAAATGAAAGACCCAGAATGACATCGAACAACAATACCCTGCTCAATCATACTTGTTGGTGCATTGGAGTTGCACATTTGGCTGGGTGAGTTTTTTGATGTTTATTTCAAGGTTGTTTGACCATGAAATGGAACGAATCCGAATCAGAGGTTGTCTATTCTGATCCAGCGATCCGAACCGGCATGTCTCAGTCGAATCACCTAAGAGGAACCAATTGGAACCAAAACCAACACAAGCAATGCGAACCAAGACTATCCACAAAACATGACCTTGAAAACGATTCTTCTTCCAAACTACTTGGCCGTTTGCATGTTTTCCTTTTCAGATCTTTTTTCCGACCGTCTCGAGGGATTGCGACACGCACCAGATATTCTTTTTCACACACAGAAGGCTTCCAAGCGACCGAAGAATTTCTAGATCTGGCATGATTTGTCGTTTTTTCTCCAAACCGTTTGAAATGAAAGACCCAGAATGACATCGAACAACAATACCCTGCTCAATCAGACTTGTGGGTGCATTGGAGTTGCACATTTTGCGGGGAGAGTTTGTTGATGTTGATTTCAAGCGAAGTCGTTTTACAATGAAATGGAACGAATCCGAATCAGAGGTTGTCTATTCTGATCCAGCGATCCACATGTCTCAGTCCTCAGTCCAATGGTTGTCAGGCTGTCGAAAAATCCGCGCGGAGATACAAACCGTAGATTGAAACCAACACAAGCAATACTAACCAAAACAATCCACAAAACACGCCGGCAGGCCGGCGGGTTTTAAACAGTTTAAACATACAATAGTGTTCAATGATATTTCAGTATTGATTTCATCATGCCTTTATTTTGTTGATGTATTCATTGTCTTTTCTTTCTTCCTTATGTCCCATTTGTATATATTATGTTATATTTGTATTTTGAATTGTCTGATCCTTTGGCTTTAGGGTTTGCTTTTAGTGCCTTACCCTTACCTTTGCCTTTTAATTCTGCTACTTCATTTTCAAGTTTATCTATACTTTCCATTTGCTCTTGGACTGTTTTCCATAAGACTGCTGTCATTCTACCATAATTGACGCTCTTGTATTTATTGTCAGAATTACTGTAACTATGTTTTTCATATCGGGCGGTATGGTTTCTTCAATCTCATCAGCAATAGATTCTATATTATGTATTTGTTTGTTTTTATCGCCGTTCATGTAGTATTTCCTTGCCTTAATCTTTTTCACTAACTCACTGCATTCTGTTTCAACATCTTCTATTTGTCTTTTCAATCTTTTGTCGCTCGTCTCATGAAGTGCTACACAAGTAATGTTGTATCCAGAAACACTATCAACATTAAACGTAAAAACTCTATAAGCAAAGGTTGCTCCATTCTGTTGCAATAACATATTAAAATCATCATTAGTATTGTAGATATTACATCGTATAGATTGTTTTGCTTCAATAAGGGTAGTATTTATTAATAAAATATTAGCATCTGCTCCTGCTCCTAAAATTGTAATAGGACTATTGACATTGCTGTCATTCCATATTCTTGATACATTGGATTTGTTTTTTAGCATTGAAAGCAAACCAGGCAACAAACTGAAGTTGATACAGCGCTGAGAGCAAAAGCAAATCTAGCAAATCCTGTATTCACCGCAAATGCGACAGTTAATTCAATATTAAATGCTAATGCTGTCAATACAGTAGGTTTAACATCAAATGCTGTAAATACAAATCAGTACTATGCGACAAACCTTACAGCAGATACAACTTGGACGCACAATATCACAGAGTATATGAGGTATGACTTTACCAATTCAACCCTAGAAATGAAACAGGAACTACAAATAGAAAACGGTTTTAAAACAGATATTGATAGTTTTAACTAGTACAAATTTAGTGATGTCTAAAAACGGTGTTGAGTATGTGCAATTTTAGGCATCCCCTGAAAGAATTTTATTGAATTATTCAATAAAATATTGTATACAACCAAATAACGGAAGAGTCAAGAGGTAAAAGTCAGTTGTTTGAGGGAGTTGAAGGGGGGTTGAATGTATTGAGGATTAGAACCTTGGATGAAACAAACCCGTACATTAGTCTTGACTGTAATATTGGCACTACTAGTTCCAGCATTACAATGTCCCCTGCCAGTGTGGGTATATCAACTCAATTGAACTGTAATATACTGAATAGCAGTGGTGATAACGATGTTTCATTTAGAAGAAACGGAGTTGAATATTTTACATTGGATAGTGCTAATAGTATTGTTAATGTAGCAAATTCCATAGGAGTATCAACAGGCAGGTGATTTATATGCAAACAACATCAGGAAAAGGTCATTAGAAACTGATACCGTTTTTGTTGTGCTAATTCTGATGGCGTAAGTTCAGAGGTTGAATATATATATATATATATGAGATATGACTACTTGAATTCTGCTTTAAACATTGTTTCAGGTATTGTGTTTTTTTCTGGTGGTTTATTTATACTACTACAGATAATGTAAATGTGCTAATTCAAAGGAACGGAGTAGATTACATAACCCTAACTACATTAGATACAATTGATTTAGAGAAGCAAACGTATATAAAAGCAAATGGTTTAGCGCTAACCATTGAAGATACTGTAGATGGATACTTTAAAATTGGTGATGGTAAAAGTATTGATTGTTGGACTACTGGAGGAGTAGGTCAAGAGATGCAGTTGAACTATATTTCTAATAGCTGTGTAAGGATTGGCAATACTGCTGGTTATTTAGCAATCAATGGATTAAGGAATGGAACAGATATACTGGATATGAATGGTGCTATTCAAATATTTCCTGCGGATCGAGAGGAGGCCCGGGAGGGCCCCAGGAGGAGGAGGGTCGGCAAAATAAATATGTTTTTCTTTTTTTCGGCCGACCCCCCCCCCAAACCTGCTAGTCTTAGTTATATTTCATAGTTTCGTTTAAATACAATTTGATTGTTTTGATTGAAATATAGAATGTAAAGTTTGCTTTTCTATATGTATTGAAAAGATGTGTTTAATATGTGTTTAGTGATTATAGTGTTGTGCTATGTGTTTTTGATACTGTATTTTTTTGCTGAATGTCAGTGTTTTCACTACTGTATATATTTATATTAATATACTTATTTTAAATCACGATTTTATCGTGTTTTCTGAACGCCCGTGGTCCACTGTTCTGTAAATTTTAGGGGCAAAGTTGAGTATGGCAATGCTTGATTTGGAAAACACGTTTGATACAATACAGCATGATATAAACTCTCATCTTGGCATTTCAGAGAATGGGTTTCAGCAAGCATTGTATAGCATTATTGTGATTCAATTCAAGATTGCTACTCGGAAACCACCTTTTTGTGTCTCAAGGATACCTTCGGTAGCTCCGAAAACACAAAGCAGAGCGCAGGGATACGTCAGGGGTGCTCCCTATCTCTTCATACTTGCAATAGCCTATATTATTTGACCGTGATAATCGGCAAGTACAAACAGAAAAGTGACCAATGCGCAATGCAAGGATTCCTGGTCTGAACTTTGATACGTATTACTATACCCAGATGATACAGTTTTATTCTCTACAGATAATCAGGAGCAGAATGAGCTGCCGCGCCTGACTGAATCTAAATTTAGCAGGCATGGTCTGAAACTCAGAGACAGATGCGTAGCAATCCAAATAAACAACGATTGCTCAATGCACTTTGAAAACGGCAACCCGCTCCCAAAAAGATACGTGGACACCTACCTGGAAAATGAAACAACTGCGAAGTAGACATCAACACGAAGTGTCAAACACAATGCAATAAGTTCGGAAGGTGTGGATTAAGATTTTAAAAGGCACCATACTTGTATTGAGAAGCATCAAAATGCAAGCCAGAATTGGCGCCTTGTTATTTTTGATGCAGTCAATCGATCCAAGCTACTCTTGGCCTTGAAACAGCCCATCTTATTAACGCATTGTTAAAACATGTTGATGCTTTCCAATTGCGTTGCTTGAGGAGAATCCTGAAGATGGCGCCCAAATTTGTAGATAGGTCCAATGCAAATAGGGCCGCGATACAGAAAGCATCGTCTATTGCCTGCCCCGATACACTCGGTCAAGCTGCTCAGTACTCACTATGATGAAAAGAATTGAAAAGATTGCTAGTAGCAAGAAGCTACTAGGAACAAGTGCATCGCTTCTAGTAACAAGTGCCTTACTAGTAGTAACAAGGACGCTACTAGTAGCAATGTTCGCTACGAACGTAACAAGGGAAGGTGGGTCACATCAGGTCACATCACTCGAGCTAGTGATAATGATCCGTTGAGGCAGATTTGATTAGAGGCCCAATCAGCAAACCGGGTACAGTGTGGCAAAACAACACGTTGTCGGCCTCAACAAATTTGGTTCGACTATGCAAAACAATATGTTTACAACAACAAGTTCGATCTTCAACATCATGAAGAAGGGCCTTGCAAAGATTTTTCAGATTCACCCGCTGAGGTTTGGCTACACCAGCACCGTGCATGTTTTGACGATGAAGTCGAATCACGGTAAACAAACAAGTAGGGGCTTATATAAAGCCCACTTTAAAATCTACGCACAAGGAGACGTGGCCCCAATAGCAAGGACATCACCAGAAAACGGAAGGAATGATACCAAGACAGCGCAAAAGTTGCACTTTATTTAACGTTGATATCAAACTGATCCGTATTTTGTAACATGTGTTAAAGATATATACAAAAAACAAATACTAAAAAAGGGTGACAGGTTTTATAAGCAACAGATCCACCGGTCAGTCATCCTCACTCCCCTGACCGTGTTTGTTTTTGTTTTTTTTCTGGTAAATGTACTCACACTTTGTGGAGTAAGTTACGCTATTGGACCCCCAGACCTCTTGAAATCGAGCCTTTGCCCATAGAGGATGTAGTAAGCATAGCATGTTGTTCGTTTCATTTTGTGGTTTTAGTCTACATTCTATTGAATTTTCATGGAGACATTTGCCACAAGGTCTAACTTGAATGTTTTCCCCCGCATGTTTGGGGTATTGACATTCCCTACAGTCTTCCTGCTGTGTGGGGCTGGTCTTGCTGACCCACGTTATTGCGGTGTGTTGGCCACAGAGCACGATTGTTGCCTCCATGCAGTCAGCCGTTCATAGCGCATGTATTTGCCACGCAATTGCTCCTTCACTGGCTGGGGCTGGAAGTCTATATATATATATATACATATTATCTTCCGGATTCACCCTTCTTACATTGAGGCGGACATGATGACACCATGGTTTTATCGATGGGTTCTGCAACTTCTGTAGGCTAATTTGTTGAAACTACAGTCAAGTGTGGCTGGACAGCACGCCTACGGTTCAGTATCGACAGAGCAACAAGCAAGAAGCTGCCTTGGCCTAACCCTACATGGCACCTGACAAGTCATTTCTGGGGCTTTGTTTTGTGAGAAGGAAGGGCAAGACCTTGGGGCCGGTCGATTCTCACCGATTGTCACCTGAGATGATTGCGGAAGCCAGATATTCCCGATGTTCGCAACCGTCCGCAACCGTTCGCAACCGTTCGCAACCGTCCGCAACCGTTCGCAACCGTTCGCAACCGTCCGCGGTAGAGCGCTAAGGCGCTGCCATTGGGGGAAGCTTTTGCAAGTGACTATTCATGGATGTGTCACGTGTCAGTTTGCACCGCTATTCCATTGTGATTTGCGTGAAAGAGACATGTCGCGCAAGCAACGTGATGCGTCTCGCTGCACAGGCGCAGCGTTTGGTGAGATCTGCAGATTGCTGCGCATTTCCATTGGGATTAGCGTTTGGAGAGTCGTGTTTTTGCGGTGTTGGATGTGGCCGTGCCATTGGGATTTGCGTTTCAGGGTGTGGCATCGAAGCTCTGTTTTCGTGACAAGTCTCAGCTGAAATGCCGATTTTGGTGGATGGGAGTGTGCTCAGAACGGGCTGAAATCATTCCAAACGTGTGGTGTGGTGCAAATTTTGTTGAAGCTCACCTGAGATGACATTGTTACTTTTCGTGGCAGGCGTGCGGGTTTTGAGGTGTGGAAGTGGGATTTTCGTGGCAGGCGCAGGAAATCGTGAGGTTGCGATGTATGACGGAGGTGACATTTCGTGGCAGGCGCAGTACTTTGTGCGCGTTAGACGTGTGGACGCGGAAAGATTCGTGGCAGGCGCAGGGAATGGGGAGGTTGTGAGTTGTGGTAGAAGTGAATGTCGCTGTCGCATTGGGATTGGCGTGTGAGCGGGTGTCGTTTGGAGGGGCTGGAATCGCGAAACTGCTTGGCAGGGCTGCGTGATGTGTGTGCTCCGATGGGTGTTTCCGCTGGACGTTTGGAGGAAGTCTCGTGCGACGCGTTCGTTTTGCAGACTTTGACATGTGAGTTTTTGAGGAAGTCTCGTACGAAACGCTCGCTTTGGGGACTTGAAATGTGACTTTTGGAGGAAGTCTCGTGCGAAACGCTCGTTTTGGAGACTTGACGTGTGACTTTTGGAGGAAGTCTCGTACGAAACGCTCGTTTTTGAGACTTGACGCGCGACTTTTGGAGGAAGTCTCGTACGAAACGCTCGTCTTGCAGCTTCGCAGCGTGACTTTTGGAGGAAGTGTCCCACAAGAGTGTCCCACAAGTGCGTCCCACAAGAGTGTCCGACAAGAGTGTCCCATAAGAGTGACCCACAAGAGTGTCCTACAAGAGTGTGCAACAAGAGTGTCCCGTAAGAGTGTCCCACAAGAGTGTCCTACAAGAGTGTCCCACAAGAGTGTTCTACAAGAGTGTCCCGTAAGAGTGTCTCACAAGAGTGTCCCACAAGAGTGTCCCGCAACCATGTCCCACAAGAGTGTCTCACAAGAGTTAAGAGTGTCCCACAAGAGTGTCCATAAAGAGTGTCCCACAAGAGTGTCCCACAAGAGTGCCCTACAAGAGTGTCCCACAAGAGTGTCCTACAAGAGTGTCCCACAAGAGTGTCCTACAAGAGTCTCCCACAAGAGTGTCCCGCAACAGTGTCCCGCAAGAGTGTCTCACAAGAGTGTCCCTTAAGAGTGTCCCACCAGAGTGTCCCACAAGAGTGTCCCGCAAGAGTGTCCCAAATGAGTGTCCCACAGGAGTGTCCCACAAGAGTGTCCCGCAGCAGTGTCCCGCAAGAGTGTCTCCCAAGAGTGACCCTTAAGAGTGTCCCACAAGAGTGTCCCGCAACAGTGTCCCACAAGAGTGTGGCCCACAAGAGTGTCCCACAAGAGTATCCCACAAGAGTGTCCTACAGGAGTGTCCCACAAGAGTGTCCCACAAGAGTGTCCTATAAGAGTGTCCCACAAGAGTGTCCCACAAGAGTGCCCTACAAGAGTGTCCCACAAGAGTGTCCTACAAGAGTGTCCCACAAGAGTGTCCTACAAGAGTGTCCCACAAGAGTGTCCCACAAGAGTTAAGAGTGTCCCACAAGAGTGTCCCACAAGAGTGTCCCACAAGAGTGTCCTGCAAGAGTGTCCCACAAGAGTGTCCCACAAGAGTGTCCCGCAAGAGTGTCCCAAATGAGTGTCCCACAGGAGTGTCTCACAAGAGTGTCCCACAAGAGTGTCCCGCAACAGTGTCCCACAAGAGTGTCCTACAAGAGTGTCCCACAAGAGCTTCCTACAACAGTGTCCCACAAGAGTGCCCCGCAACAGTGTCCCGCAACAGTGTCTCACAAGAGTGTCCCTTAAGAGTGTCCCGCAAGAGTGATCCCACAAGAGTGTCCTACAGGAGTGTCCCACAAGAGTGTCCCGCAAGAGTTTCCTACAAGAGTGTCCCACAAGAGTGTCCCACAAGAGTGTCTCACAAGAGTGTCCCTTAAGAGTGTCCCACAAGAGTGTCCCGCAACAGTGTCCCACAAGAGTGTCCTACAAGAGTGTCCCACAAGAGCTTCCTACAACAGTGTCCCACAAGAGTGCCCCACAAGAGTGTCCCACAAGAGTGTCCTACAGGAGTAGCCCACAAGAGTGTCCTACAAGAGTGTCCCACAAGAGTTTCCTACTAGACTGTCCCACAAGAGTGTCCCACAAGAGTGTCCCACAAGAGTGTCCCGTAAGAGTGTCCCACAAGAGTTTCCTACAAGAGTGTCCCACAAGAGTGATCCCACAAGAGTGTCCTACAGGAGTGTCCCACAAGAGTGTCCCACAAGAGTTTCCGACAAGAGTGTCCCACAAGAGTGTCCACAAGAGTGCCCTACAAGAGTGTCCCACAAGAGTGTCCTACAAGAGTGTCCCACAAGAGTTTCCCACAAGAGTGTCCCGCAAGAGTGTCCCACAAGAGTGTCTCACAAGAGTGTCCCTTAAGAGTGTCCCACAAGAGTGTCCCGCAACAGTGTCCCACAAGAGTGTCCTACAAGAGTGTCCCACAAGAGCTTCCTACAACAGTGTCCCACAAGAGTGCCCCACAAGAGTGTCCCACAAGAGTGTCCTACAGGAGTAGCCCACAAGAGTGTCCTACAAGAGTGTCCCACAAGAGTTTCCTACTAGAGTGTCCCACAAGAGTGTCCCACAAGAGTGTCCCACAAGAGTGTCCCGTAAGAGTGTCCCACAAGAGTTTCCTACAAGAGTGACCCACAAGAGTGTCCTACAAGAGTGTCCTACAAGAGTGTAATTTGGACATATGTAGCTTTTTGAACGTGTTTGCATTCGGGTTCGTGGGCTCCATCTTGTTTTTTCTTTTTAACCCGCCCTTGATTAAGCAAGGTACTGGGCGCTCTTAGCTACTTCCGCTACTACATATGGATGCAGGATAGCTCACGCACTAACGATTTGATTCCTGGATTACTTCCTGAATTTTAGGGAAGCTTAACAAACATATCTCATGTTCCCTCAAATTTAACCAAATTCACTACAGTAAGTTTCAGAGCCCAAGGTATGGCACATGCAGCATTTTTGGATGTGCAAAGTCTCGGGGTGCAACTACGTGCAGCAGTGGCGAATGCGTTTGCAGCTTGGACTCTAAAAGGGCAAACAGATTTCATCCGAGGCGTTGTGATGCCGTGGGCTTAGGCTTGGGCCAAACACAAGCCCTCATTCACAAAGGTAATTCTTTGCAACTAGTAGCGTCCTTGCTCCTAGTAGTAGGGCCAGTTGCCCTTAGTAGCGTTCTTGCTCCTAGTAGTAAGGCCAGGAGCCCCTAGTAGCGTCCTTGCTCCTATGTTTGCATCAACTTGCCGGAAGGTCTGAGATGTTGGAAACAGACCCAAGTGAGCCTTGAGTTTGCAAGTCCTCCTGACCTCCTCAATGTCACAGGTCAGCCTGGCTATTGTGCGCACAGGGGCACCTGTATCCCAGAAGCATCCTACGACCAAGAGGAGCACTCTTGCCAGCACAACACCTTCCACACATGCAGAATACACAGTTGTGCCTCTTCGCTTGGAGAAGTCTCTTGCGATGGATGGCTGAGCGGGGGCGCTGGAACCTACAATTGTCTTTGCAAGGAGTTTCTTTGGGAACAGCATGGGTGTTTGATTGTACATTCCAATCACATCATTCTTTCATACCAAATCATACCAGGACCAAGACATATAAAAAACTATACATATTGTATAATTCTAGATAGTACATAAATATACAACTCTATTTGTGGCGAAGATCAGAAGTCGACCAAATGTCTTTCAGTGCGGGATTTCAAGCAAAACAATCATGGCTGGCTGCATGGAGGAAATATACCGTTGGAAGTTGGAACCAAGAAACCAGCCAAACAAGGTGGTGATCCGCATGCAGGTGCAATCCACCTCAAAAAGGGGCAACCGACATGGACCGTGAAGCAGAGCTATGAAGTTGGAAGCTATTTATCATGTCATTGCATTCCAAGGTCCTTCGGGTGGCCTTTGTAGGAACCTAGTATCAAATCAAGTACACAGAGACTTCGGATAGTTCTGCTGTGGATTCTACGACATGCCTCAAGCTGTTTCGCTGGCCAGGACGATCACTGCTTCGACCCTACTACCAACGTTTGCACCAAGAAATCGGAGTTGCCGTGACGCCAGGATTTCTTGTCTCAAAGACCAGATAGCCAGATAGCCCGAATTCTCCGCACAGGTTCTAAAGACAGGTTCAAAAGACACAGCCGCGGCCTTCTAAATACAGGTTCTATGAATTCTCCGCACAGCCGCGGCATGCTGTGGCACTGTGGCCTTGGCCAGCTTTTGCACAAAACAACGGCACTGAACAATTGCATTGCTCAATTAATCATGTTTGTCGGTTAGACGAGGCCTGAGCCACAAGTTTCACCTTGATCTGTAGAGTTATGTGATCGCTCCAGCCGAGGGTGCTCTCAAGTGGATAGTCGTATTACGCGTGCCTATAGCCCACTACGAACATTTGAGATGTTTGAAATGTATATAACGTAGGGTATTTTGCAGGTGGTATTGTTTTTCTTAGTGTGAAGAGGTAAGAGCATCTGGGCAGATTTCATGTTACAAAGGAAGGCCAAGCCTTGAGCATGAACTAGACGATCATGTTTTCTTATTTGATATATTTGATCGCAGCACTGTACTCCGAAAAGAAAAGTAGTCAACTTCCGGTGCTCGGGTATCAATCCGATGAGCATGCCATTAATTTGCTTACAGATGATATTGAAAAGCGTCGACAGAAGGTAGATTTCCCTTCCAGAAAGCAGTTTCAAGTGCAGAGCTGTACCAATTTTCCAAGTTGTTCACCTGTTCACTGTTCACCCTTCATCTTCACGGCAGGCAAGCGCTAGCGGAGGACAGAAGTCGGGAAATTGTGTAGCATCTCCTAAATTAAGAGCAGAAAGAAGTCTACAGAGTTGGTCAATGCACCTAGGATGTCATAGTCATAGTTGATGCCGTCGTAGTGTTTCGCGACGTATCGGTCAGACAGTTCGACGTTTGAGACTTATACAGAGATGATCAGAGATGCATGTTGCATCATGTTGCAATTCGCAAAATTATGATGAGAGTTAAGCGACATGCATGCTGCATTCTTCTTTGCCCCGCCCATACACCACTGGAGACAATCACAAAGAGCACCTTTGGCACGACATGATCGCAATCACGCGAAAATTCCGCTCGAGACGATAAAGACGAGGGCACAAGACACCGGTCGATGCATTAGCCTAGTCGGGCGTTGAAGCCGGAATGAGACAGAATCAAGGAATAGTATATGTTCAATTTATAAATATAGTATTTTTACATAGTAATTATTCCGTAATATTTAGGTACTGTAGCGTTTCAATATTTAGAGTATTCACATGTATTCATTCTATAAATTACTGGGTTGGGGGTCGGCCGTGAAGGCCAAGGACGGCTAGTAAGTTTGCGCACACGGAGACAAGCATAGACAAGCTAAGAAAAGTGATTAGGCGCTACGACGCAGAAACAGTTCAGGATGATTCTTTGGTGCCCCCGAGGCCCTGTCTCCTTACTTAATTAAGTCCTACTGAATCAAGTGAGGAGGTAAGCTACCAGGAGAAGTTCGCTACTAGCTAGGACGCAGTATAACAGCTCACGCACTAATGATGTGGCCCTAGACTTTTGGGAAAACTGGAAAGAGGGAGGCCAATCGAGACTAAAGGAAAGAAGCACACGAAAGGCACGGAAGCACTTGGAATGCATTGCATGGATACCAAGATGTTAAACCCGCTGAAAGCAGACAGATCTGAGAGGACAACATCATGTGGAAAGCAAGGATCCTAGGATGCTCAAAACCGGTCTTCTTTTCATGTGTTTGCTGTCGTGGCCTCCCAATGGACATTCCACACTCAGGCTCTTGAGGCTCTTGACAGTTCTTTGGAAAATCATTCCGCGCTACTGCTCCAGCAAACTGAGTCCTAGGGGCCTATTTGTTGTTTCTTTCAATTTTGTTGGCTGCTGTGGCCCATTGCGGACGTTCCTTCACAGGGCTCTTTCCAATTTCTTGTAGGGATTCCTTGATTCCATAAAAGCAAGAAAGTGGCGCCAAGTGAAGCCCATTGTTCACCGGGAGCTGAACTAAACTGGGCAAAAAGCGAAAGGCAGCATCTCCAAGTCCCTCTCCAACGTTTTGTGAGAAGCAACAAATTATACATCCCCGGAAAAGAAATTAAATTACCGAATCGTGGACCCAAAGTGCAATGTGTTCGGCCATTATTTTTACAGAGAGAGGGAGGGAGAGAGGGAAGGAGGGAGCGAGAGAGAGAGAGAGAGAGATGAACTGTTGTATTGTTTGGTTTGGTTGGTCGTGTGTTTCACGCAAAGAAGACATGCGAAACCTGATTAACTCTTGGGTTATCTTGGGTTATAACATCTTTCATTTGGTAAGGCCAGAATCCTTGATTTAAAAAAAATCAAAAAAGTCAAATGATGGGAAAGTCAAAGTAAAACAAAGTCAAATTGAAAAGTCAAAAAAAGGTCGAAGAAAACACATGTCAAAAGAAGTCAAACATAGACCACAGCTCGAAAAAGTAAAAAAGGTCGAAGTCGAAACAATGTCAAAAAGTTCCAGAAAAGTCAAAATAATTAAAAAAAAAACTCGAAAAAGTCCAACAAAGTAAAAAAGAAAAACAAAAGTCAACCACTCGAAACAGTCAAAAAAAACACAAAAACCGGAAAAAAAAACACAATAAAAAAGACAACAAAAAACGCAAAACCGTCAAAAAAGTCAGATCTGTGCAAATTGACTTTTTTTTGACTTTCTGAAACTTTCTGATTTGATTTTCGTTTGACTTTGATTTTTGGGATTGACTTCAAAAAAATGACAACAGGCTCTCTCTAATGAAAGATTTTTATAACTCTTGGGCATATTGGGTTTGATACATCAAGTCAAGTGGTGTCCTTGTCTTGCCCCTTTCATGGTGCAGCTTCATATTGATTCCACCTTTTGTTTTCGAAACAGTTGTTTCTTTTTCTGCGAAGTCAGAGGTTCAATCTATTCCCTAGACTCAAGCTGCAGTTTCATCTGTGCAAATTAATTTGGCGAGCGAAGGAACTAGCAGACTAAGGCTCGCAAGAAGCTCCTCGGGCCCGCGGCGTGTTCTCCACAGTGCCTTGGCAGCCGAAGCAGTGCAAGCAACGTCCGTGTTTAATGTGGAATAGCATTTAAGCAAGTCATACACAGTACCCAACCGGTTGGATGCATTTGCAGCTTTCACCAAGATTGTTCGTTCCAAAGAATTGACCAATTAGGTTTGAAGCAATGGTTACTGTATTACTTGTTGACAAGGCTTGTGACCCGTTGATTTGACTTGAGCGGAACCCATGTGATTGGAGATTCTTCATGGAATGACTTTACATTCCAACTTGGAGGCTGATCAACAGCGGCATCAGCCCTGAAGACGCACTATTTACACCCGCATTGAAAAATACAATCTTGCTACTTGCTTCCGATCACTTCCTTCCATACCCTGAAGGCTCCCCAGGCAAAACAGCAGCCTCCACTTCACTGCTCTGAACAATTTGAAAAGAAGTGCAAAACAAGTAGGAGAGCAGACAAAAACATGCAAGGCTTTGAACGAATTATGTAGTAGGGTTCAGTCTAAATGGTGATGGTGAAGCAGTGAAGCAGAATATGCTTTTTTGGTTGGCATGTCCAAAAGCTAAGAGTCGTACCTACTCCCGCTGTGGTGTTGCAATGATCGTTCACCACTGAAAAGAGAGTGTGTTTTTCATAGATTGGTCAAGGGTCGAGCAACCCACCGACCCACATTTAGTTTCAGAGCGTTGTTTCGCGTCAGAGAGGATCCAGCGAGGCAAGTGATGCAATGTCCGTTCTAGTTTGGGTTGCTTGCATTTCTTTGGCAGACTAATCACACCAATTGTATCGTATCCATTGGCGATCATTTCTGCATTCCTTTTTGCTGGGATCACGTGCAGTATGTCTTTGTTGCATGGCATGGCGTTGGTTGTGCATTATTGAGCTTCAGGTGCAGAAAATCTGGGTGCAGGAAGGAGCAAGGCCAGTGACCAGAGATTCTCCTAAGCAGAACAATCTTGTAAATGGCCTGATCCTCATACTTTGGACCGTCACAATCGCAAAACTAGGGCACTTTGGCGTGGCCTCGGAACATCTTTGTGGCTAGTGGCAAACCCGGCTGGGGAGCCTAACACAAGGGCCGACAGCGGTTGACAGCGGTTTAGCATGGTCTAGCTTCGTCGTTCAGCTTCTAAATTCTAAATATGAGCAATGCAAAGGCTCCCAGCAGACTTACATTTGTTAACGTACTTGTTTGAGCTTTGGCAAAATTGACCTGGTCAAGTCTTCCTGAGGCTTGACTTTGCAGCTCATTGAAGATCCGCTTGCCAGTCATAAGTTTTTTGTCATAGAAAGCAGCCGATGTGAAAGCAAAACTTGCCGCTTGCGCCAAAGGTCATTCAGTTCTTTGCCTACGACTTTCTAAAAGCTATCTATGTGCATGCTGCAGAGATTTCAGCAGCCGAGGCCGCAAGTTTTGCAGCTTAGAACTTCTGGTAAAACTAGAGTTAGCCGTTTGCCTTATTTAATTCCAAACAATTGTGTTTTGCCTGCTGCAGTGTCACTCTCTTCTGAGTTGCAAGTGGCGTTTTTTAATTGAACATATTCAACATATTCTTGGAAACATATGCTTTGTGGATTTTTGGAAGCCTGGAATTTGGAAGACGACACAACTCATTGCCTCATGGCTTCAAAGGATAAACAGAACATCCAGTTCCAACAGCCGTTTGAAGGCCTTCGTTATTGGAGCATTTGCAAAGGCTTTGGCAACACTCATCACATTTCCGCTGCAGGCAGGTCAGATTCCACTGTACCATTGACACTTGTCTCGCACGCGGCTGTAGGTGACGTAGAATTTGAGGTTTTGGCTGGTCATTTCCATGGTTTCTTCCTTAGAAGAATTCTCCAATCCTGTGCCACTGGGGTAAGGTTGCGCAAAGCCGTTTGCGCGTGTGCAAAGAAGGTAGCATGGTGCCGGCACCCAGAATCTCAAACGAGGGACAAAGTCACGCAATGTACACGTCAGCGCGGCAGCATGTGTCACCCTCGTTAAGCTGCAATGTTTGGTCTTTTGATGTCTTTTGGGAGGCTGCACTGACCAGATTCACGATTCAATTTTGAGATCAGATAGGTGTTTTGAGAGAGTTTGTGTGAAACTGTGCGAATTCTGGGCTCAATTTGCTTAGCTTCAGAGCTGGCACCTTTTCCAAAACCAAAGTGCTTTCCGCCAGCAGCATTGATCATGGTGTCATTGCGCATCTGGAGCATCTTGGACGCAATATATTAATTAGGTATTGTCACTCTCAAAGATCTGGAGTTGATACATCATGATTCAATGATGCATTTTGTTGTTTACCAAGTTGACCTGCTCAGGCATATCATTGCAGCTACAGCTGGCGCTCCTGGTTGCTGGTAGTCAGGCCTCCTCACAACTGTTCCCCAAGGTAAGAGAGAAATTTAACCAGCGGCGTGTGCCGTTGGCCTCCACGGCTGAATGCTTCCGCATGTGTGAAGAGGAGCAACGTGTCGTGATCAAAAAAACATGAGAAGGGGAGCTAGACTGAAGGCAGGGGAAGACACAAAGCAAAGAAACGGCAAGGGCTGGCCCTAGAGGAAGGCATAAATTGACTCCTGCCGATAGAGCAGGTGTAGGTGGGTGAAGGGAAGGCAGATGAGCAACATGTCGCCAGCAAAAAGCATAATAAGGAGCTTGACTCAAGGCGGTGGGAGACGCAACGCAGAGAAACGGCAAGGGCTGGCCCTATAGAGTAAGTATTACAATTGCAGGCTGCAGTGGGGCATGGGGCGAGCCGGGGGAGGGGAAGGGCTGTGTGGAAAGGCAGAGGTGGTAAAAAGTCGCGTGGAGGAAGAAGGCAATGGAAGTCATGAGTGGGCTCAGACCGGTGCTCTAAATCCACTCTAAGAGTGCGAAAAGATTAGATATAGGTGTTGAGAAAAGGCGTCGGTGGCAACACAAGAGCATTCGCAAGCCAACGGTGATGGTGATGGGTAAAAACCATGGCTTGATGTGAACTGTGGTTGGTGTAAAGTGGGGTGCGTTGCAAACTATGGTTGGTGCAAACCGCGGTTGGGGGTAAACGGTGGTTGGTGCAAACGGTGGTTGGTGTAAACGGTGGTGTTGTGTAAACGGTGGTTGGTGTAAGCCGTAGTTTGGTGTCAAGAGTGTTTGGTGTAAATGGTGGTTGGTGTAAACGGTGATGTGGTGTAAATGGTGGTTGGTGTAAACCGTGGTGTTGTGTAAACGGTGGTTGGTGTAAACCGTTTTTCGTGTAAATCGTGGTTGGCCTAAACCGAGGCTGGGTGTACATGGTGGTTGGTCCAACCCGTGGGCCAAATGCTTTGAAAACCATGGCAAAGCGCCGTGAAGCAGGCAAAACACAGGCGACACGCGTGCAAAATGACGACGACGATGATGACGACGACGACAATTGACGAAGGCGACGAGGAAGACAACAACGTGCGGGGGGGGAGGGGGGGCTCAAATTAGTCGAAGCAAAAGTCCGCGCAGAGGAGCAATCCAAACGATGAGCAACTTTAATATTAGACAATTAGACAATAGCGCAATCAAAATACAAAAACATCCACAAGACACGCCGGCGGATTCAGGCAGGAACATTTGGCTATTAATGGCCTGAAATCAACATTGTAGTGTATGTTTGTGAAGGCACACGGACCATCCTAACATCATCCAGATGATTGCGCACATGGCAGGATACAGACTTGCTGGCACGGGACGATGAATGCGCTTCTTCCAGCTGCGCTGCCAACGCCTTGCAGCTGCACGGTGGGGTAAACCGAAATGATGGCAATGTTTGCTTTGGTTTGACGGTGATTTCTCAGCTAGGCTAGATTGTTGAACCATTGGCGATTTGGAAAATGTGAAACGTTGCGTTGGCGATGCTTGAGCAGGTGCTGTACAAAGTACTGACCTTGGAGACCTTCCAAATTCCAGCAACTTGGCCATGGCTGCGTTTGGCATATGCCAGCAGGTGCAATCACTGCACTGATTTGCACTGAAAGAATCAGTTTTCACGTGGACAAGGGATCAAAGAGGTCATTAATCTGCAAGGCCTTACACGTTACTGAACAGGAAAGAGGGTGATTAAGACTTGTGCTGACCTGTCAAGTCAAATGTCCAGGCACTGGAGAGTGTGGTGATTGTATGATGTCCAACTCAGAAGGACCGCAAAGCACCAAATGATCCAAATGGGAAGCTTTGACCGGATCTGTTCTGGAAGTCTGCCACAGGTTGCCGGCCGTACTTCAGTGCAGGAAGGGCAACAAACTATAAAATACAAAGTTTATTAAAGCAGACAGATAGAAGACATATCAAAGCGCCGTGACGAGACACATGGTAGGACTTGACGAGAACATGCTGGGTGCTGGTCCCCGAATTTGGCATTACGCCCAAAATTGCTGGACCATGTGCGGCCGCAAGTCCGGTTAGAATCTTAGTTCGGGCATCGAGATCATCTCAATGAATTGCTCAGAATGGTGCCATTCTCGCTTCAGGGGTCTCAACAATCAGTTGAGTTGGACCCAACAGCTTGTTGGTTTCCAAATAAGAGATCGAATTGCTTACGTCGCTCCTATATAATTATCTACAGCATTCTACAGCTTTCCAGGTAGTTGCCCCCATTTCTGTGGCCCTGGCAACGCTTGCTGCCGCTACCGCTACCCTGGACCACCGGAATGCAGTGGCGTTGGATTTTGGCCGACTTTGTCCTACCACACCTGCAACTTGGCCTACCAGTCACTGCAAGGGAGACGATTGGTCTTACATTGGTCTTACCCTGTCATCGTCACTGGATGTGTCACGATAGTCTTTTTTTTTGCCCGCCCTTACTGAATTATTAAGTATTAAGTAAGGAAGTAAGCTACCTGATACTAGTTAGCTTCTAGAAACAGGACGCAGGATAGCTCGCGCTCGCACTAATTAATGATTTTGTTCGTAGGTTTTGCGGGAAACTTAACACTACTGCATATAATATATCATATATAATATATGAGCGTCGTTCAAAAACCCACCTCTTCCTTGTTAGTAATCGAATTTCAAAGGCTGATTTCGAGTGTGCTCTCACTGCAGTCGCGAAAGGTTCGCGAAGGTCCTGCGAAAGGTCTGCGCAAGTCATGTTGGTGACCTGGCCACGCTGCAAGAACAATTGCTCTTCAGACTTCCGATGGCTTTTTCCTGGGTTAGGAAAAAGCCAATTGAAAGTCTGAACCATTTTGCTTTTGCCCAGCCCGGGAAAAAGCAAATTGAAGTCTAGACCATTTTGCTTTTTCCCGGGCCGGGAAAAAGCAAATTCGAAATCTGAGTTAAATTTGGAAAAAGCACGTTGGCTCAGACTTCAACTTTTTTCCCAAGGCCCAAAAAGTAAGCAACAAGCAGTTTGTATCAGATTTACAAACTTAAATCAAGGAGCCGCGGCCTAATGGATAAGGCACCAGGCTCGGAAGCAGAAGGATGTGGGCTCAAATCTTCCCTGTTGCGAATTTTTTCTTCCAGGCTGGAGACAGCCAGTGGGAATCTGTGAGCCAAATTGCTTTTTCCCAGCTAGCAAATTGGAAGTCTGAGCCGTTTGCTTTTACCAGGCACGGGAAAAAGCAAATTGGAAGTCTGGACCATTTTGCTTTTTGCTGGCCCGGGAAAAAGCAAATTGGAAGCCTGACGGGAAACAGCAAATTGGAAGTCTGATACATTTCCATGTGCTTTTTCCCGACCCTTGGAAAATTCTTTGTCGTGGGAAACTGCGCAAGTATGGCGAAAGGTTTGCATTGCGGACGCGAAAGACGACAGCTGGAAGCACGCGCTGGACACTCCAGCTGCAGGTGCAAGTGCAGGTATGTGAGGTGAGGTGGTGGGTTCTACGGCTGTAATTGCATACAACACGGTCGGTGACTCCAGCGCGCGGTTCTCAGGATGTAGCATGAGCGTTGTCCTTTGGTTTTTCCAGGCCCGGGAAAAAGCAAATTGGAAGTCTGAGCCATTTTGCTTTTTCCTGGGTTGGGAAAAAGCAAATTGGAAGTCTGAGCCATTTTGCTTTTTTCCGGCCCGGGAAAAAGCAAATTGGAAGCTTGAGCCGGGAAAAGCAAATCCAGTTTGCCTTTCGTGAGCCTGCAAAAATCGTTTTTTTCCAGCGAGCTGTGGCCTAATGGATAAGGCGCCGGATTCATAAGCAGAAGGTTGTGGGCTCGATCGAGCCTCCCCGGCGCTCATTGTTTGTTTGCAGGCTGGGGCAAGCAATTGGAAATCTGTGCCGCAAGTTGCTTTCCAACTTGGAAGTCTGATGCATTTTGCTTTGTCCCGGCCCGGGAAAAAGCAAATTGGAAGTCTGAACCATTTTGCTTTTTCCCGGCCCAGGAAAAAGCAAATTGGAAGTCTGGACCATTTTGCTTTTTCCCGGACCGGGAAAAAGCAAATTGGAAGTCTGAACCCTTTTGCTTTTTCCCGGCCCGCGAAAAAGCAAATTGGAAGTCTGAACCCGGGAAAAAGCAAATTCGAAGTCTGAACCATTTTGCTTTTTCCCGGCCCGGGAAAAAGCAAATTGGATGTCTGAACCATTTTGCTTTTTCCCGGCCCGGGAAAAAGCAAATTGGAAGTCTGAGCCTTTTGCTTTTTCCAGGCCCGGGAAAAAGCAAATTGGAAGTCTGAGCCATTTTGCTTTTTCCAGGCCCGGGAAAAAAAGCAAATTAGATGTCTGAACCATTGCCCGGGAAAAAGCAAATTGGAAGTCTGCGCCCTTTGCTTTTCCCAGGCCCGGGAAAAAGCAAATTGGATGTCTGAACCTTTTTGTTGGAAGCCTGAGCCTTTTGCGGGGAAAAAGCAAATTGGAAGTTTGGGCCATTTTGCTTTTTGCCGGCCCGGGAAAAAGCAAATTGGAAGCTTGAGCCGGGAAAAGCAAATTGGGTGAGCAGCCTGGACATCCAGTTTCCCCTTTCGTGAGCCTGAAACATTTTTCCAGCGAGCTGTGGCCTAATGGATAAGGCGCCGGGTTCATAAGCAGAAGGTTGTGGGCTTGAGCCTCCCCGGCGCTGATTGTTTGTTTCCAGGCTGGCGAAAGCAATTGGAAATCTGTGAGGCAAGTTGCTTTCCAAATTGGAAGTCCGATACATTTTGCTTTTTCCCGGCCCGGGAAAAAGCAAATTGGAAGTCTGGACCATGGGAAAAAGCAAATTGGAAGTCTGAACCCTTTTGCTTTTTCCTGGCCCGGGAAAAAGCAAATTGGAAGTCTGAACCATTTTGCAATTCGAAGTCTGAACCATTTTGCTTTTTCCTGGCCCGGGAAAAAGCAAATTGGAAGTCTGAACCATTTTGCTTTTTCCTGGCCCGGGAAAAAGCAAATTGGAAGTCTGAACCATTTTGCTTTTGCCCGGCCTGGGAAAAAGCAAATTCGAAGTCTAAGCAAACTGGCCTGAGCCGTCTCTTGTTCATGGAGGGTTGCGCCCAACCAAAAACACACCAAAATGAAAGTGGCTTGGTTGGCTGGCTTCCTGTTCCTCGGCAATCAATGTGTCAGTGATCAGAGGACGCAAGACGTGCCAGGGCAACTGCATGAATCCTTGAAAGCCTCTAGGCCCAACGAAAAACCATTTTCGCCGACAGTGGTAAAACCCCACGCGCGAAAGCTTGCGAAAGCTTGCGAAAGCTTCGCGAAGGTCCTGCGAAAGGCCTGGAAAAAATGAAAGGACTTTTGAACAACCCCCATATACATACTCCAAGATGTTCATCTCATGATCATGTTGTGTTATGCATGTGACTTCACAGCTCCATTGATGCGCTTCAGGCAGGGGACGCTTGTTCTAGTACAATCTTGCACCACCGTCCTGCATTGAATCGGTCTTCATGAGGTGTCATAAGACAAAAGACGAGCCTGCTGGGCAAAGAAGATCAAATGCAGTCGGGTGTGACGTTTGCGTTCGATAGCTTTCTACTAAAAAGTTAGTTTAAGGACTCGTGGACTTGGAGCAAGACCATTCTTTCGCTCAGCAAAAGCGAGGACGAGATGAAAGCTAGAAGGGTGGTAAGGGTGTGAAGGTTTCTAGGTATGGGCATTTTAGTTTCTCATGTTTGTACTTGCATCGAAACGTTTTCTCAACGGCCATTTTTCATACCAATATGTGTTATAGTAGGAAGGAAGAGATGAATCAAAAAGAATTTTCATTTTCCACAAAATCTAGGAACCAATTAAATTATGCGAAGGGTTCTTCAAGAAAGCTTTCGTTGGCCCCTTCGCCCTTCTTAGTCCCAGCGTCAAGTAGCTTCTCTTCTTACTTACACCGACCCGTGGTCATACTAGTCCCCAAAAAGCAATGATTCTTTTCATTTGCCCTTCAAGGCAGGCATGTCACAATGTCAAAGCATTCCTTCTAGGGAGTTGTATGTTGTTGTTTCTGCCTAGGGACTGAAAACCGGACCCACTTTTCTGACATTTTTGGACTCCACGACGCTTGGTCATGTCATCGCATGGTGTTGGGGGGTGGGGGGGTGGAGTGAGGGTCAAATTCCCCGCAGTGGAGCGTGTAATTCGCAGTGAGCGAAGGCGATCGAGCGGCTGTTTTCACATGCGCCAAATGAGTAGCCAAATGTTATGGCATGTCAGTGCATTGCGTAAGAGCATATCGCAAGATAATGTAATCAAGTTGAAGCAAGAGCGTAAACGGGCGCCCAAAACCAGGAAACATAAACAGCTTTTATATTTAGGCAAAGCGCATGACAAGTCACTGCGCTTACCAATGGATCTGACATGAGGACCTGCAAATTAGGGTACGGTTTCCAATCCGTACGGTTGTTTCTGCGATATGGCCTCTATCTCCTTTAACTCCCCATCGAACTGAGCTACGCGCAACAAAGACAGCAAAAACACCCTAGCTTTCTTCATTCTGTGTGTCCTCACCCAGTTTCGTCGACTTGCTGCTTTGGGAGCTGCGTCGTTTTCTCTGTCTGGGGGATTGCACAAGGAATTGACATCAACGATACGTTGGGCTTATGAAAGCTGGCAGGCCACAAGTTCACTTGTAGAAGAATCACAAGAAAATTTGTTGGTGCTATGATGTACCTTACTTCCATAGCTCAATTTCAATTACTTCCAGGCGGGAGTGAACCAGCAAAATGTTATTCTGACATAGTTAACCAAATGACACAACATAATGTTAATTACAAACCAAATGTCATTCGGGCCGCCCGCACTGTTTGCTTCGAGAGTGAGCGCAAAGAAAGGTAATTCATGTCCAAGCCAACACCCCCGATGATGCGTAACCGAATAAGCACAAGCAGGACTCTAGATGTTTATATATTGTATATTTTTGCAAGATGTTGGACCATATTGTATAGTTTCTGGTTCACTCAGTTTTTTACAACCTTGAAACTGCACTTGTTTCAGGGAGTCCAACTTATATCTAACAATGACTGCAACTTCTTATTTCCCATATATTACATACTTATTTCATTCATCCACTGCATGGTACCTATCATCTCTAGGCTGAGAAACGGAGTGGTTACAATAAAGTATGCAACATGCATGATCGACATGCGACCCCTAGTGAACCGTACTAAATCTGCAGGCGTTGTTGGATATAAGTTGGACCCTCTGAAGAATGTGCAAATTGGGGTCAAAAAATAGAGTCACTACATTTCTTTACACTATGCATGCTAGCCTGGAGATGACAATTGCAATACCGTAGTTGATCTCATTAATGTCTCATTATTGCATCGTTTGCGTCACCAAGTCCATGAAAGGCATACTAACGATTCCTTTCAACATCTGGGATAATTTGTGGCATATCCACTCATGTCCTGTCCTAGATCATATGGCACACCACATCAAATTTTGCAAAACCGTCAATTTTCATTTGTTTTTCAATGTTTTCCTCCACCACCACTTCTCCTCCAGACATCCCTCATGATGTAGGATACGCATTTCCATTCCCAAACGATAAAGGTCCATATGTAACTGGTAGGCCGTAAGATATGGTTGTGGGTAAAAAAACAGGGGACTCTGGTTGACGACGGAAAATAAACAAAATAGACTACCATGCGACCATGCGACCATGTGATGGATCACATGTAGGTCAGTGGCAATATGAACATTCAAACAGAATGGGTTTGTGCAAATGCTGGCATGATGTGACCAATGATGTCCTGCAGTGTCATGGTGCACACAGGTGGGTCCATGATCTATCCTGCTGCTGGTGGTGGTTGTGGTACGGTGGGTGGGTCTAAAACATGAGACAGTTGACACATGAGCAATGTTTTCTTTGCTTGCTTCCTGGGAGTTGCAGACAAGTTTTTCTGAATAGCTACTGTAAGTAGATGAGCCCCAAACAGCGTCAAAATTCATCAGCAAGTGAAGTGTCCTTGAAGTTCATCCCCAAAGTGGTATCCCGATATCCCTTTTCTCGGCTGCAACAGTCACAGCGGATTTGACAAGAAACTCTGGGGGGACCTGGATCTGTAAGACACCCTCAGCGTGTCAACCAGGTGTCATCAGCCCAATTCCACCACCTCCTGCTCCGGCTGTCTCTGAAGATTTGCCTACCTTGCAACCTGCAGATGGTGAGGTGCCCGTGAATAGTTGTTTTAAGATGTTTTGAGCCCACATGACAACACAAAAGCGATGCCATCATTCTGTAAGACACCCTGGAAATGTCAATTTTGTAAAGACAGCGAAGACCCGCATTGAGAATGCAGTGAGGCACACTTGAGATTTGTCACTCTTTTGACTCTTTCGTTTGAACGCAAAGCAGGACCAGAGCGGGCTAAAGATGAAAGATAAAGTCAAGAGCAATTCGCACCTCGGAAAGGTTTTTCATGGGTTGTCACACCTATTGGGTGGTCTTTGAAGCAAGTTTATCAGCCAATTTCATCATATTTTTCGGACAGTATTCTCACCCACTTTGACTTGACTCAGGTATTTGCCTCACCTCAGATCATTGGCCCTGCCAAGCTCAGCACCACTGCTTGAGTTTTACGTGTACCTTGGCAGGACATGATTGTTTGCTAGTAAAATGGAATTTGTTTTTATTGTATTTTGTCTCAAACAGATGAAGAAGAGTCAGTTGTTGAAAGGCTTTGTGTGCAGCCAAGGTACCGGGCCATGAGTGACTCTAGTTATCCACTGGAGAATGTGAACGCTGCCAATGCTGCAGGTGTAATGTGGTACCTTCATAATGAGGCACGTTGGAGCAGAGTTTTTCCAGTCAAGCCCGATCAAATACGTTGGCACAACAGCCAGGACAGGTCAACAAATTTGTATATAGTAGGGCTGCTCGAAGCTCCTGTTACCAAAGGTTGGGTTTAATTGGAAGGATGAACAGAACATGTTGCTTGCGCTTCCTTTGCGCTGCACGCTGGAAGTGCTCCCGGATATTGTTCACCCCTTGAGCAAGAATGGTGAAACGAGCTGGTAGCATTCTGTAGAATGTATTTGTAAGACTTAAACGTTTAGTGAGTGGTGCTTGAGGCACATAGTATGAACGCTCCTTGCATTCTGGTTGGCTTGAAGATTCAGTTTTACAGTTTTACTGCTCATGTATTTTGTTGGGAGAACAATTCTGAATGCAGATTGTCCGTTGGGTTCAAGTTGCAAGTGCCCGATCACCAGGTGATTATCTTTACCCCGCGGAAGTTTGGCATTACGCGAATTGTGCGCTTCAAGGTCCAGTACAAAGCTCCGCAGCCCTTGTTCCAGAAAGGCGAGGTGTCGGGCAAGGGGTTCCTGGGTCCTGCGAGGTAGTTTTTGGAATGTTTGCCAAGACGACATAGTCTATGGTGGCACGCGGAAGACCTAAGGGAGGTTGTTTTGCAGGGCGACAGATCAGCAAGAAATTGCGGCAACCATGTGGAACCTCCGGAAGGGTCTTGTACAGACGGAGATAGTTCGGGCTGGTAGTATGCTTGGAAAAAACAAACACGACATAGTCTGACATCGCAGCTCTTGGAACTAAGAATGGAGATCCACACGTTTCTGAACTTGCGAGATTTCAAAGTCCTATCGGTTTGATTTCCTCTTTTGTTCAAATTGGTCCTCCATGCTGCTATCAGTCCAGCAATTTCAGACAATGTCCATGCATACTCTAGAAGTCATTTTCTGTTTGGGACATATCTCAAATGTATCAAACCTATGGCTTCTAGTAACAAGTGCCTTACTAGTAGTAACAAGAAGCTACTAGAAACAAGTGCATCGCTACTAGTAACAAGCAGCCATTCCGTGGAGGTATGGACTTTGGGGTGCGCTATGCCTTCGACAGCGGGAAATGCACTGGCCCTGGGGATTGCGCTTCTGATTTTGATAAGTCACTCAGCCTATCTCCAGGTCACTTGCACCAGGAGGTGGATTCACAATTACGGAAGTACAGTGTAGATTGACAGGTAAAAATACATGTTATATCATATTATATAATTTTACATAAAAATACCGATGAACTTATGCTTCATGATTAGCTTGCCGAACAGCAATTTTGCCCCAGCTATTCTAAGGTATGGTTACTTTGTCGGGTGCAACTTGGTCTATCAGTTTCCCACAACCCAATTTGCCGACGCCAAGTACTACGGCAAGCCTGCTTGGCCGCTTGGAAGACTATACTATGTCTAAAATATTTGAACATATCTCCCGCAGCAATGATGTTGTTTCTTATGAGCACCCCTACTTTGAAGTTGGATCTAAAAATCTAATATAATATGAAGCTTCGGAGCGTTCAATTGAATTGGTTTTGTCCATACAACCCTTTTGATGCACACTTCAACACAACACACACGCGGCGCCAAGGTATAGCTTTCCCGGACCTTGCTACAGCAAAAGCTACAAAGCGCACACAGACGCGTGCCAAAGCCTAGCTTTGATTGGAGACGAGATGGCTGTGTCAAAGCCTAGGCCCGTAAAGGTGAAAGTCCAACAAGAAGATTACTGTTTATCCATGTTCATTAATGTTCATGTTTACTTTGGACATTCAATCTGCACAAGATAATATCAACCGGAAAGAAGAGAACCTGCAGATTTGCTGTTGTACTGTCAAGACTCGCCAATTGCATCGTCGCACGCAAAGGTCCACGAAAGTCTATCAATTACATGAACAATTTTTTCACCATTCAGGCACAGGACATACCCTGAAAGATTTCTGATAACGGCATGGATGAAGCCAGCTCTAAGCAGATGATCGGCAATGCAAAGCTGATCAAAGCCGCATCCAGTTGCCGCCCAAATCCAAAAGTTGAAGCTGTTCCCGTTTGCATTGAAGCAACTATATAGTAGTGGCAGCACTGAAGCTCAAAGAAGACGAACCGTCGAGGAATGCTGAGAACTCAATTTGGGAGCGGTTGGGCCATGTTGGGCCTGAGGGCCTAAAACCAAGCTGCGAACCTGAACGTTTGCTAATAGCAATGGCCTCCAACCTTTCATTGTTTACACAGTGCAAGAATCAGGCATCTTTGTGTGCGCAACGTTCTCAAGGTGTGTGGCAGCAGAGCCTGGTGGCGCATGCCCTGGTGAGCCTGATGGGAAGGGTGATTGCGCCGTGGCTGGGTCAGACTTGTTAGCACTTGTAACAAGAACGTCAGAATGTTCTTTCTGGCCTTCCCTAACGTGGTAGCCACATACTTCTTAAACACGAGTATATAATGGTTTCGAGAGTATGAATCAAAAGCATACTGGGCTGGGTGAGTGCGGAAAGCCACTAGAGACGGCCTGTGGACGGGCATGGTATGCAAGTTCAGATTGGTTGCCCTCCGACTCACTAACATGGAAGTGGATGGAAGTGGAAAACCACCTGTTTGTAAAGGAAAACTGTTTTCAGGGACCCAACACTAGCAAGGAGATGCAAGGAGAAAGCATGCAACGAGGAGCTGCTTTCTAGTGATTCTAGTGTTTCTCCGATCATTTTGGAAGCAGGTCTTATGCGTATTTATTGACTGGACTGATTGAACTGGGAAATCATTTTTGCACACCATCTAGCCAGAGTATATGGTTGCTGAACTGCATGGCATATCTCAAATGTCGCCTGGCAGTCCATGCACATCAAGCCAAGCCAGCCGAGGCACATACCACTACGAGCCAGCAGGGCAAGTCACGGTAGATGCAACTTTGCAAGCTGTAGTAAGCTTTGCTTGTGCCACAAAAGATCATCCCAGAATGCGTCACTTCTGAAATGTGATAGAGGAAATAGTGGACCGTCTAGTAGCATATTCTTGGCGTATGAAAAATACAGTCAGGCTGCACTTATAGTGGTTGGTTAGAATTTTATGTATAGACATTTGAATATGATTTTCTTTTTCCATCCAAGGAGGTTGTCGGCATAAAGGACTACACCTCGTTTATGAAAACTGGGGGCAGAGAGCCGCTGTGCTGCATGGCCTCGTCAGACGCTAGTTATCAGTGGAATGTGTCCAGCTTCAGGAACACATGCAGTGCAGCAAACTGACAACGCAGCTTTCAAGTTCTGGTGACAAGCTTGTCATATTAAGTTGCATATGTAACATATATATATATATATTAAACAGCAGTGTCATCCATCCAGCATGAGCAGAACGCATTCGATACACGACGCAGGCAACCTCATCTCAAGAGAAAAGGGGCGGCCGATCGGATCGGGGTCAGGGTATTCCCAAGGTGGCCACTAGGGCCAAGTTCGAACATTGGTAGCGGAGCCCTCCCACAGGGGAGGGCATCCAGGGGCGGTGGATTGTCTTAGGTAGGACTGGGGCGCCATGGCTAGTGGAGAATCTTTCGGGGGGAACAACCGACGTTTCAGTGGAGACAGTTTGGACCCTCGAGAGCTTCGGAGATGGAGGCTTTGGGCAGAGGCTCGCATGGCTTCAACGAAGGACATGGCTCCTACCCACAGGGGGCCTTTTGTTCCCGAAAGCATTGCGAATGGCTCTTCCGGAAAATCCCTTGAACACTGACACTTCGACACTTACACTTACACACTGACACTTCCACACTTGCACTTGAACACTGACATTTCGACACGTACACTTGAACACTTACGCTTTCACACTTACACTTGAACATGAACACGTGAACATGAACACTTACACTTCTATACGTACCCCAGTGTAAGTGGAAGAGTGAAAGCATCCAACGGCAAGTATGCAAGTGCAATGAGTATGCAAGTGTGAGTATGGAAAAGTTGCACGGGAGATGTCCTAATGAAAAACATTTCCCCACTTTATAAATTCTCTCTTAAAGGTGGAGGGTGGGACGAACAGCGTCAACCGAAAATGCCACCCTCTGCGGAGATCGCGCGTGTCGAGTGCGCGAAATGCAGGCGAGAGTGCGATTGGATCTGTGCGCGCGCAACCCTCTGCGGAGATCGTGCGTGTCGAGTACGCGAAATGCAGGCGAGAGTGCGATTTGTCCTGCCCGCGCGCAACCCTCTGCGGAGACCGTGCGTGTCGAGTGCGCGAAATGCAGGCACTGGCGACTTTCTAGCACGTCGTTAGTACGCGGAGCAATCTGTGGAGCTGGAAGCTGAGAACTGGCGACTTTGTAGTACAACTTTAGTATACGCGGAGTACCTGGGGAGCTGGAAGATGAGAACTGGCGACTTTGTAGTACAACTTTAGTACGCGGAGTATCTGTGGGGAGCTGGAAGATGAGAACTGGCGACTTTGTAGTACAACTGTAGTACGCGGAGCAATCTGTGGAACTGGAAGCTGAGAACTGGCGACCTTGGAGTACAACTTGAGTACGCGGAGTCTCTGGGGAGCTGGAAGATGAGAACTGGCGACTTTCTAGTACAACTTTAGTACGCGGAACAATCTGTGGAGCTGGAAGCTGAGAACTGGCGACTTTGTAGTACAACTTTAGTACGCGGAGTCGCTGGGGAGCTGGAAGATGAGAACTGGCGAAGTTGTAGTACAACTGTAGTGTGCGGAGTATCTGGGGAGCTGGAAGATGAGAACTGGCAACTTTGTAGTACAACTGTAGTACGCGGAGCAATCTGTGGAGCTGGAAGCTGAGAAGTGGCAACTTTGTAGTACAGTGAAGACCTTCACCAGTGAAGACTTTCACCAGCAGCAGACATGGACGCACACACAGACAGGGACTCATATACACACACACACATCACACACAGAGACCCACGCACTGCCTCAACTTACTCGGACACGCACACACACACATACAGAGACTCATATACACACGGACATAGATACACACACAGAGACCCACACACTACCTCAACTCAATCGACTTAAACCCTTCACACTGAACGCTTAACGGATAACTCACACTCTGACTTCCTACGTGATGAAAAAGTGCTTTCGGGCCACTCGTCGTCTAGTTTTTTGTTTGCTGGACGAACTGGCATTGGAAGCTGTAGAGTATTTGACCCTGGAAAAGCTGAAAGGGTAAAACGGCGACAAGCGCATTTGGGCGGCATTGGAAGAAAGATTTCCAGACAGGTTGTCCCATGACTGGTTGGCTGAATGCCTCAAAGAGGTCTTCGAGCTTGCCGCTCGCGACGGCGAGTCAGTTGCAGCCTGGACGTCAAGGGTGCAGGAGACTTTCGCCAAGTGCAGGCGCAAGGTCAGTGTGGACTTCCCGAGCGAGGCTCGGGGTTGGATCTGTTTGACTTCGTCGGATTTGTCGCCGGATCAACGAGCGATCGTGACTGCGAAGACGCAGGGAGAGCTCAAGTTCGAGGTGGTCGCTCCTGCAATGCGCAGCTGTTTTCCAGAGTTCAAGGCGAACCGCCGAGGTCGTGCGGCGCCAGCCTTGTTGGTACAACAGTCGGAGGCTGATGAAGAGGTGGAGCTTCCACCTACCGCTGTCTCAGACGACGGCCCAGACGTTGTGGCTTTTGATGAAGTTGAGGCCTTTTTGGCTGAACGCGGTATGAATGAGCCCAATGCAACAAACGAAACCTATGAAGAGGATGAAATCGCTGAAGTATTGGCTGCAACCTGGCGTGAACGCCGGTCGGAGATGTCCAAGCTGCAGAAGTCAAGACGTTTCGGGCAGGTCAATGCTGTCAGCAAACAGTTTTCACGTGAAGTCACTGAACTGCAGAAGAAATCTCGATGCAGGCAATGTGAACAGATTGGCCATTGGGCCAGAAATTGCGCTCAGCGAAGCAGTGGAGCATCCAGCAGCAAGCAAGAGCGCGAGAAAGCGCATGGTGCAGTGATGGTGGAGGAGGCATATCTGGTCTCGTCCCCCGGGTATGGCATCATTGACTCTGGCTGTAGTAGGACTTTGATTGGACAGGAGACCTTGAACCAGTTCCTTCGTCTGTTTCATGAGCAGAACATGAGCACCCCGACAACAAGGAGTCAGCAGAATCTGTTCAGGTTTGGAAATGGACAAGAAGAGCGTATCGATGCCTGTGTCCATTCACGGCCGGCCAGGTCGCATTGATTGCTGCATCATCAAAGGGAGTGCACCACTCCTCCTCAGTCGAAACACCATGAAAAGTTTGCGCGCTGTACTGGATTTTGAGGCTGAGACAATCTCAATCGGAGGTTCCCAGCCGAGAAGCTTGCAGAAGAATGCCGCCGGACAATTCATCCTCAACGTCATGGACAATGAAGAAGCGCTGATGTGTGAAGAGACTTCCGGTGAAGAGAATTCACCGGGAGGTGACGCTCTTACATTGGTCGAAGATGTTGAGCATTGCGCAGTGTCGGATGGTGTTGAGCATTGTGCAGTGTCGGATGGTGTTGAACATTGTACATTGGTCGATGGGATACATTGTACATTGGTTGATCATTGTGAGCATTGTACATTGGTCGGTAGTTGTGAACATTGTGCATTAGTTGCTGGACCCGAGCGGGTGTTGACGAAGCGTGAGCAACGTTGTTTGTTGGCACATCGGGAGGCTTGGGAAAAGAACCAGAGCACAGTGGCAGTGGCCGAACTGTTCTCTCCACCACGGTTTTCAGCTGAGCTGGAGAAGAGAGGAGAGAAGGGTCTGGCCTTTGACATCAAACAAGGATGGGATTTGACCCACCCGAAAGTCCAGAAGACAGTTGACCAACAGCTGGAGGAAACTAAGCCTGAGCTGCTAGTGTGCTGTCCTGAGCGCAAGCACTGGGGTGGATGGTACAGGCTCAATCGCCGCAAGCTGCCTGTGGAACAACAGCTGCGCAATCAGAGAGCTGCTCGGACTCAAGCCGATTTCTGTGTGCAACAAATCCGGAAACAGCTGAAGCGAGGTGGCAGGGTGCTGTTGGAGCATCCATGGTCCAGTGATCTATGGAGATATCCTCCTATCAAGAAGCTGTTGCAGAATGGTCAACTGACAGTGCGCAAAGCAAACATGTGTGCCTATGGTTTGCAGGATGCCGACAGTGGACAGCCTATGCTGAAAGCCACCGGATTGGCAGTGTCGCGTGAAGACATGGCGGACCTCGCCTTGCCTTGCCCAGGACACCAGAGTCATCATTTGATCGAGGGTCACACAGGTGATGGTGTAAACCGTAGTGCTAGGGCTGCAGAAGTTGAAGTGCATTCGTCCGCAGCTGTGTCACTTCTCATGCATTCAGGAGTCAGTGACGAGAACGCCCAGACCAAGTGAGAGTGAAATTCATGAGCTGTGTGCTGCCTCCAAAGCCAGACAGGTGGACCTCCTCGTTCGTAAGCTTCATAATAATTTGGGGCATCCCTCAACAAGGTCACTTAGTCGTGTCTTGAAGAACGCAGGTGCAAATGAAGCGGCCTTGAAGGCAAGCGTGAGATTTGCCAGCAAAGACAGAGACCAACTCCCTGTCTTCCTGCCAGATTTCAACCACAGAATTGGATGGGATACCAAACTGTTGCCAGGGTGGAAAGTTGATCAACAGGTGAAGTGCGTGTAATGATTCCCCTGTTTGCGAAAGAGACGGCTGATGTTCTGAAGAAGACGTTTTTAGATTCCTGGCAGAGATGGGCAGGTTCCGTTGACCCGGCAAGAACAAACACTGCAGAAGAAGTTTTTGCACGGTTGGAGCAGGATGGCACTCGCATCACGACGATCGCGGCAGAAGCACACAACCAGTTAGGCAAGGTAGAGAAGCATGGACATTTGTTCGAAGTCATCCTGCAAAAGGTCATTGACCAGATACAACCTAGGGACAGACAGAGCTGAGTATGAGCAATGCATCATCCAAACATGCAATGCAAAGAATGAGTTATTGAACCAAAAGGGTTTGTCACCTTGCCAATTGGTCTTCGGTGGGAATCCCAGGGTTGCAGGAGACCGCGTGCAGGAATGGCCATGCCCAGTCGCAGGCTCGACTCCACTGCACGATGAAGGCGCAGAACGAGTACGCGCGATCCGAGCACAGGCCCGAGTGGCTTTGGTGATGTCTCAAGATGATGCAAGCTTAAGGGCAGCCTTAAATGCTAGACCTCGTGCTGAAACGGAGTTTTTGCCTGGGGATTTCGTTGCTTACTGGAGAACCCAGAAATACCAAAAGGGTGTTTGTCTTGTGGGAGGCCGTTGGTACGGAGTTGCAATTGTCATGGGAAAGGTCGGTAGGAGTTTCCTCATTTTCCATCGGAAGAACATCTTCAAGGTTGCTCCAGAACACTTGAGACATGCAACCGAGGGCGAACGTGTTCTCGCCCAGGCCGATGGCAGGGAGATGCTAGGATTGTCTTCGATGTTGCAAGACGTTGATCCCAAGCAGATAGGTTCGCAGTTTGTTGACCTCACAAACACACCGACACCAGAACAAGCAAGAACACCAATACCCCAAGGGGAAGATTTCTGGTTGCGTCAAGGGGATTACATGTTGAGGATTCACAGGGAGCCTAGGACGACATTGTTTTGGCCTTCGTCAACAGATCCGGCAATTCTTGGACTCTCATTCGACAATTGGCGCAAGACCATTTGAACAGACACGAAAGAATGTGTTGTGCATCATTCCTTGTCCAATCCAGATTCTCAAGATGCAAGGTGGGGAGAAGAACCATTGAAAGGAGAAAGTCATTTCGTATTAAGGAGAAACGTTCAAGTCAACCAGTGAGCCTGGAAGCAAGTACGACACTCGCAGGCCCAGTCGCTGGACCAGTTCCGTCGGAAGTGACTTCAGGAAAACACGCGTCAGCAGGAAATTCGACAAACAATGAACCAAATAGGGAAGAAACCTCAGACAGTAGCATGCCATACGGTCGACCAGTGTCAGAACCACAATAGAACACCGGTTCGGGTACGTCAACATTCCAAGAGTCCCCCAACCTTCCTGATTCGACCGGTTGAAACTGTCATGGACGATTTGCGAGACGTTTTGACAGAGAATCATGGCACCAAAAGAAGTCATTCGCCAGATGGGAACACATCCGGTTCCAGCAAGAGCCAGCGGACGGAGGAAGATCAGTCGTGCCTGTTTGCAGAACTTGTCTCTGAGTATGGCCATGCCGAAAGTGTTGAAGTTTTAGTCGCTAGCTTTCTTCAGAAGAAGCTCCAGAAGGAACTGCATCACTCGAACAATCCTCCTCAAATCCAAGAGCTGATTGATGCATCGAAAGTGACTGAATGGACAAGGCTCAGAGACGAGAAGCAGGCTCTGCGCGTGATTGCTCCTCAAGAGGCACAACGAATTCGTCACCATTGTCCAGACCGAATCATGACCAGCAGATTCATAATCGTTGAGAAACATGAGGATGGTAATTCAAAGATCAAAAGCCGATGGTGCCTCCGTGGGCATCACGACCCAGACTTGTTCACCAAGGTCTTGGCCGGGAAGTGTCACTCACCGAGCAGAAGTTTGATTTTGCAGATGTTGGTCAGCAATCATTGGAAGATGCACTTACTGTAGGGGATATAAAAGGCGCATTCCTAGAGGCAGATGTTCGCCAAAAGGCCTTAAGTAATCCAGTGTACGCCGAATTGCCACCCGGTGGTGTGCCGGGAGTCGAGACAGGTTCCTTGGTTCAAGTGTTAGGAAATATCTACGGAGCCAACGACGCTCCACACGAGTGGTATTGTGAGTTCAATAGAGTTGCCTTAGAGGCCGGTTTTGTTAGAAGCAAATTCGACAACTGCCTGTACCTTTGTTATGGGGAGGACACCCGGTTGGAGGGCATTTTAGGAGCACACGTAGACGATACCATCACCGGTGGTGTGGGACCTTGCTATGAGAAAGCAATCGAACGTTTGCGTGCCAGGTTTCCTTTCAGAAAATGGCGTGCGGGGACTTGGGAGTTCTTAGGAACGATCTATGAGCAGAACTTGGAAACCTTTGAGATTAGCTTTCAACAGCAGGAATATGCCGAACACATCGCCCCAATCAAGATAAGTAAGGATAGGGCCAAGAAACCATGGCTTCCTGCAAATGCACAAGAAGTCTCAGCACTGCGCGCCGTCAACGGTGTGCTCAGTTGGATTAGCACTCAGTCTCGTCCAGATTTAGCAGTACAGACATCAATGAGCCAACAGTGCTTCCCAACACCAAAGGTGCAGGACCTCATTCAAGCAAATCAAGCAGTGCGTCGTGCACGTCAGCAGTCAGACTTAAAGATACATGTACCATACATCCCTGTTGAAGAACTCACCTTATGCTGTTGGTCAGATGCAGCCTTCTGAACTAAAGAATTAAGGTGGATGGCTAGTTGCCTTTTCCTCAGACAGAATGCGACAGGGAGAAGATGTGCCTGTTCACTGTTTTGCTTGGAAGTCCCATCGTTTGCCTAGAGTGGTTGCTTCGACCATGTCGGGTGAAGCGCAAGCTTTCTCCACCGCGTCCGACGTGTGTGAATGGATGCTGTTGATGATGGCCGAATGTTTGGATGGTCCGTTCATCCTTGAGGAAGCCGAGGAAGCCGAAGAAGTTTTGTTGAGAAGATCCCCAATAGGCATGACAGACTGTCGATCATTGTATGATCACCTCGGTAGCAGTAGTGTCCTTGATGATAAAAGAACAGCCATCGACATTGCAATCATCAGACAGTCAATCCAAAGGACAAAGTTGGGGCCTAGATGGTGTCCGACTCGACCACATACATGACGGCTGACGCCTTAACCAAAGATCGAGCCGAGCCGATCGAATTGCTCCGTTCAGTTCTCCGCAGCTCACGCTATCAACTGGCAGATGAGCAAATGGACCTATAGGAAGGAGGAAAAAGAAAGGAGAAAGCAGATCGCCCTGAAACGTCGAGAACCTAAGGAGTGAAGAGAGTATGAGGCAAGCCATGTAGTCTTTCCTTTGCATGCCTTTGTTCGTTTGTCTAAGTAACGGTTACTTGATTTTGGACTTGACGCGCCTAGCAGGAAAGAAGAAGAATTTATGTCTTTTGCGCGTTAAGATAAGCCTGTGTAGGAGATCACTTACCAGCTGCGCATTGTGTCTTTGATTCGTGTGGTGAGTCTTAGAAGAGCGCTTTTGTGTATAGAACTGGTCAGAGTGAATTTCAAGCTAATGACTGAATGCATTAGGGCTTGTGCTTTCATTTCGTAAACGGATCAGTTCGTGTGTGTTCTGTTTCAGCTTGAACGAGTGTGCAGAAATACACAATTTTGTTCAGCTCGATTGCAAACGATCGTTTTTGGTTTCAGCAGTGGTCCCAAGCTTAGCAGCATCACCTTGTCGGAATGAGCGCTCCGTCAACACCAGTGACGCCAGAGGAACTGGCAGCCATTTTGGTGTGAACACCAAAGGTGACAAGTCCAGCATGAACGATTCCTCCAAGAGGCTCAGGGATTATCCTCAGGCCGAAGTTGACGAAGAGTGGGAGCCAGTGACTTACGGGGAGAACCCCGGCAAGTCTATCATGTGTGAAAGGGTGATCCCGAAGGGGATGATGGAGCAACCTCCAATCGCACCCACCATGGCATGGCAAGCAGGTTTCCCTACCGCCAGGAGTGACCGACATCGAAGACTGGGGTAGCGCGATCTGTGCTCTCCCAAAGCCGGCTGGAGAGAAGCTGTCTTACAAGGAGTTGTTGAGCGATCCGAAGCGCAGGCCATATCTCAAGTGGATCCATGAACACGGACAAAAGCGTGGAGGACGATTCCAGGACCTCGCCAACTATATACTTGGATGCAGTAGGCTTCTCAGACAAGTCCCAGTCGAGCTGCTACCCTCGTGAGAAGAAGAAGTAGATCCATTGCTGAACAGTTGAGTGCAGATGTACACTGGCCTTTGATTCGAACAATCATTGGAAAAGGTTGGAAAGAAGAACACTATAGGAGTTAAAAAGCCGTGTCATCCATCCAGCATGAGCAGAACGCACATGATACACGACGCAGGCAACCTCATCTCAAGAGAAAAGGGGCGGCCGATCGGATCGGGGTCAGGGTATCCCCAAGGTGGCCACTGGGGCCAGGTTCGAACATATATATATATATGTATTCATGTATGTATGTAATATACATATACTGTACATCATTATATGCCTATGTGTGCCGTTTATATTCATTTTAACACCTTTTAGTTGAACGGTTGTTAGTGATTCACTGAAAGCATCCCAATGGCCACGCCACCATCAGTCTGACATGGATTTGCAATGACTTGCACAATGAACGTTTCAATCTTGAGGGCATGTCACATCAAGTTCCGCCATTTGTGTAGCCTAGCCCACAGCCGCCAGCCCCTTTGTGAGCTGAAACGAAGCAAAGTGGACTTCGTCCGTCCCCGTAGCGTCCGCCTGTGAGGTACATCGCTGGCCTGGGCTACGGGCAATCAATTTGCCGCTATCGACCCTGGCTTTGCGACAAAGGCATTGGCACAGAATCTTGGTCAATCGAAGTGATGTTGTTCTCGATTTTTTGTTTTTGAATTTCTGGATGAGGAACATATTGTTTCTACTGATGCGTAAGCCGCTTATATACTGTTGGCTTGTTTGGCATCTGGGAGCTGCATGATACTCACTCACACAGGCGCCAAGTTCTCGCTTATATATATACATGCTCTGCCAACTACGTACTTGCTTGTACACGTCGTGTTTGGCATGCCAGCTTTAAAGGAAGCGCAGTTGGACTGGCAAATGTAAATCAATATTGCGAGGTCAACTGTGCGCAAGGTTTTCATGGAACGGGAGTTGCATTCGGGACTGAAAGGCATCATGAATGCTTATCATACCACCCCAATCGCCCACGCCAAGTCACTACGTGTGTAAGTGAGTTTTAGGCAGTTTCAGGGTATCCAGCCTTCAAACTTGAGTCTTTGGGTTCGGGTGCCGACATAACCAGCAAGTCATGTCCAATGTGACGGACGCGTCCATAAGATTGTATAAGTCAGCTGGGTCCTCCGGAGCCCGCGGTGGTCATTGTCACCAACATAGACATTGATGACTCTTGGGTTGTGAAGGGTGCTTGTGGTGGAATATTGACAAAGCTACGAGCATTTGTGGAATCATACTGTCATCCTGCACGGATATCACTAGAAATCACTAGAAACTTCATGGCCATAGAAGGCGCTTGCCTCAATGCAGTAGGCCTGTGCCAGACATTCGCGGGACTAGCATAAGCTGGTTATGTTCGATCGCCCAGGGTTTTGTCAAGGCTCATGAGCACTTTCGCGTGCACTCACAGCACCATTCACCATACTTGTAGCCAGGTCACCTATCGGGATTTACAGCGCCATGCATCATGTGTGCTCAAACTGTTGCTGCCTGTTTGCTGAATTTCTCACGCAAGTCGCCAGTGGAGTCTATCAGCAAAGAAATGACATGTCCATTTGCCATTTGCTAAGGCATTTTGGAACAACAAGCACAATGAGGCCGACAACCAGCAACGCCAGAGCCTCAAAGGCCTTGTGCACAAGCTGGTTGCACCAAAACCAGTTGGTAGAAAACGTTGGGAGAATTACAGGGGAGGGCGTGAGGAGATTGCAGAGACACAGGAAACTTGTGCTTGAGATGTGATTGAGCAGTTGACACTGAATACATTCGATTGTAGAGCACAGACTGACTGCTCAAGAACCTTGAGGAGAGGTAACCTCACTTGCGAGTTTGTACCTTGTACTGTGACTCAGGAGTGCAAAGACTCCTAGATACATTTCAGCAAAAGTATCCAGACAGCCCAATTTTGCCTGATGTGCCGCTTGGCTAAGCAGTTACCGACAGACTCAAACATGGCAACCCCAAGATGTTGGCAATCATGGTGTGACAATCAAGAGTAATTACATTGGTTTCTGCCCCAACCCATGCCATGCGTCCTTGCTCCTAGTAGCGAACATTGCTACTAGTGGTAAGGCCAGGAGCCCCTAGTAGCTTCTTGTTCCTAGTAGCGATGTCAGGAGCCCCTAGTAGCGTTTTTGCGCCCACAAGGCCATGCGACTTTGAGCAGTACAAGTTTTACCACTGAAGAAGCTAGCAGCTAGATCTTGAATGGATCGAGCCTGGAATGGAGTGGCCTTGACTGGCACGATTTACATAATGTTTAAGAAGAACAAAATCAAATCTAATATAATCTAAGTAAACAAAGCGATACTCCGATGGATCCTCTACACAGGTGTTCATTGATTACAGTAATGCTTGGTTTGATTTGACGATTGAACATGTCCGACATGCTTCGATGTATTGCTATCCACTGGATTTCAAGGTGGAGATTGATCTTGTAGATTCCAAGGAGAATCTGCAGGAGCAAAGATCAAAAATCAAGCAAGAACATTCCTCGCTATTGCGGCCTGTGCTCGTTGGAAATCAGTTCAAATTAGCCTCAGCAAGTAAGTGATCCTTCATGCTTCTTGTTGCTATTCGTTAGCCTATCTTAGCCCTCTTGTTTGGGGACAGATGGTTCTTGTTGTTGCTTTTGCCTCAAGCTGATTGATATTGGCGACTCTTCGAGCTCAAAAGGTCTCAAAGGGTGTTCATTTCTTGGACCTGAAACCTCTTGTTGTGATCACACCCAGGGTCAATGTACCTTAAAGAGGCTAAGCGATCCTTGCTAGTAAATAGCCTCAAATAGTTTCAGCAGATACATGATTTGTTAATACAAAATACACAGGTATAACATGTTGAAGGTTTGATCAGCTTTTACTTGTTGAGCCTTGGAATTCCTGGATCTATCTTCTTTGTCCATGTAGGCAGGGGGCAGGGTATTGTTGTTTCATGTTGTATTTGGCCCAATCTCTTGGACTGTTGACTGTTGGTCGACATTCAAACAAAAGCTTCCAGGAGGCTGCGGTTATGTGTGTGTTTTTTAATGCAGGTACAGCCTAAATCTGATAAATATGCCAATATACAGGAGTTTGCAGCATTACAAACCAGACCTGAAATGAAATCAGATCAGCAACCTGCAAGACAGGCCCCACCAAGTGCATTTGGGAAACCTGGACCTGAGTCAGCAAAAGATGTAAACAATGTTTATTGGATTATCATCTTGATGTAGCGTCCGTGAGAAGGGAGCAAGCCCCATGCAAACGCGGAAGCGGCACCGTTCTGTCAATGAGATCCTGCGGCAGCCCGGCGTGCGGGGCTAAAGAGTCAACACGAATCCATCAGACGCGCATATTCTGTATTCTGCTTGTGCAAGTCCTGGGAACGACAATTGCCTTCCAGACTTAGGCTGGATTTTAGAAAATTGAAAATTTCCTGCAAGTAAGTGTAATTGATGGAGAAGTTCATCCGCAGTTTTTCACCTAGGCTAAGAGAGTTCCGAAAGCCAAGGCAGCTCCACAGGCCAGTCATGATAATGGCTGCCTTCGCCACATGGGTTGCTTCAATTTTGTCATTGCGACCTTGAAGGAACATAATATGTTGGAGATGTGTATCGAATTGGAACCAATACATTGATTCGGCTTTGATGCTCAAAATATCCTGTTTATTCCGCCTTGAGATCGCCAGGCCAAAAGAAACCCAAAACATGAAGGCAAGGCATCCTGAAGATGCACCATCTTGGAAGTCATTTGCAAAGTAGCCTACTGTGCAGCCGACCTTTGCAGCAAAGAAGCTTCTACATTTTACATGTGTGTGACATTGGTAGAAGAGCCAACTTGTTTGACATCCTCATGCAGAGGCTCTGCAGGTAACCAGCTTTCCAAGGGTGCCTCAAAGGCGGGCGTTTGTTAAATTCTGACAAAAGCTCTGACAGCCTGTGGTTTTTAAATTTGCATCAGCTGCATCAGTATATATCCAAGGGAACAACAAACATGCACATCACTTATAGTGCGGAGGCTCCTCAAGGCAAGTGATGTTTTACATTTCACCTCCACAACAAACAAGCCTGTTCTAAAGAGAGGTTGGAAGATCGTGAATGCTGATCAATATTTTTAGTGGACCATACGAATGTTTAGAGTTTTTTGACTTGGACGGCACAACCCAGGCATTTTAGATTGGTTCAAAGAGACCTGAACAGCCTCCCTTCAGATGTGTCACCATGTCATTGATGTTAATGACAAAATCGGGACATTCCACACAGAGAGCAAGTTGCCAGCAAAAAAATACAACGACTCTGGCATTTTTGAGCATTGCAACTGCTTTGCTTTTTGGAGTTTGATTTGCTTCGTCCATGCCATGACATTGCAATGGGAAATGAGTGCAGTGCCGAATGCGGTGTGCGGAAAGCAGAGACCAAGGACAAAGACATGTCCTTGAGTTGTAGGGCTATTCGGGCTGATTTAGGAGAGGTTGCGGTAGGCATTCTACAAGCATCTGCAACACATTTCATACAGCGATGGTTCTTTTGCGTTCCTAATTGACTTAACATTAACATTTCTTCTACGTTTCTTTCTTCCCTACTGGCCCTACCCCCACGCCTATTGGTACAATTTGCATTCGATGGGTGACAGGAGGCATCAGCTCCGCCTCGGTTGCGAAACAAAGACCCACCAGCACGGCTGCACACACGGGCTATGGTGGTGCATCGCCAGGCGGGTTCCAATTCACAACGAGCAAACAAGATGCATGCAATGCATGACCAACGTTTTGGCGGTCCTTTGATGCCCTTATATAAATGGAGGCTGGCGATTGGCGCGCGAAATACAATCCTTCACAGGAGGAGATTTCGTCAATATTTTGCCCAAAGTGACTCTCAATACACTTCTTATTCGTTTGTGCGCTTTAGTTTTGCTATGTTTTTTCTGTTTTTTCTTTTAAGTCATGTACTGAAAACTGCTGTGTCAGTGACTCTTTTGAGCGTTCTTACACTTTTCTTTGGTGTTTTTTCAGCAAACAAAGAAGTACTGTACTGCAGTAATTTCATGTAATTTTCACTTCAGCATCACGTTTCTCAAAGTAAGTCAGGCCGAGGTGGCTTATGCAGTGCTGATGCACTACAACGATGTATGTAATTTGTCCGACATGGCATGCGAATCCTGACAGGAGCTCGGTGAAGGTGCCACTGCTACAGTGTTACACGCCGAGGCAAAGAAGGCTGGAAACCAGCATGGGCCGTTAATCTTGTTCACTGTTGACTGTTGGTCGACGGGGCCATTGTGATGTAGGTGCAGTCAATACTGGTCTTTTCGAAAGAACAGAGGAGGTAGCAGGCAAGAGAAATCGGTGTATATTGTGCTTTTTGTTCCTGAATTTGTTCCTAAAAAGTTCGGAGCCGTGTATGCACGAAGCTACAATTAGAACCTCGTGAATGCTGTACATGCTTCTCTTTTGCTGTGTTTGCTTTGGACACTATGCACACTGTATGCCCCTTGTCACGCTGTCAACAGGCTAAACCACCAGAGGCCTCCGTCCTATTGCTGAGGCACCTGGAACATTTTGAGACTATCAAGTGGTGTATATGGGCATCTTTAGTTGGATGTTCAAGCTTGACTTACAGTAACATCATTTGGTCATACACGAATAGACAGGAGAGGTAACGAGGTATGATTGGTCCAGGCCGAAGGTTTTGGCCCAGGTCAGTGTAAGGGGAAGAGGACCAGGCAGAAGTTTCAACATGTACGTTCAACAAGTCACCTAGAGTAGAAGACCCTCAAAGGATTTAGAGTCGGAGAATGCATTTTGATTGGGCCCCACAACTCTTCACTGTACTTTCAGAAGGTTCCTGCAAAGAAGTCTTCAAACTCAGTTTAGCTGACGTACTCTTTTGAACTTCTATGAAGTGCACACAGTACATCGTAAATTAAATCACCACTAAAAAGTAAGTTGTCTATCCCTTGCCCCTGGGCGAGAAGGTCCTCTTGGCGGGGAGCTTGTGAGCGGATCAGGTGCCACACAGTGAGCTGTCAAGCTCCACTTGGCTTCTCTTCAAGCAGCGGCAGGCCAGCGATGAAAAGAGGCGAAAGGTGGGTAAAGGGGTGTGAGGGTTCCCCAACCCCCCCACACCCTTCCAACCCTCCCTTTTAGGCCCTAGGCTCTGGCCGTGTCCCCCAAGCTCCACAGTCAAAGTTCAAGGAAATTTGGTTCCAGCGTATGTATCTATGATTATCTAAGTTATCTATGTACATTTGTCTTCTGTAGAAGCATAGGGCGACCCTTTGTATGTGCCGCAATTTATCGGCTGATAGTCTCCACGCATATGGCACGAGCCGGAAGCTCCCTGTGCAATAAGTGCAGGCAGTTTCCGTCGCTGGACGAGGACAGCTGGTGCACGTCGTGCTCCGCGCTCCAGCTCGTCCATTGCGACTTGAGAGCGAGGTGGGGCAATCCAGAACTCCGCCGTGCAACCGGTGAGTTGCTGGTGGACGTTGCGAGGCAGGTGAAGGTGCTCCGCAACCTGTCCCTTCGCTTGACTGAGGTGAGAGAAGATCGTGAGGTGTTGCCAAGGCTGGCTTCTAATACAGGATTGGGTGCCAGTTCGAAGTCCCAAGGTGCACCTCCACCGGCAAAGATACCACCTGTTCCTCCTCCTCCACCGCGTGAAGAGGCTGAGGAACCAGACCCAGAAGAGAGTTACACTTACGAGTACACGGACGAGGAGGACGAGATTGAGGAGGAGCGTGAACCCCTTGAGAGGGCAAGTACATCGATCGCCCCACCAGTTGAGCCAAAGGTTGAACCAAAGGTTGAGGTACCTGAGAAGGAGGAGAGGAAGAGATTGAGGAGAGAAGAGAAAGAAAAGCGAGGCAGGAGTTCAGGTCAGAAGGAGAAGAGACGGAAGCATCGTGATCCAGAACGTCGACGTGGCAGGCGAGGTGGCCGAAAGCATCAGCAGGTCTCCCGCAAGAAGCACGACCCTAACGTTCGCATCCACAGGAAAAGGACAGTCAAGGAGTTGAAGGAGTCCTGAGGGAGGGACGACTTCAAGGGTCTCCCTCCGCCACCGCCATGTCCGCGCTAGGACATTTGGTAGAAGGTTGGGAGGAAGGCTATCTTTTTACATTGGAGGACCGGCTGACATGGTCGCTGGTCAACCTGGTGCGTGGGGATTTTGTCGAACTAGAGCTGAATCGGACGGACTGGGAGCCTGTGTCGAAAGCAACAGCAGGTTTTCTGGTTCTAAGCAAGGCCGTTACCGGCGAAGGTGGCTTGGAGCTTTTGGTGAAGTCGGTAGGATGTTCGGATCCCAATTTGAACAAGGCATTGTCTACAAGGTTCAACAGGAGAAGGGGCCATTTGCATTTGTGCCTAAGTTCCCCTTGCACCGAAGCCGAAGAGCATTATCTTCACGTCACTGCCTTCCGTGCATTTTCGGCCGCAGGTTTTTCTCCGACATACTACATGCCAAATCACCGGCGACAAGTTGCAAAGTGGCTCGAAGCCAGCGAGGCCGAGGAGGAGTCTCACGAGGCTTCAGGGGATGGTCCCGGGGGCCTCGAGGAAGGTGGCGACGATGTGGGAGCAGCAACATTGACAGGTCAGAAGGTAGGCGGAGAAGGAGGCTCGTTGAACATTGGGTTGAAGCCTGGTGCAACCGTGCCGAAACGCCGCGTGTCGCGCCCAAGCGCGCTGCGGGAGGCTGGAGACGCACGGGCCCGAGGAAAAGGTCTGTCGACTGGAGGAGAGAATGTGAGAGGAGAGAGGCATGGAGATGGTCTGAGGAAGAGGCCTTCGGTGACAGGGGCAGAAGGTACGAGTGCAGTAGAAGAGATAGGAGAGGACTTGCAGCTGGGCACAAGACGCGAACGCGAGGAGATGTCCACCGAGGAGCTGAGGCGAAAGTTGGACGTAGTGCGCACACGTCTCGGGGCCCAAGATCTCCGAGCTGAGAGATGTCAGAGAGGAGGAAGAGCAAGAGGAGGCCCGTTGGGACAAAGAGCAAGATTCCGCCTTTGTGGAGGAGTTGAAGACGTTGAGCAGTGGGTCGACTCTGAAGAGGAAACGACATCCGGAGGCTTCAAAAGATTTTACTTCGAGAGATGTCTCGAGCATGTTGGTGAGGCAGGCCCAGCATCGAGCAGGCGAACATTCCAAGGAGAAGGAATCATTGAGGAGGACCTCCAGCGAGGGAGACAAGAGAGGAGAAAGAGAGAGGATCTTGGCACTGCTCAATCAAGTGTCAGGAGACTCGAAGCAGACGGAGGAGAAAGGAGACGATCCCCCAAGAGACGGAGGCAGGAGTCGCTCGTCGAAGAGTGCGAAGAAGAAGAAGAAGAAGCGAAAGAAGCGAAAGGGATCCCGGAAGAGAAAGCTTGTCAACGGGGTCATAGTGAGCACGAGTGGGAGCGACCACAGCTCGGAGGAGACCTACAGCGACGAGGAGTCCAGCGAAGCTCAATTCGAAGCGCCATTGAGGCGCCGATCCCGAGCCAACCCTGGCTCGGTGCTCCGCCTGCATTGTCCAGAAGGCGCAGGCAGCACTGGACCAGTCTTCATTGGTCGAGATGGATCCAGAGAGGTCGAGGTCGATCACAGAGGGAGTGAAGGTTTGCACGTACTTCAACCTGCACATTCGGCCACATTTCTCGGAACAAAAAGGACCTATGAGAGACTTATGGTTAATGGCCCAGATTGTGGACCTGATCCGGGCAGGAAGCATCGCGACCGCGGCCGACCTCGTTGCTGGCCACTTCCTCGCAGGGCATCAAGCGCTAGTGGACAGGTCGTGGAGCCAGGCGCGCTTTCTCGAGGTGGCTTTGCCCGAGGAACAGTCGGCCACCTCGGCGTCGATCTTGTTGGAGGCACGCAAGCATGCGAAGACCAACTTCAAGATGGAGAGCCCAGACGCTTGGTACCCGAACAAAGGCTGGCAGCGTGGTTGGTTCGGAGGCGGAAAAGGCAAATGGGAATCCGACAAAGGAAGAGGAAAAGGAAAGAAGGGAGGAAAGTTCAAGGACAGAGGAGGCTGGCCAGAGAAGGAAGGAAAAGGAAAGGCCAAATGGAAGGAGACGCGCGACAAGGGGGAGAAGGAAAAGGAGTGAAGTTGAACGGAGCGACTATAAGACCCCTTGAGGAGTGTGGGGGCCTGGCGCCTGTTTTTGAAGAAGTTTCACAAGCATGTGAGGCTCGGGTGAACGCGACTTCTCTTGATGCTACAGTGGAGGAGTTGGCAGCCGAGCCTATGAGGGGTGAGAGTTCAGAGGACCCTGATCTTCCAAAAGTCTCTATTTAGAGGTTGAACCCTTATTTAAAGACTATAGTCTTTATTTTGTTCAATGAAAAACCTCTAAATAAGGTCTATAGACTCTAATTAGATGTTAAATCCCTTAAAATAGAGAAGGTACCTCCTCTATTTAAAGCTTTAAGCTTTAAATTAGAGACTATAGTCCTTATTTAAGGGATGTTCCAAAAGCCCTTATTTAAGGGATGTTGACTGGCAAGAGAAACGACATATTTTCCATGTTAGAGTCCACTTCAGAGCTCCGGCACATCGTGCTGTGCAGCAAAACGGTCAAACACAGAGAGCCCCACTGCTTTTGCAGTGCTTCCCCCACCTCTGCGCTCGGCCAAGAGTGCAATCCTACCGCCCCATGACTCCTCAGTGTATGTCCAGAAGGCAGACGACGGAGTGCTAGTCTGGACAAGTTCGAGAAAGGCGTGCAGCTTTGGCTTGGCCGGAAAAGTCTTCCAGCCATGAGCCGCGGAGTAATCACCCAGCGCGACATAGAGAAGGGCGAAGCGCAGGGCAGCCTGTTCTAGAAGTTCTCTGTGAAAGGCCTCTTTGCTCAGCTGCTGGTAGCAGACCTGCAACTGCAGGGCGGCTGCTGCTGCAGTGGCGGCCGCAGGCTGTGTGTGGTCGAAGAGCTCGTTTGTGACCTCGACCGCGAAATCAATGAGGTCCCTAGCTTCACCGGCTTTCGCCCGCAAGCAGGCATAGGCGCCAGGCTGCTTCCAGATCATTGTGGGCTTGAGCTCCAGCAAGCAAGAAGTCTTGCAGGTTCTCTTGTAGTAGGCCTTCATACGCAAGTGTAGAGCGCTGCACTTTTGCGCTTGGTTGCCCTCGAGGTAATCGCAGGCCCAAGCCAAGATGCCCCCTAAGAATTCCAAGGAGATGCCCAAGTCAGTGGTGTGGAGCCAATCCATTTGGAAGGTTTCGGTGGTGACAAATGGAATGTTGAAGGCTGGAGAAATCGATTTCCCATCAGCCACCATCCTGACCAAGAGATCAGCATGGCAGAGGCGGTGGCTGGGCTGTCGCCAGTCGGAGTTGGAGGCCACTTCGCGAATGCGGTCTGGCGTCATATCACATCGATAGCAGCAGCCAGTTTTGTCGCGCCAGCCAGGGAAGCGAAAGACAGACTTGAGGGCTGACCAATCACCTTTGATTTCCAGCAGCACCCCACGGGGCAAAGGCATGGCAGAGCCCAAAGCCTTCTTCCTCCAGGCATCGGTGTCGTCAAATGGCTTTCCGTCTGATCTGGTCTGAGGCCAACAGCCAGTGGCCAAGGCAGCAAAGCTCCAGGCACAAACCCGAAAGATGGCATCGATTGTGCCACCTTCACCCTTCAAAACACAGTGCTTTGGCACGACAGCCAGGGGCAGGCGCATGTCGAGCAGCCCGCAAGTCAAAATGCCGAGAGACAGGACTTCAACACTCTTTGAGCGATCTGAGTTGAAAGGCACACCATCTTGCCACATGCTGAGCCCACAAAGAGATTCCTTGTCTACTTTGAGCGCAGCAGCAAAGCGCCCCATGCGTTCTTGCAGTGCAGATGGCAGCTGGTCAAAGTCTGTCAGGCCCGCAACTGACACTGTCCTGGAGTGCAAAGTTGCGACCAGCTCATGGGGCAACCAGAGAGGCACAGTGCCCTCAGTGCGTACTTGCGCTTTCCGATCCCACAGGGGCAAAGCAGCCATGTATGGTTTTGGCCAAAGGCTATCGCGCAGCAGCTTGCGCCGCAGGTCCCTGCTCAAGTTCTTACCGCTCTTGCTCTTGGAGCCAACCGCAGCTAAGTCGGACACATGGGCCGCGCTGGCATCTTCAGCGTCTTGGAAAAGAGTGCTCGCTCGGAGCGCACTGACATGGTTGCCCAGCAGCAGGTCGGCGACATTGTGCCGGAGTCGCTTCTGCTTAGGAACTGCTTTTCTCTTGGAATCTATTTCTTTTTTGGGCAGCATTGTCTGCAAAACAAAACAAACATGCACTGAACGCCAAGCACCCATAGAGAAACACCTGTGAGCTAGGCCTAGCAGCTAGGCTGTGACTTCGAGCCTGAACCTAGGGGTCTAAGGCGCAAGAACTATTTTCGCTCGCAGCCGCTCCGGCCTCGATTCAACAGATCAAAACCTACAGAGCATTCCCCACAGAGCTCTGTAGCTCATGGCGCACCTACACAAAGCCGCGGTGCTGCAGCTCCACCTTGCAGGCTGCGTCCTTAGCATCCATGGCTTTCTGTGTCGCTTCAGCCAGCTCCTGAGCCAGTTCCAGCAGGATCTTCGGCTCTTCGTCCCCCTTCAAGGCCTCGGCTCGCTTCATGAGGACCCGCAAACCATCGAGCAAGGAAGACAAGGCTGTCTTGGCATTGGAGACTGCACGGTGCTTCGGCTCCAGCGCTTTATCCGTGTCGGCCTTGACACGTAGCGCCACCTCCAGGTTCTCCAGCTTGTCAAAGGGGGCCTGTACTCTTCGGACTCAAACTTCACTTCGGTCTCATTTTGGAGCAACTTCAGCCTCTTGTTGCCCTTTTGGACATCAAGGTTGTAGACATTGACCTTCTGCTCCTGTCGCTTTAAGTGGTCCACAAAGTTGCCACCGTAGAAGACATACATGAACTTATCCAACTCTTTCTCCTCAGGGTGCTCTTTCTTCTCGGCTTTGAAGGCAAACTTCTCGACCGACTCAGAAATTAGGTGCTGCACCAGAGAATCCTTGCGCTCAAAGGTCATCGAGTCCGGCTGGAAGGCGTTCATCTCCAAAATCTGGTTCCTGGCAGGGCAGCAAACAAAAAATGTTCTTTTCTGTCTTGGGTGTGGGGACCGCTGTGGGAGTTTAGTTTCAAAAGAGTCCTTGTAAAAAAACCTTCGCGCAGCTTGTCACGGGACTCCGTAGCATCCGTGTGTTGGTTCTCCACACTCATGAGCCACTGGGTATTGTTCTTGCCGCCAGCAGCTTCGAACTCTTTGAGCAGGCCCTCCTTTTCAGTCGCTGTCTTGCTCCAGTACATGTCCAAAAACTGCTGAGCCTGTGACTTCTTCTCTGCATCCTTGGAGTGGTTGGCCCTGTACTTCATGAGGTTCAAGACACGCTGCTGAAGCTGCATCTTCTCTGCAGCACTGGAGACGGTTTCTACCTCCAAGGCCTCAGTCGACTTGCCCCTTTTCAATTTAGCTCCAGCAGCAGGCTCTGCCTTAGCCTTGGCTTTAGCAGCAGCTTTGCCAGCAGCAGGCTTTTTGGGCGCAGCAGCCTTACCAGCAGCAGGCTTCTTGGGCGCAGCAGCCTTGCTCGCACCAGCCATGGCAAGGACAAGTGGTACTCAAGACAAGTGGCCTCACAGACAGGGAGCTAGTCAGGGGTGGAAAAGCTAAGAGCAGCGCCAAGCAAGAGCTGCAGCTCATCTCTCTCTCTCAAAAAAAAAGAGAGCGCATCGCACTTGCCATCCTGTACGGTGCTCCCAAAAACCGGCAAAAGACAGACAAACACATCGACCCAGCAAGACAAGAACAAGAAAGGGGACAGGAAGGAGAAACAAACCGGAAGGACAAGATGTGCAATATGTTATGTCCTCAGGTCCTGACTCACCAAGAGCAAAGGACGCCAAGGTCTAGCCCCACCAGTCCAATGAACAAACATCTACTCCAAAGTCTGGGAAACAGACATTGAGCAGAAAGCCTGCGCAGCAAAAATTTTCAAATTTGAAAAAAAATTCAAAAATGTTCCTTTTAATATTAAATTAAAAGGTAGACTTTTGAAAAAAAACAAAATTGAAAATTTTGGTGGGTGTGCGTGTGTGTGTGTGTGTTGGTGTTGCGCGCACAACTGCTCCAAAACTCACAACTCGAGTTTGCTTCCAAAGCCACAACCGTTGAACTCCTATCTGTTTGTTTAACAAAGGAAACATTGCCAAATCCAAAGCCACTCAGCTGGCATATTTTTCCTGGCTACAGGATTGGTCGCTGTGACCGGTATGGATTCAGGGCATCTCCTGGCCCACTATACTTATAGGTGCCTCTGGTGAGTAGGGTCTGGGATCCAAACATATATACCAACCCTTAAAGAAACAAACCCTTGCACTTAACAGGTGGTTATATATATATATAGCTTCATTCATTTGAGGGGTTATACCCACAGACCCAAACATGTTCCAGTGCAGGCTCTAGGAGCTCAGGCGCCACTCTTGGATGTGGCGGAAAACAGTCAACGCGCGGCGCCACATGAGGCATGTGGTGCTCAAATCCGGGGACGCGTCCAGCTCAAGGTTCAACGGGTTCTGCGTGTGTGGAACGACTTCCCACTTGGCGTCAGCAGCAGCAGGCCGAATGTCCTCGAAGGTCTCATCGCTCTGTCCTGCACAGGGTCAGGTGTGCGAAACAAACAAACATGCATTCATTCAGGCCTGACTCCCAAGAGCAAAGGCCCAAAATCACGCGCAAAACACATGAGTTCAAACATATATTGTTTTTGGTTTTGGTGGCTTGCTCCTGACCCAGAAGGCAAAGGAGCAGGCCACCATATGAGTGTTGAGCACTGCGCCCCCCCCTTTTTGTCCTATAGGAGCCCACCATGGCAACTGGTTGACCTTCACCAGGGACGCCACCGCGGACAAGTAGTCATCAGCCGTCAGCGCAGCCTGCGCACAGTCGGAGAGGAAGACCATCTGGGCATTCATCGCGTCATTGTTCTTCGGATCAATGGGGAGGAGGCGCTGGATGAGAGCCATGGTGCCGCGCTGCGCAGCTTCAACTGCAGTCGCCACCATACGGAGGTTTTCCTCCGTCTCAACATGCTCTTTCTCGACCAGATGGAGGTCATTCGGGCCCATCGGCTCCTTCGGCACAATGGTCACTTCCACCTCCTCGAGACCCGTGACTGTCGGGGAATAGGCCACATTGTCCGGCTGGTCCGGCTGGGACTCTGGCCAGGGATCCGTCAGATCCGTCTGTGTCGCCACAGTGCGGGGAGTCTGCGTCGACACCTCCTTCTCCCAGGTCTCCTTATCTTTGCGCTGCAGCGCATCAGCCGCCTGCCGAGCCCGCTTCTGCGACAGCTTGTCGAAGCGCTTCTTGTTGTACCAGGACTCACGCTTGGCCTGGTTGCCCGAACGCTTCTTGCCCGCCTTCTCCTTGGTCCAGCCCCAGGTCTTTTGAGTCTCTCCCAACTGCTCTTTCACATTCTTCAGCCAGTCCTTCATGTAGTACTCCCAGTCTTCTTTGGTCCAGGAAGGTGAAGAGCGCGCATTGCCTCGCTTGCACTCCCAGTTGTCCTGCAAAACAGGGGCCAAAAAACCTGCCATTTGCAAAACATTGAGGGGGTTTGTTGCAACAACAGCACCAACTATACACAAAGGGCAAAGGGCGCGCACCCTGACGCAAAGCGCAAAGGGCGCGCACCCTGACCCAAGTGATTTTTAACCCCACACCAGTCCTCCTTGTCATCAGTGGCCTTCCACATATAGAAAAGCCGGCACATCGGGTTCGCGCACCGCTGTTTGCGGAGGTACGCCCATTGCCCGCACGCGTGGCACCGACGCAGGAACACGCTCACGCTGCCGCCGCCGCTGCCAGATGCCGAAGAGCTCGGATTGGCGCTACCAGCGTCGCCAGCATCCCTTTGGCGGTCCTGACAGGGGGTGTGGAGAGTTCGGGAACTGTGCGTGTTTGCTCTATGTATATTTTTTGGGTTATATATATATATGTAATATATAACATATATATTTCATGCAGTATCTTCTGACTCTAGACCTTACCCACTATTCGTCTATACTTTTTTGGTTTCTGGTTTGGCATTCCACTCCTGCCCGGCACTCTGGGAGTGAGCGCGCTTGCCCATAGCTGCAAGAACTGTCAAGCGGTCGAGAGTCCAGGGGGAGCTGTCCAAAGTCCGCTGCTTCCTTTGAACCCGGCATGCATGCATCGCACACTTTGAGCTGCTGCAAGTCGACTCACTCACTTCAGACCTTGCGCCTCTCTATACATCTAGGCCTCCTGACCTCCCTACGAAGCTAAGGATGCCGTGACTGCCCTGGTGCACTGCTGAACCGTGTGCACGCGCGCGTATGTTGTGCTGTGCGCGGGGAAGCGACATGAACAGGACGAGATACAGAGGGGTCGACAATCGGGGAAAGAGACAAGACCAAACAACAAGACCAAACAAAACACAAATTATCCCCCAAAACAAATTTTGCTTTTGGTTCGCAGCTGTGCAATCAAAGAAGGCCCCGCTTCCGCCAACAAGACGGAGTGCAGCCCCTGCGATTTCTGCAGGTTCCACAGCCGTTGGGCCGGAGCTTCTGTCGCTCCGTCCCTAGCATGGTTTTGCCTGTCTTTTCATTGTACAAATCTGGCAGAGGCGACAAGCTTTCCTCCGAATTGGCCTCCCCCTCAGATGCCAGGGCTGCAGCAGCAGGCGCGGCTGCGGGTCGCTTCTGCGCGGGTCTCTTCTTTGGGGCCGAGGCCGGCTTTTTGCGGGTTGCCAAATCCTCCAACAAAGTAGGGCATTCAGTTTCTTCTTGGGCGCCGTCTCGCCAAGTTGCCACTAGGAACCCATTGCTCCCACTCATCTTAGCTTCCTCCCGACGCCCACCCGGATGCATGCGCACTGCCACACGCTTCTCCCACTCAAAGAACTGCACCACAGTCGCCCCCTCTTTCAAATCCGGCGCTGAGCTCGCCACTGTCAAAGCCTCGGAGGGGCGTGGAGCCAAGCGCCTGACTTTCTTTGGCGGTGACACACCCATGGCAGCAAACACATCCTGTTGGAGAATGCCCGCATTGTCCATGGTTGTGTCTGCGCTTGAGGACGCGGCAGTTCCTGACGCCACCGGCAACGGTGTCGCAGAGGATCTGCCCAGGTCGCGCAATCGCTTCACCACACGGAGAACAGAAGCTGCGGTCTTTGCCCCTGACGTCACAGATTTGGCCTTCGTCCTGCACTTTTTGAATGCCTTGTGCAACTGCTGGGCAAACATGGCCTGCTCAGAAGCCTGCACTCCAGTGAATGCTAGCTTGGCAGCAGCTTCCAAGGCTGAACGGTTGGGTCGCTCTGTCAAAGCAAGGATGTCCAACATGAGCTCTTCGTATTCTGTCACCACATCTTCATAGTTGCTCGCCCTGTATTTCTCCTCGTCCAAGTGGCCCACATGCAGGCGCATCAGCCTGCATAGCTCCGCTGCGCTTGCTGTGTTGCGCGCGCGGCCGCCGCTCATGGCTGCCTCAAAAAACTAGACGACAGGGTGGCCCGAAAGCAAGTAGGCGGAAGAGAACAAATAGAAGGGAAGAAAAGCGAAGTAACAGAAGATGAATGAGCACTAAAGAAATGAAGAGATGATATATGATGATTCAAAACATTAAGATGAAACAAAATGAGATGATGATGAGATGACACAATATATAATATATATATATATATCTATATATACATTATGATTATGATACTATTATCACGTTATTACCAAATCTATTAATGTATATTCTGTTGCACTGTACTTCGGAGCCCAAACGGTAGTCCCGGTCGATTCTTTTTTATCCAGCGCCGGTCGAGCTCAAACGCTAGTCCCGGTAGTAAGAGCCGCCGAAGTGTGCGAAATCGCACGTCCCAACCTGGCATCAGGACAACCAATGCTCATACAAATGCAACACTTGAAAAACAAAACAAATTACCCACAGTTCAACTCATGTTGTTTTGTCGGTTATCAGATATAGTTGCACACCCAGTCGGAACAGGATCGACTTCGAACAACTCTCGGTCGTGGATCTCGTGCCTTGTGGAGTCTCTGCACGTTCAGCTGGAACAAGGGTCGACTTCGGACAACTTCCGGTCGTGGACCCAGGTCCTTCTAATCAGTTTGGTCACGACACTTTGCAATAGCCAATTCACAGCTTTTCGCCGATACTTGTAACTTCGTGGCTGGTGACTATATGTGGCATCGACATGCCGGCCTCCTGGAATTCCATTGCGTGGTGTCCACTTTCATTTGGTCCCACTTGTTGCCGCTCAACCTGTTCAAAAGACTCAATGTCTCTGGAAACGAAACTGGTCTTTCAGGTCAAATCACAACAAGCAAAGACATGGTTTACACCAGACATGGTGGAAACCATTGCAGCAGCAATTATAAGGCGATTAGCAACAAAAGATTGCAAAACACCACGTAACTACGCACTGAACGATGACACAGGAACACCTTCGAGCCAGAACTATAAGGCGAATAGCAACCAAAGCGTGTAAAACACCATGTAACTACGCACCGAACGATGACACAGGAACACCTTCGAGCCAGAACTATAAGGCGATTAGCAACCAAAGATTGCAAAACACCATGTAACTGCGCACCGCAAGCACAGAGAATAGCCTCCCAAAACCGGATCTCGACGTCCAAGCTCCAAAAATTGCGATTTCGAAGCGTTTTTTAAAAGAGATTTATAAGAAAAATGAAAGCGGCAAAACTTGCAAAAAAGTACGTTGGAAACCATTGCAGTAGCAATTATAAGGCGATTAGCAACCAAAGCTTGCAAAACACCACGTCACTGCGCACCAAACGATGACACAGGAACACCTTCGAGCCAGAACTATAAGGCGATTAGCAACCAAAGCTTGCAAAACACAATGTAACTACGCTCCGAGCGATGACACAGGAACACCTTCGAGCCAGAATTACAATGGGGGAACGCTCCGGGCACAGACCATGGAATCGCATTTCCCAACGAGTATGAAGTCCGCAGCGCACATTCGCGACATC
>CAXAMN010013336.1:421760-451901 GCA_963970005.1 Durusdinium trenchii | reverse complement strand
AATGGGGGAACGATCCGGGCACAGACCGGGCACAGACCTTGGAATCGCATTTCCCAATGAGTATGCGGTCCGGACCGCACATTGGCGACATCCTTGTGACCAGAATTATAATGGTGCGCCCAGCCGCGCTCAGACAAAATGTACGTTTCACCACACGTTCGTGCACTCGACACGCACGATCTCCGCAGAGGGTTGCTCGAGGGCAAACCTTGAAACCAGAATTACAATGGGGAAACGCAAAATCGACAAAACCTTGTCACCAGAATTATAATGGCGGAACGCACCGCGCACACCAAAAATGTACGTTTCACCACACGTTCGCGCGATCGACACGCACGATCTCCGCAGAGGGTTGCTCACGGACAAACGCGATTCGCGTCTCACCACACGCGCGCGCGATCGATGGCCACGATTCCACGAGAGGGTTGCGTTTCGTAAGACCTGCTCGCACCGCCCCGCCGCCTAAAGAGAAGAATAAAGAAGAAGTTGGGTAGGTGAAGTTGGGTAGGTGTCTTAAGGAAGATGTCTACACCTACCTATCTTCACCTACCTATCTTCACCTACCTATCTACACCTACCTACCTACACCTACTTGTCTATACCCACTTATCAATACCTACCTATCAATATCTACTTCTGATGTACTTTGATATTGTTGATCTGATACTTCTACTTCATATGTTATGTTGTGATGTGATATTATTTTATCACATGATATGAGATGATATGATCTGACATTGATGTGATGTGATATGATATTAAAACATGATATGATATGATATGTTATGACATTGATGTGATGTGATATGATAGTATAACCTGATATGATATAATATGATATGATATGAGATTAATAACCTATGAGGTGATGATTAGATGATGATGTTGTGAGGGTGAAGTAGGAGAAAGTAAAGAATATGAAGTAAGGAAGGTGAAGTAGGATAAAGAGAGTCAGGAAGAGAGAGTGGGGAAGATGAAGTAAGAGAAAGAGAGTAAGGAAGAGAGACTGGGGAAGATGAAGTAAGAGAAAGAGATTAAGGAAGATGAAATAGGCAGCAGTGCTTAAGGAAAAACCCTTCGCAGGTGCTTTCGGGAAAAATGGTGCTATATCCAGGCGGCAGCGACTGAGTGGGCACGCGCAGAAGCTCACTGCATTTCAGGTCATTGCAAGCACTCATGTGGACTCTTTCAAATGAAAACCCCTTAAATTAATTAAAGACTATAGTCCTTAAATAAGGTTGATAGAAAACCCTTTAAATTAAAATAGAGACTTTTGGAAGATCAGGGGAATTTGAATCAGGACAGAGGATTTGCGAGTTGGTCGGGCGCAGCATTCGACACCTCAGAAATGCTGGGACCTTGCTGGCTTGGTTGATTTGGCATGCAGGCCATTGCGACAAGATTAGAGCTTGGCGCTGGCTACGAAAGGTTGTTTTTGACCAGAGTGAGTCCGCAACCAGTTGCGAGGGGCCCATGCAGTCGGGCTGCCTCGTTTCCATTCAGGAGAGGTGAGTTGGAGTCGTTGGTTGAAGCCCTTGATCGGGCAACTCTTGATGAAGCAGCCAGCGAGACTTTCGCCGCCAGATGGGCGGAGGATGCGTGGGTTTACCTGGCGCTACATTCCACTAGCGGCCTGGCTGGTCGATGCCGACCGCTGGCAAGAGGCAGGTGGAGTGCGCTGGAGAAGAGAGGAGCTGACACGGCTAGGCGTTTTGTACAGAGATTGCTCAGTTGCACCTGCACCAACCTCACCGCTTTTGAGAAAATAGGTGAGAACTTGCGGGCGGCTAGACTCGACTACACAGGGGAAGAGTTGGGAACCTGTGAACCCTTGAGCCTAGAACAAATCACACCTGCTTTGCCTCCACTAGGTCACGGAGGGTCGATTCAGTTGGTTGATCTAGTTTCGGAAGCCACTAGAGAGGCGCTTGAAAACCCCCTTCGGCTGTTGAGAGAAGACTTTACTCATCCACGCCCAAAGGTGCCTGGTGCTGTTCACTTTGCAAAGGGACAGAAGATGCTAGTTTGCAATGAGTTGGTTCGAAGGGGAATTTGTGTCTGGATTGAGACTTCTCAGGTGGTGTCTGTGAACGGTGTTCAGATCCTCAACGGTCTTTTTGGTGTTAGGAAGCCCTCATCTTTGGAAGATGGTCGACCCATTTTGAGGGTCATCATGAATTTAAAGCCAACTAACAGTGTAATGTCTCAGATTCGTGGAGCAGTGGACGGCCTTCCAGCAATTACAGCGTGGCAAGCAGCACTTCTTGAAGGTGAGGAAGGTTTTCACTATTATCAGTCGGACATTTCATCAGCATTCTATCTTTTTGAGTTGCCACGGGACTGGCGACCTCTCCTTGCTTTTTCAGTACATTGTTCAGGGAGAGAGTTGGGCAAGGCTGACGATTCCTCTTACACTCTGGCATGCCGAGTGCTGCCCATGGGGATGCACAGTTCGGTGTCGCTGATGCAGGAGGTCTCGGAGACCATACTTTGGAGAGAGGGATTGTCTCAAGAGTCCCAAGTGAGGAGGGGACGCCCGGTCCCTAGGTCTTTGGTCGTTGCTGCAAAACAGAGCCTTAACGAGGATAGGTGCTTTTGGCAGGTTTACCTGGACAATTTTATGGGGGGGGGACAAACGTGAACTCGGCAGCTCTTCTTCGGTGGGCGATAAGGTACATCAGGTGTGTGACCAGACTTGGAAGAAACATGGCATCCTGTCTTCAGATAAGAAGAAGGTTTCAGACAGTCAAGAGACGGAAGAATTGGGTGCACTTCTTCAGGGAAGATTAGGTTTTGTTGGTGCCTCCCCCCAGAGGTTTTGTAAACTGATTCAAAGCACACTTTGGTTGCTAATGCAAAGACCGGTTAAGACCCGCATGGTGCAAGTGGTCGCTGGAAGGTGGATTCACGCACTTCAGTTCAGAAGGCCGGGTATGAGCTTTTTGGATAAGACTTGGAGCTTTATCAACTCCGCTGCCCCTCGAGATCTTCCAGCGTTGCAGATGAAACGGGAGATGTTCCTAATCATGGGTGCCGTTCCTTTGTTACATACATATTTTGGGGCAGAAGTTGACAACAAGGTTTGGTGTAGCGATGCATCAGAGCGAGCCGGTGCAGTGGGTTTTTCTTCTGAACTCACCCCCGAAGGAGTTGATTTCGTGTTGTCCAGTCAAATCAATGGCAAACACCTCGGAACTGCACCTATCCTGGTCATTGGGCTTTTCTCTGGAATCGGAGGGACCTATCGAGTCTATGATCTGCTAGATGTACTTCCTAGAGGAATGATCGGGGTCGACATCCATGCTCCAGCAAACAGGGTGGTCAGCAGACGTTGGCCAGCAGTACAGCTCCTACGAGATATCACTAAGATTGGCAGAGACGAAGTGCGCAGTTGGGCCAGAGACTTCCACACAGTTGACGAAATTCACTTGTGGGGCGGCTTCCCATGCCGTGACCTCAGTTCAGCTCGATCGAATCGGCAGAATCTACGGGGGGAACAGAGTGGACTCTTCTTCGAGTTCCTTCGAATTTGGCAGTTGCTCAGCGAGGAGTTCAGCAACAGAGTCACAATAAAGGTGGCAGCTGAGAACGTTGCATCTATGGATGAGAGCGCTGCCGCAGAGATCTCCTCCTGGATGGGCTGTTCTCCCTATCACTTAGATTCGGTGGGGGCCGTTCCCCTTAGACGCCCCAGACTATGTTGGACCACGGAGACCATCGAAGGTTGTCTGCAGGGGGTCAGTGTTTCTTCAGATAGACGTTGGAAAAAGGTGGAAGCTGTTTCCCCCTATCCCTTGGTTGAGCAATGGATCACTAATGGGTTCTCCTGGCCGGGGGAAAACGACGCAGGGGCATTCCCGACCTGTATGCGGGCCGTGTGGAAGGAATCTCCGCCGCCCCAACCCGCTGGTTTACACCGAGCGGATAAGGATTGTAGGCATAGATGGGCCCTTTGTGGTTACACCTACCACCTTACCAATTTCGGTCAGAGTTCTTGCTTTGGAAAGGGAACCAGTGGCGCTTAACCAATAGTGATGAGCGAAGCCTCTTGATGGGATACGGACATCAACATTGTGAGTTGGCTTGGTCGGCTAGCAAGATCAAGTTGGATAGAGCAGGGTTTGAACGAGAAAAATGTTCACTCCTCGGGGATGCATTCAGCATGTATTCCTTCAGCATTGTTGGAGCAGCGCTCTGCAAAGAGTTTCTTCCCACCATCCATTTTCGTCATCTTACACAGAGAATGGGTTTAGCCCCTGGTTTCCGAGCTAGTTTGCGCTTGCAGGCTCCCTTAGCTACCAAATTACAATATGGTTGTCAACAATTCACAGAACTTCATCCGGAAATTGGCATCCGCGATCTGAACCTGATGTTGTTGCAGCGTACAAATTTCACTGGAAGCGATGTACGAGTCGTCACAGGTGAGCTGGTGAACCCCAAAGCGTTCCCCCGTCAATCCATGTGTGCAAACTGGTGGAAGTGGCAGCATTCGTTCCGAGTTGTCTGGCCGCGGCCGTGTCACATCAACCAGCTAGAGCTTAAGGCCATGTTGTTGAGTGTACTTCGCGGAATTCGTTCGGAACGTTGGTCAGAAAAGCGCATCTTTCACCTCAGTGACTCCTATGTTTCCATTAGTGTAGTTGCAAAGGGTAGATCCAGCAGTGTTATGCTAAATCGACTCCTCAAAGTTCTCAACGCGCACCTTCTTATTCATGGAATCTACCTCATCCTAGCCCACGTTGAAAGTTCGGAAAATCCGACGGATGGTGCGAGTCGGCGTTAAGTTGCTACATAAGCGGACGAGAGGGGAGCGTCGACAGGCCCGTCAGGGTATTCTCCTCAGGGACGCTGGTGTCACCGTGCGTACCCGCGTTGCCTACTTTGTAGCATTGTCCATGCTAATGCCTTTCATTGAACACATACAAAATGAGGCTGAGTTGGACACCGCGGTCGCAGAATGGGTTGAACTTTGTTGGGAAGATGGTGAAAGCCTTTACACAGTTGGAAACGCTTTGTCGGGTCTTCACTTCTACGAGCCTTTGACTCGTCGCCGCATTCCCACAGCGTGGAAGCTCTTTGCCAATTGGCGAAAGATGGAGTGGCCGGCGCGTGCGCCGCCTCTTACTCGAGATATTATCTTGAGTATGGCGTATTACGCCGTGTGTCATGATGACCTGTTTTTTAGTTGCTTGCTATGCTTGGGTTTCTTCGCCTTGTTGCGCACCGGAGAACTTCTCAACTTGAGAGGAAGTGACCTCTTGGTTAATGATACTCAAGTTGTGGTATCTCTTAAAGGTACAAAGACCGGTAAACGCAATGCGGCCGACGAAATGGTCACAACTTCTGATCGGTTCACAGTTGAGATCTGCTTGGCAGTCAAGGACGTCTTGGCCGCGCATAGCGCGCTGTCCAAAAAGTTGTGGGAGTTCAGTCCGCAAGCATTCCGTACACACTTCGACCGGTATTTGAAAAAGTTCAAGATCACCTCCTATGGCTTTCGCCCATACTCCATGCGGAGGGGAGTGCTACATGGATACTTCAGTCGACCGGATCAATGGAACTTGCTCTGCTCAAAGGCCGCTGGAACAGTCACCGTGTGGCCAGAGTTTACATATCGGACGGTCTCTCCAAGATTCCTGACATTACTATGTCTTCAGCTACACGGCATCTCCTGCGCGCATGGGATCCACGTCACACTTGCGCCGCAAGGGGGGTCCGTGGAAAGCACTCTTGAGTTCTTCAGTTGAGTGCATGAAAGTGCATGAAAGTCTTTTGGTTACACACACCTCTGCATGGAGGTGGAAGAGAAGTTGAACTGCACCTGCACGGGTGGCAGAAAATTGCCTGCATGGGCAATAAGTAGGCAAAACAAAGCCTTTTTCAGAAGGCACAGCTGTAGGTAAGACTCTGAAGAACAGAGCTTGCTTACGAGGTTTGTGAACGCCACCACTGGTTGCGGAAAGAAAAAGGCGAGTCCCTTTGTCTTCTGTAGAAGCATAGGGCGACCCTTTGTATGTGCCGCAATTTATCGGCTGATAGTCTCCACGCATCCACTCCCCCCCACCCTGCGTGTTCGCTGGTGGGGGAAAGCACTCTTGAGTTCTTCAGTTGAGTGCATGAAAGTGCATGAAAGTCTTTTGGTTACACACACCTCTGCATGGAGGTGGAAGAGAAGTTGAACTGCACCTGCACAGGTGGCAGAAAATTGCCTGCGTGGGCAATAAGTAGGCAAAACAAAGCCTTTTTCAGAAGGCACAGCTGTAGGTAAGACTCTGAAGAACAGAGCTTGCTTACGAGGTTTGTGAACGCCACCACTGGTTGCGGAAAGAAAAAGGCGAGTCCCTATATAATATGTATATATATTGTTTAAATTTAAAGGCTTACGCCTGACATCAGGGCACCGGCCGACCCGAAGGGAAGAGGAAGGGGAAGAAGAAGAGGAAGGAGCAGGATGGAGAGGAGGAAGGCAGAACGGTGCGCCAGCCGGTTGTATTTGGCTTTCATGGTCCCTCTTTTGCTTTCGCTCTCTTTTTCTCTCTTTCTCTCGCTGTTGTTTTCTTTTTTTCTTTTTTCCCCCTTTCCCTTCCGCTTTCGCTGTCTTTGGCTCTGTCGCTGCTTTGCTTTTCTCTCCCTCCCTCCCTCCCTCGCTCGCTCGCTCGCTCTCTCTCTCTCTCTCTCCCTTTCGCTCTCGCTCTCGCTCTCGGTCGTTGCTTGTCTCCAGTGACGCCGCCATGTTTCCCGCGGGCGGCGGACTTGCGTAGCCAGGTGCATCGGCCGCCATGGCTAAAGATATTGCGCACAAGAGAGAGAGAGAGAGAGAGACACTTACCGTACGCAAGAGGAAAGTGATGGAAGTAGCTGTTTCGAGGAGTGATGGTTCGGGGGGGGTGCCAGAACTGGAAAGAGCGTAGCTCCATCCAGCAGGTGCATGCGCAGGCCGCAGAGAAGTGAAGGAAGTAATTGTTTCGACGAGCGAGGGAGTGAGCGCGAGCACAAGACATGGGAAGGGCGTAGCTCTATCCAGCAATTGCTCAAGATGCCATGTTGACAGGCGCCAACTTACATGTTGAGCCAGGCGCGGAAGGATAACTCAGTGACGGAAAACGTGTGTTGTTTGGATGCCCTACGTACACCAGAGTAGCTCTAGACCTGAACATTCTCGGGCCATCCGTCGTCTAATTCTTGTTTTATCCTGCATTCTTGCTTTTCTTGGCGATGTTTAACCGTTGCTTGGTTGCCCCCTCTCTGCTTGAATTCCCAATATGTTTACCAAACTTTGTTTTCTTGATGCCATGTCAAGATGAAGCTTCAAGCCTGTTGGGAACCCGAAACAAATTATCGCCGGGAGAGCTTAAAGACAATGACGCCAAAACATGTCAAAAGTTATTGTAAAACAGGTTGGATGGTATTACTTTCTAGCCTAAGCGATGAATCTGTATCCGGTATTCTATGTATGCATTCAGTGGGATGATCAAACATCATGTCATATCAAGAGGTCACGCGAATGCATGTGGGCTCGCACGAGGTAGACCAGAAACCTCACGACTCACTAGCGGCAATTTTTCTCACAAGCTGCTTCGAATGGCGTTTGTGGCAGCGTTGCTCTGCGCCGTCCCTTCATTGAAACAAACAACTGCGAACATCAATCTTTTCAGCAGCAGTCGGCGAAATCACTAAGTGGGACGCTTATGGACAGAGCAGAGCAGACCTATCCTCGCCGCACCAACACCCATCCGTGAGGCTTCCGGTTGGGCCAAATGCTCTCACATAGATAACTACGCAACATGTGTGGGCTATCTTGTTATTACTTTGTCTCGAACTCTCGAACTTTGCAGCACAAGCCCCACAGCCGTGTTCGGTGGCTCCACCTTCAATCAGGCAATCAAGCGGCGTATCTCAGAAACAAGGTGAGCCCGCGGACCCAAAAGCAAAAAGAAACGCGCAACCCAGGAAAAATAAACAAACGCACATTAGCAGGCCAAAACGAAGCATCAGCCCCCTCCAGGCTTTGTGGCAACCATGATATTCCAAGCATCGCGGTTCTGGTGCGCATCCGCCCACCCCCGTCTGCCATATACACCCCTGTCCACCCCTTGGTCAGTTTTGAAAGCCCTCCAAAACGGTCATAAAATGATTGCAACATGGCTTCTAACAACCCTTGCAGGAAGCGTGGAGCAGAATCAGCTCCCTCCATGCATCGTTCCAACCATGAAATTTGAAGCGTTGTGGTTCTGGCATGCAACCTTCCTGCCGTTTCAGCAGGACACCCAAGACCGTCATATAGGCCGCGCCAGACAGTTCCACTTGCGCAATAACGTTCGTCCGTTCTACTTAGCATCCATCTTCCTTCCACACCCCCGTCCACGCCCGTCCACCCTCCCATCTCCATCCATAGCCCGGTCCACACCCATCTTCCGTCCACGAAAACGCTTGCCTCGTCTCGCTCTGCCCCCCCACTAACGACTAAACTAAACGAGAACCCAAGCATTGGAGATTCTTTTGGGAAAAGCACGCGCGCATGTGTACTGCTGCGCCAGCGCTACAGTGCATCACACGCGGTAAAATGCTTTCGGGTCATTCGTCGTCTAGTGTTTAATTTTTTTGCATAGATTTCCGGTGGCGTGCATCGTTGGCATGATCAGGGCGCCGATATGGCGGAGATATCCCAGGAGGAGAGGATTTGTCGTTTGTTTTTCTCGAACAAGCCTTTGCGGGCTTCGATCTTAAGAATTTACACCGGCGTAGACCCTAGATAGAAATATCGTTGCAGTAAGAGGAAAACAAGACGGTTCCCTTTAGTCGGGTAGTCTCGTTGCCAGGCTCTTCCTCCTGGTGGCCCGCCTCAGTTTTTTTGTGACTTTCCTCGGCTTCTTTTTTGGCTGCGGTCCTGCTTCGGAATCATCTTTTTTGTGTTTATTCTGTCCTGGATTTTTTGGCGGTTCGTCTTTCGCCTCTGCTTCTTGAAGCGCTTCTGGTCGGAAGTGGCTGGACCCTTCCCTTTTCATTTCTGACAGCAAGAATTCGGCCGCATTTCGATGTTCTTGGCGTGCTGCTCAGACAGCGCAAAGCCGTAGTACGGCGCGCGCTTGAGATAAGGCCCACTGCCAAGTCCAACCTGACAAGATCGAAAGCAGCAGCTGTCATTTATCATAAAGTATCATACGGGGCGACAAAGAACTGTCATTGAAGCTATTGATGAGACAAAGCGCAACCCCTTGCATGAATGCTTACGGAGCAAGTCTCGGAAAAACTCGATGGGCAAGACAGATGCCGAGAAGACGCTTTCAAGGCTTCAAGGTTCGACAAGGGCTCCGTGGTCTTTGCGTTTGCTGTCACTGCCACTGCTCGATCCGAGGTCAACACTTCTACCTTTAACTTGTCAGACCTGGCAATCTTTAGAACAGAATCTCGTTTTTGAAAGGAGACAAATGAGTTGACGTTAGAGCTGACCCGGGTAAGGAGAGTGTAAAATGATGAGTTCATGACAACGTGTGCCGGGTAAAGACAGTGCGAAAAGCACAGTCGGCTTACCCAAGGCCAGACTGGGCCAGCCTCAGGTAAGGATACCGTCTTTCGTTCTAAGGACAGTGCGCCCGCTACGCGGACACTACCCGCCTTACACTGCCCTTACACCAATCTACGCTATCCCTACCCAGGGTCGGACTGGGCCAGCCTCGGGTAAGGCTACTGCGACTTTCACTCTCCGCTTACCCAGGGTCAATCACCGGGGTGTGGATTTCTGACTGGGGTAAGGTCAGCGACGTTTAACGGTTGCGACGTTAAAGTGGTAGCCTGGGTGCGTGGCCGCAAGCTCCCAGGTTCCGCTCTTATGAATTTTACTGGAATGTTCAAGTTCTCCAACACTTCATTAGGAGGTCATCCGCTAGCTGAAAGCACTGGTGCCGTGGGCATCGCACAGCCACCAATCTCTTCCTTCTCCAAGGGCTGTGAGTCCAGCCGCGTCCAAGCATCGGCGCACGGCTGTTTGGAGGACGTTGACGGACATTCCGTCGCCAACGGCTTCTTTAAAAGCTCGACGCGGTACGTCTGTTACCTCAATCAGCTTGTCTGCCACAGCAGACGGCAAGCCTTGCAGGCGAGCCATGAACCTAGTGCAAACAGTGCCTACTGCGAAGAGCCATGTGCCCGCAAACACTCAGTATCCGTAGATAGACGAGGCGCCCGCGAGGCAAGTGCCCACTGGGCACGAAGTGCTCGAAAGCACGAAGTGCCCGTAGGCACGTAGGGCGCGGGTGCACGCAAGCCTCAGGCTTTCCATGGAGCCGCTCAGGCTTTCGTGCCAGGCGCTGCTTCTGAATCTGGCATCTGATCAGCTGACGCCACTGAGCCACCCGGCAACAAGCAGCTTTCAAATTCACTTGGCCTCGTGGGCCACGCAGGTGTGCAACAGCCCACATGTTGGAAGATTCCCAGGCTGGTCCTGGTGTGGAACATCTTCCAATGCGAAGCCAGGTTCTGAGGACCCTCTTCTGTGGGCAGCTGTGAAAGGGCAGCCAACACTTCTTGGCGCAGTGCACCTCTCAGGTCAAAGCAGCGATCCATGATTTTTCAAAGCGTTCCCTCGCAGCCTTTCACCTCCTCCTCGGAGATGCGCAGCTCGTCCCGCAGCCCTGCTGTTTTCTCCATCTTATCTGTCACATCATTGAACAGCACAGTGGCCTCTGTGGCCAGCGACGAAAGAACTGTGACGCTTTGTAAGAGAGCCAGCTTCTTATCCATGCTGCGGCACACAAAAAAAGGCAGCTAGAATTCAGCACTGCGCCGGCTTGTGCCAAAACACTGCAGCCAAACCTCTCTTTCTTGTAAAATCTTTCCAGGCTAGGGCTTGGGGCGCCGAACCTGTTTATACACATTATATTTTTCCAAAGCTAAGAACAACTCGGGAAAAAGGATGTATGATAAAGATATAAATATTCACGGTGACCCTTGGTTATCTTGCAATAAAGGTATTTGCAATACTGGTCAATTCAGCTTCTACCACACAGGCGGGAGCAACCAAGCAACAGTTAAACATCACCAAGTTTTGTGGTTTTTGTGAACATGGGAAATGGGCTGGAGAAACCACAGCCGCGCAATTCTCCAAGTGCAACACAAAAGACTCCCCAACTAAAAGCGCGCCCGGGGAGAATCGAACCCGGATCCATCTGGGAACGCGCTTGTTTGACGACCACTACCATGGCGGATCCGATGGCAGATCCGACACATAAACCAGCCTCCACAAGGCTAGGGATGAAACCATCGAGCACACCGACCCCACTCATCCCACATGATCTTACATGCATATGATTCATTCGATTCCGCGTGACTGAGTGTGGTCGGCGGGTTATATCATATACATGTGTAAAAGAGATGCTTTATCAATATTTGTTTTTAATTGTTTTTATGTATATTTTATGTATATACATACACAGTAATCTCGTCTACATACATGTAAACATGACCAATCAAACTTGAGTCCAAAATTTTGTGAGGCCTGTGGCTGTGAAACGCTTTAGAAAGCCTGGCACTCGCTCGTTTCAGCTCGAGTTGCATGCGTGGCTTGGCTAGTGGACGTTGGTTTCACGATTGCTTAATTTTTTTCTACTCAACTACGGGAACGTGACCTCCTCTTCCTTGGTAAAGTCGGCTCTGCACTTGAAGTTCAAGCAAAGATAGGTGAGCATCAAGTGTTTTGCAATCTGGTACAGTGAGTAAAGTGGCACATGATTTGTCAAGTTCACAGGAAGCGTGCAGGGTTGTATGTCAGTTCTAACATTACTGTATACAATATGTGCAGGGACGCCTCTGCAATCAAGCAGCTTCGAACTGTTGAAACAGTTACCGCACAACAAAACAACACAACAGGTGTCAACGGTGTCAACTTAGGCAATTAAACATTCAAACGGACATCAACGAGGTATCATAGTGTCCAACAAATTGACACTGTCCGCTGTTGTGTTGGTGTGATGTGCAATAATGTTCAGAAACTGTGCATTTACAATAATCTCAGCACAATCTTCGCAAAATCGTTTACACGCCACATGGGTAGTCTTCGCCGACATGAGCTGCGACTGGGGTCTCTTAAAACGACAACTTGAACCAAATCGTGTGTGAGGCTGTACCTCTGTGAAAATGATAGAGGGACCCCTACTTTGGAAGTGAGTGCACACCAGAATCACTATATAGAAAGTTCTAGTTCTAGAACGATATATGTGAAGAACAAAAGAATAGTGTGTCAGGCATTCAAATCATCCGCAGAAGAGTGTGCAGTGTGACGTCGTATTTCTGAAATTTCGCAATCAGCGCAGGACCCTTCATGAATGCGTTCAGAGCCAACAACTCGAAAAATAACAACTCACCTTGCTTTCAGAGCAGTTCGTGGCAGCACAAAATGGAACTCCAACCCACAAAAAGGATAGGCAAAAATGATGCCTCTAAGCTTGAACAACTGACTCGCCTGATTCTGTAGATTCCAACCAATCTAATCCCAACAAGTATGCCCAGGAAAAGGCTGTTATTTCCTCTACTACTGTACTATGTTTGTGTTATCAACACTTTGTGATTTCCTTCGATTGTTATTTTTTGTGTAATGTTTGTTTTCAAACAATACTACTGCAGAGTTTACGTAGTCTTGAGACCCAACAAACAAATACCTCCGACCTCCAACAATAAAAAGCGGCCAAAGCAAGAAAAGAAGTCGACTGAGGTACCTGCATGACAGAGATGCTTGTTGCAAGACAATAGGGATGCCCAAAAGGCCAAGCTTAAAGAACACAAGACAAAGCCAAGCCTCGTCCAAACCTCTTTGGAATGTTGCTGAGATGTTTAAGACATCGCCTGAATTTGTCTTTTGTTTTATCCATTGCTGAACCTACATCCCACGCTTTCAGGCTAATGCGTGTGGGTGTTCACCCCAATATTGTCCGTCTCCTTGAGAGCTACAGTGGCTCCGAAGATGTGCTGGTTCTCGAGTACTGCGACAGATGCTTGACACGCATGACCGGCTGCACTTTGCATATTGTGTATTATGCGACAAGCTTGAAGCTGGGACAAATTCAATTTCATATTGTGACATCCGTGAGCAGCAACCCAAGCTGCAGATGCTGTCACATGAGCTTGTCACTGAATTCGATGGTGACTCATGCCGAGGCCTCACCCTTTACGACTTGATTGTCAAGCGATACAAGACAAAGACGCAGTGACCTGGCAAGACATCTCTCTAGGAGCAAACAGTTCCCACCAATTTTGACTGTTTGGCCCAAAGCCAGCATTACGATGCACATCAATGCATCATGTGCACACAGAAGCTTGTTGTAAGTCTGACTTTAGTGAAGCTTGAAGAGGCCTTGGTTTGCATGTTTTGATAATGTGTGTTCTTCCTCTCAGCCTTGTAAGCACTTCAGCCTTGAGATGACACATTCAACGATCTTTGAAGGTTTGGCCGTTCGCTGACCTCGCAACTGATGCAGCAGTTGCTTCTGGCATTGGAGCATGTGGCCAAGTGTGGAATTTGTCATCAAGATGTGAAGCCTGAGAATCTCATGCTTCACGACCTCAGCGACTCTGACATGCTTGGCATATGATGGGTTTCGAGAAGTTACGCCTCAGCCACAAGTCAATTTTCAAGTACCATAGTCAGTGATTTGTACATTTGGAACAAGACCATCACATGGAACTACTGGTGTATCCTGAAACGAACAAAGCGTAAAGCTTAGCAAAGAACCTTTACCATCCATGTGAAGATCCACCTCTAATTGATTATTGTGCATTTGGCACGATCACCTCAACCATGATGTGTTATTGTGCTACACAATGTTTCCTTCACATGATGTAATTAAACGTTGAATTGATTTGAGCGCCATGTTTTGGACATGTTTGATGTTTGTGAAAATGCTGGGATGGACTGTGTTCTTTCAAGCGAGGTATTGAGGACGAGCGCGTCCATATGAAATTGGGTTGCTTGCTTGCAATGGTCAAGTCAAGCGGGTTACGGCTCCGCAGAGTTACCGCACGAGTTCCAGGATACTCTTCGAAGGATGTTTTGATAAGAGGCAGAGAGAAAGACAGTGAGAGAATGGAAACACATATGTGACTTATGTATTCCATATGTCAATATATTGTACTGTATATTAATGTATATTAATATACATACTTTTTGGTGTCATGCCTTTGTTTGTTCCGTGTTCTGAGAGAGTCAGCGAGAGAGAGAGAGAGAGAGAAGGAGTTGATCAGTGGCACAAAAAACTTTGGGTTGCGAGTGTTTCAAGGCGACTTTGGCTGGGCAGTCACTCGAGACGATGATCTGTCTTTGCGCTCACCTGAAGGTGCAGGATCATTGTGGTACGCACCGCCAGAGCTCAACCCTCCAGTGGAAGGTGTATTCAACAAACCAGGACAGCAAGGGAGATTGAATTGAAAGGTCCCAGCAATATACGAAGAGGGATCCGACGGTGGAAACAACTTAGTACTGCCCTGCAATTCCAAATGATTTCGTGGCTTGATTGCATCATGAAAGGCTTTCCAGCAGACTTGGCCAGGAGCTGTGATTGGCAAGTCAGACATGTGGAGTGCCGGTGTGGTCATCTACGTGATACTTGTCCCTCAGATCAGTCCTATCGAATCAAGCCACTGATTGTGGAGAAGTCAGCCAGGCATCGTGAAGCCCCCCGAATCAATGCAGGCAGGCTAGGCTGACCGGCTTCGAACAGAGTCTTTGAGAAGAGGGTGTTGGGATGTCTTGGGCTCTCGAAATAGACACGTGACAAATCTTGAAGAGCATGCTGAGGTAGGTCACAACCCGTTCCACAGCGCCAGCAAGCTGAAGGACACTCAGAAGGTGGCAAATGGACCCTAGGTAAGTGATGGTAAGTGCTACAGTCCTAGAAGTCTTCTCACATTTTGAGTTGAAACTTGTTTCGTTCCTGGCTTTGGAGGTGGAGGAAGAAGTGCTGAGACTAGTGGCAAAAGGCACTGCTTTGTCTTAAGCTATCGAGTATTGAGGTCCTTTTTGATTGCTTTATTTATTTTACGAACATCCTGGTTTGAAAGCCAAGACCACGCCATCTAGGAAGCTGTGTTCCTTCCATTCTTGCCCACGAGATGTTTTTTTTACATGTAGTTCTGGTTTGTCACATCATGTCACACCTCTCTTCTTGAGATCTGTGATCTTGATTGTCCTTGATTAGATGGGAAGGGAATGGAAGGGATAAGTTTCTTGTCCTTGGTGCTTGTTCCTGATAACTTCGATGCAGGTACGTTCGATAAGAAGGCACCGGCGTGGCTTGCCCTACCGAGAGACGCGCAGGCCAGCTGTGAGCAAAAACGTATTCGAGAATGTGCGAGATATTTCGAGATTGTAATTTGGTCGGGAGGCACTTTGGATTTCATTGTTTGACAGCCTTGGCAGTAATTACTGTACTCATCGACCCATCAGTATTTTTATTCATTATTCAGCTTTTCTAGGAAGTTTAAGGGCTCCTTGCGTCAACAAAAGGAGTTGGACTTGGGCCCTTTATATAATGAGGCCCTCTATATAAAGAGGACCTTTCAAAGGGACCCAAGTCTACCTTCTTTCTTGTTCCCTTACATATATAATATACATATCTTACTGTATAATCTGTATAACTATAATTAATTAATGATTAATTAATCTAACAGTTTTAAGGTCATGGGTCCCAAACGTCACAAGAAATCTACAAGCAGTCATAGGTCCAGAACGCCTTACCAGGCCGCTTTTTGGCTTTTTGCAGGAATTCATCTCGCAGCTTCTACAACCTTCTCCTGAGCTGCGGCCGGAGCCGGCAATCGCTCGTCGGCATCGTTATGTGTGTGAGCACACGCACCCTGTCTCACAAAGGTAATGTTGAAAGCTCTCGGCTTTTCTTGTGATCAAACTGAAGGGGGCATGTTCGTAGAGACCGCGTTCCAGCCGACTTCAACTAGCTTGAACGTGTCATATAGCAACAAGATAAACTTTGGCGTTCCAGATGGAAAGGGTTGCAAGCATTGGAAGCACTGGACAATGTGCAGACTTCTTTGTTGTCAAGGCATCAAGAGCAGCAGGCTCGTGACTTTGCAAACGGGCCAAAGCTTGGTGGAGTACAAGGCCTTGCATGGTTAGCAATGGCTCGTGCATGTGTTGCTTGATGTGGACCAGCGCTTGGACAGGTAGAAAGTAGAAATCACAAATCACGCTAAGCATCCGGCATCATGAGGCTTTCTCCTTAAACAAAACAAGTTCAAGTTCAATCAACATTCATAGACCTTCTTGCCAGCCACGCCTCTCTAACTAAGGCTGAGTCAGACCTACAAAGAGATTTGGTGAAATTAGCTTTCGCTTCAGCGTGGAATTCACCGGACCGGCAGCGCTTGGATGTGTTTCCTGTTGGATTCCCTCTACACTATTGACGATGAAATGGTACGAAATGGTCAAGACGTTGGAGAAATGGAACTGGAGAAATAGTTGTTGCAACAATTGGGGGTGCTTTGCCTATGGCTATGAGAAGCTGTTTGCTGTTGGGAATTGAGTCGTCAGGAGATCTCTGCTACATCCGCAAGCGAGACATACCTTTTGCGCCTGGCTGAAAAGCTCAGCACGAAACCCATGGCTTCTGGGCCAGTGACAGTTAAAAGCACATGTTGTTTATTGAGTTTGTTCCAAATTGTGTGCCAACATGCTGCACAGATTTACGAAGACATGTGCTACATAATAAAGCATGAGGTGGTGTCAAATGCAATGCACGTCATATCACACCACAGTATATTACAGTAGACAGATTGACAGATCTGGTGTTTTACAGTCACAGTGCCAAATTCAGCGACATGGTTGACGCATGGAACAGAAGATGTATGGCAGGCTGAATCCTGTTTTTTTTGGGGAAGGGAGGCCAGGTATGCTTCGTGTACCTGTTCTTGTGCGTGTGCAATTCGGCGGCACGCTCTTCTCACGACCCATGATTTGCTGGAGGTAGCAACAGCACCATCCATCTGAGCAACTGCAAAACACGGTATTCAAAGCAGAAGGCGTAAGCTGCAAAACACCTGGGGGTTGAAACCCGTCCTTACTAACTGAAGGAAAGGGATGCTTCCCCTGGAAGCTGAAGGCTGAAGTTGTCCAAACGGTAGGAAGCGATGGGCCCCATTGTAGTTATGAAATGGCATGCAGTTTGAAAAGCAGTTTGACAGCCGCACATATCAGTCATTTTTCTATGGACCCCTAACATGTAACAGTACTCCACATGTACAAATATTTCATTCAGTCACGTCTCACACAGTCATGCACAAAGTGTATGCCACACGTGACATATTGGCTCAAGGAAAAAGACGCATCCGCGGCTTTTCCTTGCAGGGCGCCGTGTTCTCCTGGCCTGTGGCTGGGGACACCTTCGTCGCATTCGTGCCTCCGCGCCCTTCGTTGTTTTCGCACTTTCGTTGCTCCGCCGTTCGCTCGGCATTCGGCACCACCCACCACGGGTACTCGTCCCACCAACCGTCGGGTACTCGTTCCGGTCGATCGTGCCGGTAGGGATTTAGCATACCACTTCTACTACCTCCCCGTAGATAGAATAAGTTGGGCTATCCCTTACCTTCCCAATAATTTGTGGATTCAATTGGTTATCAGCCGTATCGCACAAGGCCCCTTGATCCGATCGCAGCGCGCTTTGCGCTGCTCCATCGCCCCGGCATGGGCAGGATCAACCCTGTGCCGCAGGCACCGGACGCCGCTTCGTCGAGCACGGCTGCCGCCGCAGCCACGGCGTCCGAGGGTCCCCAAGACCAAGAGGCCGCAGCCTCCCTTGGGGAAGTGGCTGGAACCGCGCCCAGCGCGGAAGCCACGGGCCAAGAGCTTGAGGAGGTCTCAGAGCCCGAGCCTCCTCTCGCTCCCCGTGTGGAGACGGGTATTTCCTCATCGCAACCCACATTCACCCCGCCCGGTTCAGTAACCGCCGGTGCGGAAGAGTTCGACGAGGATTCACACATGCCTGTTGACTTGCCAGCCACTGAGGCCCTACCCGTTGAGACCAGCACGCTCGAGTCGTTAGATAACCGACAGGAGCCTGAACCTAACATCCATATACCCCTACAACCGAAGCAGAGCTCCAGACCGGAACCGCTGCTTCGCGCGGAGAGGTCTTGGATGCTCCCGACATTTCGTTAGGCCCCGATAACGCCGAGGAACTGTCGTTCGATGCCTTCTCCTTGCTAGGCCCACCAAAGATAGAGCCCACCACTAAAGAAGAAGAAGAGGGTGAAGAATACGCTGAACCCTCGACTGCTTCGGTAGGCCTACCACCACTGCATACCCACCAACACCCCACGCAATTCGATTCACTGGCCACCGATCCAGTGTTCGATGAGGAGGCGGAGGACCTCGACGTCGACATCGACGATCAGCCTGAGCCCGTAGTTAAAGGGGAGCAGGAGGTGGACGTGGGAGGTGAGGAAACCGCGCCGAGCGCGGAGGCATCACCAGGAGGCTCCGAGACCAGAGTTACTCATGTACTCGGAAGTTAACATGTGACATACCGTATGAACTCCCGGGGCTATCTCTACTTGACGATAAGCACTTCCGGGGCTGTCTCCACTCGAACCACACCTTCTATAGGGTGTCAGGCAATGGTTCACCTCTGCCTGCCTCTCGCAAACCACGGGCTTTGCAAAATGCTGTCGACTAATTAACGGTCGTTTTGCCAACGTTGGCTGATGGCCTCGCAAGTGGAGTTCAAAAAAGTAAGGGCCATGCCTTTCACTATCTTTCACTCACTGTGTCCTTGCCGCCACTTGCACACGCCCACTAGCTAGAAGCTTCTGCTTATATTATATAGTGTAGCGAATGGTTCTCGTTCAACTCATGCACCGGGTCTGGGGGCAGACTGTTCTTTATAGCAAAGCATTCGAAAACCTGTGAGGCCATGAGGATGGCACCAAGCTTCATGTGTGTATTTGTTCAGCAAGTTTGGCGGGCTCCGCGACCATGCCTCCGCAAGTGATGGCTCGCGCGCTGGGGCCGATGTGTTCTGGGAACACTCAAGCTTTCACTTGCGCATGTGGAAGCACATATAGTGTTTTGGCATGTTTTGGCAACCACGCACACACACCCGCATGTGCAATGTTCGCAGGCTGTTGGCGCATGATATTGTTGGGTGATCTGTCAATCTGTCGTATATACTTGTAGATGAAACAACTATGGTCAGTGCATTTTTCATCTCTGGGCGTCATGCTTTGGGAGCCATGACTGCCCTGCTGGCTCGGAGTGCCTTCCTTTTTCCGGCGTGCTCGGTGATCTGTCGATATCTCGGGCGGTGCAATCTGAAAATCAAGTGTTTGGATGTTTAATTTAGACATGTTTGGATCGGTTGTGACATGATCTTCATACCACCTCACTCGGACACCTCACTTCCAGGCGGGCCCAAAACAATGTTCCAAATCTACAAAGATTCAAGATCAACATACCACACACTGAGGCTTTATGGGGTCCACCTAGAACATCCCATCTCCGCACGCCGCATGGCATCAGAATCCACGAAATAAATCGATCGGCCTGAGAACGCCGCAGCATTTGCTTGGCACAGATCTGTGTTAGTTGTTGTCGGAGGGCGCCATGGGAGAGGACACATTCAAGAGTCTCGCCTCTTGGAAATGTTGGTGGCATGAAGGGTCGACAGCTCTACATGTGGCTGAGGCGCTCGTCAAAAATGTTGACCCGAAAGAGCTTCCCAGGGGCTCATTGGTGGAATTGAAAAACAACAAGAAAGTGTCGGAAGAAGATTTCCACAAGTCAGTCAACTGCAAAATTATGGAGGGTTTGCTGTCGGCCTATCCGAGTGAGAAAGATCCCAGTGCCTACCTTCTAGGCGACGCTGTGCTGAGGGTGGATCAATCTCGGGGCCATGTGATCTTAGGCAAGCCTGCCCTGAATCCCATGGTTGAGAAAACACGCTGCGACAGTGCTTTGAAGGAAGGCCAAAAACTCAAGCTCTTGCTTTCCTACATCCGCAACTCTTCTGGGAGGCATGAGAAGGGTCGGAAGCCAGAGGTGACCTTCTTGAAAGAGATGGTCTTGTCCAGGCCCCGACCGCGACAAAAGAGCAGGAGTTTCTCGCCCTCACCAACAGCTTCTACGAGGTCAGATGCAACCACGCTGATGTTGCCTGGTTTGTCCCCTACACCTTCTCCCCAAACTTCCTCTTCGTCAACCGATCCTCCGGGAAGGCCCCTAGATGGTATTTCATCAAAGCATGTACGCATAATTTTGCATATGTATACGTGGGTATATATAGATAGTTTGGAAGTGGCTTTTCTAAAATACAACGTTTTGCATTCGACAGGAATCTGGAAGGTTCCACTCCGACTCCAACACATTTTGAGACCAGACATAATCTGGGTCAGCCTCGTGTTCACCGATCATTGAGGCCAGCGCCGTTCCGGTATCAGATCGACGATGATGATATAGAAGCCCAGACCTTGTTGCTCTTGGGGTTTCTTGGCGTCGAATGACTCGTGGTGGACAGACAGGATGTGGGGCCAGATTTGAATCTTAACGTCTTAGGATCACCCAGATCATCATGGAGGAACATCATGGAAGAACATGTTGGAACAAATAAGCTTTGGGTTTGGATATGTAAGCCGTGCGTGTTGGCTCCTTCTGTCCCAAGGTTGAACCCCTTTGGAGGTCACAGCCAGGATATGCTTGACAAAGCTCAGGTGCCTGGGAAAGCTTGCCTCAACAAATGCCCGTAATGTGTTCAACTTGTTTGGTGGATCCGAAACAAAAAGATGTCTCGAGAGGTATTGAGATGTCATGAGTCTCGAGAGGTATTGAGATGTCATGATTCCCATGTAGTGGATAGGTGTCTTTGTTCGGAAAAGAGCGCTGACGATTGCAGGTGCATGTCAATGAAATCCTTGGCCATGATCGTGGCATCACTCGCAAAGATTTGCTCCCGTTTCTGGCCCGGGCTGGGGCACCTCACGAGTCTGCAGTGGTCCTGCCTGAGCCGACCGGTGAAGGCAAGTGTGAAGCGCTGGTGGTGGATGTTGAGATGCAACCTGTCGCCTCAGAGGGGGTAGATTCCCTCCCCCAGGAAGAAGCAAATTCTCAGGCGGTGGATTCCTTCTCCCAGCAAATGGAAACACCTCATGGTGGGCAAGCTGAGACCCCAATGGAGGTTGAACCACTCCGTGATGTGGAAGAGAAGAAGGGCGATGACATGGAAGCTTCCCCGTTACGCACACCTCCTTCAAATCCGGCTGATCACGTCTTCCGTCGGATGAGAGAGAAGGGTCCTAACTTGTACCAGACTATGCGGAACGACCCCATGGAACCACCACCCGAACCGGCTGCCGCGGCTGTCAGCGAGCTTTCGACTGCACCAAACCCTGAAGAGCAGCTCAAGATGGCTGACGCTTGGTATTTAAAAAGTGTTGCTCTATAGGTGCAAGAAGTGGTTAGACCCAGCAGCTCCAAGAAGTGGTTCACAATGCTGGCAATTCTTCTTTGGGGTTGCCCCGGTCACAACCAACCATGAAACAGGCGCCCCACCTAATAAGGCAAGTTCTTCAGCGGGGGGGTCACAGTGGAGTTGGGGGAGCATTTTTCATGTGTGCTCTGGACGTCTCTTGGTAACAATGATGTGGTCTATGTGTTGGTCTTCGATTTTATCGGTCTAAGGAGAAGAACAAGACGAAGAAGAAGAATGTGAGCGCCCTCAAACGTGCAGCTGAGCAAGCTGAAGCTGAGGCTTCCGGCTCAAGAGACGCCAAGAAGGCCAAGACTGATGCGCCTGATGAGCCGGCTGACAAGCTGGAAGTCCCAGAAGGCTCAAGGGGCGGAGGTTAGAGGAACCTTTTGTGGTGTAAGTCGTGGGTCCCTTTTGATGATGGCAGGCACCTCTATAAGAACGCATTGATAGTGCACATTTATGGAAATTGTCATATGGTCTTCAAAACAATGAAAACGTATGGGGTGCGACGGGATGTGAGTCAACTGCTTTGTTTTCAGGTATGCCTGCCGAAGCACGACCTCAAGGACCACGTCGTGGGCGATTGTCATACACTATCGATGACAGTGTCTCTGGGGCCAAGATCGAGGTACTTCTGAAACAGAAAGCTTTCAGAGTGTCAAAAATGTCAGGTCACTCGTATGCAAAGGTGGTGAGGGACACGGTGACTTTAAATGCAACGACACGGTTTTAACCAAGTGCAACTAAACCAACCCGGAGAAGGATTCCTTTCTGCCTTGCTGAACTGCTTCGTTCTAGAGACAAGCAACAAGACCGTTCTCGGTTGCAGCCACTGAGGCGACGAGTCACTTGAAATGCCAGCGTGCCGACAACGCGCTTGGGGAGACGATATTGGTGCTTGCTGGGAGCTAGTGAAGGGTCTCTGTGGATGGGGGGTGGCGCCCAAGCCAAAGAATGGGTGATTCCATCTTCTCGTGTTTTTGGGATTTTGGCCAACTGGCTTAAGATCGCTTGATCATGCTGGTTGCCTTGAGCATCTAGGTCTTAGGTGAGTCTGTGACCGTTGATTCCAACGGATCTCCTTAATCAACTTAGTTCTACCGTGCAAACAGATTTGGGGTTGCGAATCGGCTACAAAAATGTTGCTGGTCTTGTGCGCTCCCAACATGTCAGAGCAAGACGTTTACATGCCAGAGTGAAGGCATGTCTGAGTCTTGGAAACATGGGTGGAGGTATGGGACGCTCTTGAAACGTGCAGTCGTTTTCTCAAACCAGGATCCAGCCCAGTGCGTCAGTTGCTTGGACCCCATGCCGTTGGTGAAGGAAGGCCTCACCAAAAAACAAAAGGTTGCGAATCTGATCGACATGAAATCGCGACTGAAGAAGATTAAAAAAGGCGAGTGTCCAACAAGGAAACTTCCGCAGAGGTTACTCCAATTGCCGGAGTTTAGACTGCTGGTCTTCTAGCGCTGACAAAACGGAGGCCTGTGGAACTGAGGGGCAGCTTAGTTAATCTCTTTAATGTTCGCTACGCTCATTTCTATAGTAATGTATATATATATGTGTGTGTGTGTGTGTTTTGGTCTGTCGAGCCTATCTATAGTACTTGCATTCTTGAGAGCGTGAAGATCATAGTCAATTTCCATTCAAGGGTCACAGAATGAGCGCGTGTCCAACCCTGAGTTGAACTATATCCTGAAAGCCTTGGGTCAGATCCATGCCCCGGTAATTCTGTTGCAGCTGGTGACCATGATTTGGATGAACACTGGTGGCATCAAGTCTGACCTTGACATGATTGAATACTTTGCAGGTCAGCAGGCGGCTGCCTGGCTTCCCAAACTTCTAGCAAAACCGTTTTACCACAAAAGATGGGCCGAGGTATACTGGGGATGTCTCAAAATAGGGGTGCCCATATGGGCGCCCCAAATCTGTTTTTTTAGTTCAAAAAATAACTGTTCGGGCGCCCCTATTTTGAGACATTCCCACTAAAGATGTTTGATAGACCCTGTTTGTGCGGGTGTAGGCGACCACAAAGCGTGTTGGTCTTCCCATGTTTCCCAAGCTTCCACCCACCTTCGTCCGCATCCCGGCTCAGGTAACGAAGGCCTGGATCGGCGCAGGCTACCGGGCGTGCCCTTATGAGATCAAGCTGGACGCTGTGAACATGGACATCTTAAGCACTCCAGGGTGGCTTGTAATCAAAGAGAAGCTCAGAGGGGTTCTGTTACATGTAATCGACCACCGTTGTCCCAGTTTGTCAATTGACTCAGTTGGATAGCTACCCACCGATTCAGTTGGTTGATTGTGAATTCGTAACGATACCCCAGAGTGGACTCAAGACACAGACCTGACTTGATGAGGTTTGTCCTGGCACTGATGTTGGCGCTCAAGTTGAAACCATTGGCGTTCTCAATGATAGCGACAGTGTGCTCCAGCTGGGTCTTTGTCAGTCGTTCAACGTTGCTTGGATCCAAAGTAAACAAAATAGTTGCGCCTATGAACTTTAGGCAAACTTGTTGGTTGTTGGACACTTCATGCGTGGCAGGGGAAAACATCTCCGCTGCCCAGAGAGCGAACCCAGGACTCGACGCACCGCGTGGCAGCCTCTGGGAGATCCCAATGTGAAGTGCGTGGCCGCTGGAAATGCGACCTGCATGCATCGATTTAGCCACACTACAAGAGGAATATGTTCTATGCGATATTTTGGTTTTTTTTTGGGCGGTGGAGCGGAAGGGGTTTCATTCTCAGTTTCCAAAATCACTCTAAGGCTATGGTGAGCCGCATGACCCTGGTAGTATATCTTCTTGAAGCACGTGCGTGTGTATGGCTCTACGAACAACCTATGACATCGCTTTTGTGGCAGCACCCAAGAATGCAGGACTTGGTGAGACGTGTCTTGGTGTACCAAACACAGATGTGGATGGGCTCTTATGGTGCAGAGAGCCCTAAATCAACATGCCTGTGGTCCTGTTGCCCGTGCTCTTCATTCAGTGTGCCACTACCCAAAGACAAGACATGGATCAGCTTAGTCAACAAAAGTGCGAAGTCTGATGGAACCATCAGTGTTTCAGGAAATTCGAAGCTTAAGGGTAGTCAAGCCTATCCTGCTGGGTTTGGCCATGCCACAGTGGACTTCTGGAAGAATGCGCCACGGGTCCCCAAAGCAGGTGTGGCAGAAACCCCTGAAGTCTTCAAGCCGGGGAAGAAGTTTGATTCTTGGCCGGATGCAGACTTGACAGAAGTCTTGCAGTATTTAGCTTGTGGAAATGTCAGCTAGTTGGATCAACTGCTGCTGTCAAAGAACGTAATTCATAATTGGTGGCGGGCTTTTGCAGTTGGAGCCTGACAGGGAAAACGGGATCTTACCGTGCTTGCTGACCAGAATTGTCCCTGCCTCTAGGATACTAGTTCCCCTTTTTTTTGAGCAGGGCACCATCCGCACACAAAGACAATCAATTGCCAATACATGCCACCTTTCAACCACTAGCGAAAGGGTACTAGAAAAGGATTGTCTGATGGAGGATAAGCCCTGCGTTCCCAGCCCTTGTCCACTTGCGCCCATCCACTTGTGTCGCCGGGCCAGATCTGGATCTTGAGCGTCGTGATCATCGGCCTTGGCATGAAGCGGCGCTTGGCTGTGCTTGGTGACGAACAAGGTGCCACAGAGTTGGGAGGGAGGGTAGGTCTGGTGTACGACCGCTGTGCATTTGAGCGTTTTTGCAAAAACATGTAAAACCCCATCGGCCGTGAAAACTCCGTGAAAAGGACGTGAAAACTCGTGATCCTTCACACCCACCCACCCCATCATGTGTTTGGAAATGGGTAGCCTTTTTGTTCAAGGGAGTGTTCCATAGGGCTCAAGACAGAGAGTGTGCGTCATGTCGGGGGACATACCACACCCGAGCGCTGCTGGCGCCGCGCAAATTGGTGCATCAAGTGGTGTGCGAGTTGTGCAGGCTGGGTTTGAGCGTCACACAACACGTGAAAACATCAGAGAATTTTTTGACCCAAACCGCTATCGGACAAGGAATAGTGGTTCAGCCGCTACAAGTGAGCTGTGTGAACGACATACAACCCCTGAAAACATTCGTGTGTTCTTTGACCCAGCCACATACAAACGTGCGCAGAAACGGCCAGCAGAAGTGCCAGCTGCTGGGGCAGTGCGGGCAGCGCCAAAAGCAAAGACTATGTCCAAAGAAGATCTCGTGAAGAATTTTCATTTGGCCGCGGAGCTGAATGGTATCGCCTGGGATGAGCTGGCGGTCTTCTGGTGTTGTTAAAGAAATTTTTATGTTCCTTTTTCAAGCCTTGGTGGGTCCATGAAAAACGCTATGAAAGCCCTATGACAATGGTGCCTGTAAGGCTGACATCTCCACTGCCGCTGGCCTCTCAACGTCGGCAATGTCTTCGGTGATCCCAACGGAAAGCGCTGGATTGGATGCCCCTGATGTGCGGCTGGAAGAGATGGGTGAGCTGACAGATGAGCAGCTGGCGCAATTGGAAGCTGAGGTTGATCTTGAACTGGCCAGAATGTGTCAGGAATCGGAGCTTGAACAGGCAGCGGCAGCGGCCCCTGCACCATCCGTGGTTGTCACACCAACCCCCCACACTATGTTCTTCGCCCACCGGCTGGAGGCACTGAATAGTCAACATCCATCCATGCAGCCTCATCAAGTGGCACCTACACCACCAGTTCAGCCACACCCAACAGAGACTGGGCAATCACAACCAGCCCAGATTGGACAGATGCCATCGCAGCCAGTTCAGACACACCCTGAACAGAGCGTGCCATTGCAGCCAGCCCAGTGGACAAATGCCATCGCAACCAGTTCAGACACACCCTGAACAGAGCATGCCATTGCAACCAGCCCAGATTGGACAAATGCCATCACAACCAGTTCAGACACAGCCTGAACCAGGCATGCCATCGCAGCCAGCCCAGATTGGGCAGATGCCATCGCAGCCAGTTCAGACACAGCCTGAACAAGGCGCGCCATCACAACCAGCCGACATTGGACAAATGCCATTGCAGCCACTTCAGATGCAGCCTGAACAAGGCATGCCATTGCAACCAGCCCAGGTTGGACAAATGCCATTGCAGCCAGTTCAGACACAGCCTGAACAAATCGTGCTGCCACATCCAGCCCAGAGTGCAGTTGCATCACAGCAGCAGCCGCCTGTGGAACCACAGCCTGGACAAGAGGTACCATCACACCCAAGCCAGATTGGACAGCAAACGCAACCAGTCCAGCCAGTTCAAACACAGCCTGGACAACTGGCACCACCACAGGCAGTGCAACCACATCAGCCAGTGCAAGTCACACCGCCTGTCCAGCCTGGAGTGCAGCCAGTCCAACCTGCAGCCCACCCGCAGCCTCAACAAGTGGCGCCGCAACAGGCAGTGGGAACACCTCAGCCAGTTCCAGCGCAGCCAGCCCAGCCAGTTCAGACACAGCCTGAACACTTGGCACCATGCCCAGTCCATATTGGGACCACTGCGGCACCACCGCAAGCAGTGCAAACGCTTCAGCTGGCTCTAGTGCAGCCAGCGCAGCCAATCCAGCCAGTTCAGATGCAGCCTGAACAGCCAATCGCACTGTCTGTGCAGCCAGCTGGGCCGGCCCAGACAGTTCAGACACAGCCTCAACAACTGGCACCAGCACATCTTCCATCGCAGCCTGTGCAAGCTGAGGCGTCAGTCCCAGCAGCAGCAAACTTGATGGCCACCATTGCAGCTGTTGAGCAGGCAGCAGCAAGCACACATGCACAGCAGCCAGCGGCAGCTGACACAGCAGCAAACACGAAGCCTGCAGCACCTGCAGAGGGTGACCAGTGGATGACCTCATCAACACACAGAAAGGAATACATGACATACCTGCGCCATGCCCGAAGCAGTGCAAAGAGCATGGATCCAGCCGTTCTCAAGATGTTTGAGGATCCCAGTCAAAGAACTGACCTCTTCAACATGTGGATGTGCAAAGATAGAAACTTTGGGACTTGCGCCCTTCAGATCAAGCGGGAGAACATTCAATCTCGATCGACTGAATGCAAAACGGTCTGTTGGAACCGGGCACAGCTGGAACAATCGGGCATGTATACATCAGGTGACATTGACAATCTCATCGACCGGGCGGAGAGGGAAGGTCGGGCGCAGGACGACCCAAATTTTCCGGGAGTTGCCCGGCTGCGCAAATACACATTTGCGCAGGAGATGTCTGGCCGGGTCCGCAATGCGCAAGTTGACACACAAGGTGTGCAGAACAATGGTGAGATCAGTCATGCTGAAGCTCGGGAATTGGTCGCTGAAGGAGCGGGATATGTGTGAACACGGGGAATGTGTGTATGTGCATGGGTTGGCCCAAACTTTCCAAACTTTACATATCGTAAATGATTTGTTAAAGCTTCCCCCAACCACTGCATGCGTTGTCTTTCCACTCTCCATTCCACCTGGACGCCAGGAGACTTTGCTATGTCCGGGGCCCCAACAACGGCTCCCAACGAGATGGCCATCATGGCAGCCATGGCCATGAACGCTCCTGTCGCAGCCGGCCAACTTCAGGGCAACCCACAGCTGAGCGACGAAGAGATTATTGCCCTTGGAAAGGAGAAGGCCAAAGCTTTGGCGAAAGCTAAAGCGGAAGCCAAAGCCGCAGCAGCCAAAGCCAAGGCAAAGGCCAAATCCAAACCAAACCAGAATTCTACCCGGAGCCTGAACCTGATCAGGTTGTCCCCACAACCCCTTTGCAAAATGCAAAGCTTATGCAAAAGGCGGTGTTTCTTAGCTGTACACCTATGACCCGTTAATTTCGACAGGATTAGACTTAGACCATGAACTTCGTGTTCTATGTTTCAATCATGTTCAAGGTGTCTAAAATCATTATGTAATGTTTTTCTAAAAAGAGGTTAAAACATCTTGTGGCCAATTTCTTTTCATGGCCTGGGGTCTGAGGCTAAAGGAGGCTGAAGAAGCCCGTACTATCTGCATGCAGATTGAGGGGATGGAGTGCGCCGGTGAGCTCATTACTGCCATGCAGCAGCACTCGGATGCAATGGCTCAATTGTTCCGCGACATCGCGAAGCTCACCAATGAGAATTGTGACGACGAGATGGCCTATGAACCTCTCAAACAAAAGGCCACTCAATGGAGTGCTTGGTTCAAAAGCCGCAAGAAAGTGGCCAACAGCATGAGGGCAGCGGCCAAGTAAGTGTAAGATACAACTCTTTAGAATTATGGGTGTCCCATGGGCAGGTTATTTCAACAATGAACATTGAATAACGTGCGATGTTGAAGCCTGTTCAAAGTATGCATCCTGCCCTCAGCTAGATTTTGGTGGTTTGATCGTCCTTCACACTCCCCTGTCTGTCGAGTGCGCGCGACTTCGCAAGGCTCATCGAAAAAACGATCGCTCGTCTCTCCAGCCCAACCCACTAGATGGCCCAACCATCTAGAATCTAGATCGTGAGCCATTGCCCCGTGCAAGTAGGTGCTCCTCGACGTCGACAGCGGGCGGCCCAACCTGGCGGGGATCTTGCCCGGGAGCTTCTGTGGGACATTTCTCGAGGGGAACCATGGCGGTGGAAAAGAAAGCTGTTCACATATGTTCAAGCCTTTTTCTGTCAATAGGCATTCATGTGTCTTGAAACCTTGTAAACATCCTTTCAATCTCAGGAGATACATGTTTCAACTGCGCAAAGATATGCCTCAGCAGCGTACCGGGACGGATTAACAGAAGACACATTGAGAGATATTGCAAGCTTAGCGTCGTGGGGAAGGTGCCCTCAAAACGTTGAGCGTGATCTTCACCGATGGATGCCGACAGTTTATGGCACTGAAATCCCAACCCATGCAACAGTCATCGACGTGTTTGATCCATCCCTTGCAAAAATCGTCCCACTGGAGATACCGGTGCTTCTTGCTTCGGACGTGTTGCATAGTTTGTGGGTGAAGGGTAACAAGAAGTTGTGGCAGACTTGCATCGGTGTCACAAGTGAATCATGCACAGCTTACTGGCAATATGCAAGCGAAGAGTGGGCAGCAAGCCATCCTGTCATTCAGCCCATTGGCTGCCAAGAACGCTTTCATTGGTAAATATTTGTAGTGTGGTCGAAGAATACTGTATGTTTTTCCCTTCCTCGGAACCTTCCTCCTGCTCTTTCCAACCCAGCGATGACTGCCTCGAGGCAAGGCTTAGAAGGAGCCACCATACCAGAGCCTCGGCGTGTACAGTTGTCATGGTTCTAGATTCTAGAGATGTGTGCAAACACAAGTGCCAATTTGCATGTTCGGGGTTGATGGGCAAGGTGAAATGGTTCACTGATGGAGCCCAGTTCAACACGAATCACGAGATGTTGATTTGGCTCTGGAGTTCTACTATGGCCTCAACAAGTTGGTGCACCAAGTTTGTGTTTGCAGCCATTCCTATGCGTCTTCTTCCCACCAAAACTTTGCGAGCGGCAGTGGCAAATCTCTTTGGGCACAACTATGGAACGCAAGAAATGTCTGATGGCTGGGAAGACAGACAAGCATTCACTGGCCACGCAGGAAAACTTGTGGTTCTTGTTGTACTTGGCAACTACTGTCGCTTGGAACAAACTGGGTAGATGTTGGCTCTCCAAGCCTTTGGAAATTGGAACATACTTGTAAGCCACAGGCCTGGATGGCATTCATGGTCTGCCACAA
>CAXAMN010013336.1:285234-389630 GCA_963970005.1 Durusdinium trenchii | reverse complement strand
CTGCACATGAAGGTTCACAAAGTGCTGCGCCTGCCACGAAATCTGCAAAGTGCTGTGCCTGCCACGAAATCTGCACATGGAGGTTCACAAAGTGCTGCGCCTGCCACGAAAGGAGGGACGATTCCGAGAATGATCCGACCATGATGTGAGCATGACCCGAGACCGTCTCGCACACAGCGTTCCGCAAAGCTAGACTTGCCAGCTTCGGAGCCACCCCTTCTATTGAAAAACGAGCATTTTGTGCGTCGGCTATCTCTCGAGAACGCATTTTGTATTGCGCCTGCCACGAAATCTGCACATGGAGGTTCACAAAGTGCTGTGCCTGCCACGAAATCTGCACATGGAGGTTCACAAAGTGCTGTGCCTGCCACGAACTCTGCGCACGGAGGTTCACAAAGTGCTGTGCCTGCCACGCAAACTGGAGCTAGAGCTATTGAAACTAGAGCTACCTGGAGCTAGAGCTCTTGCAACTAGAGCTAACTGGAGCTAGAGCTCTTGAAACTGGAGCTAACTGGGTGATGAGTGGTGTATTATGAGCGGTGTATGATGAGTGGTGTATGATGAGTGGTGCTTGATGAGTGGTGTATGATGAGTGGTGTATTGATGAGTGGTGTATTGATGAGTGGTGTATTGATGAGTGGTGTATGATGAGTGGTGTATTGAGTGGTGTATGATGAGTGGTGTAGTGTATGATGAGTGGTGTATTGATGAGTGGTGTATGATGAGTGGTGTATTGATGAGTGGTGTATGATGAGTGATGTATGACTGGTTCTTGAATGTCCGTAACACGGAAGTTTCGTACACTAAACTTCCTTTGATACTTACGAAAGCCAGCGGATAGGCTAGGCTTGAGCTCTTAGAGCGAACGAAGTGAGTTAAGGGGGTGTGGGGGGGGGAGGTCGCGAAAAGGCACAATTTGAGAGGGCGAACCCGGAGCTTGGTGGGGGAGAGCGCTCCAAAGCGAGGGTCAGAAAAGCAGTGAAAATGGGTCTGGTGATGCGAGTGATGCAATGGACACCGAGTAGTGCATCATTAGCATCATGAAGGGCTTCGGAGGCTATTTGGGCAATGGGCATTGAGCAATCGAGTGGAGACAGCGGCCCACTTACAGAGCAGACCGCCGCCGCATGTAGGATTTGAGTTCCTAGGACAACCCGTAACTCGCGAAGTCCATGCAGAACCGAAAGTGACATGAGTTCAAGTCCATAAATTTGGACTGAGTTTCAGTGGGGATGCCTGCAAGGTTGACTGCATATCCCCATAGGGCTCCTGCCCCCTAGCAAAAAAACTATACTTGCACCATGTCCTCAGTCGAGTGGATGCTTCTCGCGGCGTCCACACGCACCGAACGTGATAGATAGATAGATAGAGAGATAGAAATAGAGAGAGATATATATTTTTGCTGGCAGCCCTTGCCGAATCCAGTCAGCCTGGGTCCACGGCCCAAAGATCTACACACGGCAGGTGCCAAAGTCAAGGCCTCTGAGTGAGAAAAGCGCAGAGTTGACAAGAAAGAGAAGAATAAAGAATGTGTTTTGATCGTTTAATAGAGGCCCCTTTGAAGGAAAAAGACCGTGTTTTGGATCGAGCCAGGACATGACTCACTCAAGTCCAGGCATGTGCATCGATAGGCACACAAATCCTCAGTCCTTTGCTAGCCTAAGCTACTCCCGCGCGACCTCCCCTTCTGCGCCGCGGGATCAAACGTCCGTGCCCCGGCTAAGACGTGCCCCTTCACTCTTCCAAATCAACGAACGCCGCTTTTCGACGTGCTGCAGTATGGCATTGCAAACTTCGACACTCCAAATGTAACAAACACATACTTGCTTCTTTTCAACCCCACGCCATACTGGCTATGGAGAAGGTCTTCCTGCGCGCGCGCGGCGCACGCGCGCGCGCACGTGGTATCCCACCACTCGAACTCAGATGGTACTTCCCCTTCGCTTACGCTGATGTCGCCTTCCAACTTCTATAAGACGCATACCTTCCTGCGTGTGACAAACGCATGCCATTTCCTTGTGATGATGACCCGCACCAACATACAACGTATCGCGCTTCTCTTTCGCTACTTCTTTCATACCAAACTTATCCCAAAACCGCCCGGCTTGCTTCTCTGCTCCCTCCATCACCATTACATACGGCCGCCCGCATCCACAGCACCGCTGACTCGCAAGCTGCCGACCATGTGTCTTGTGTCGCGACGCCCGCCAGAAAAACAGACACTCGTCTGGCGGCTGCTGGCTTTCGTCCCCCCTTCTCAGGCTATATATATATATATAGTTGTTTGCTTTGCTTTGGTAACATTGCACGTGTACAACAAACGGTAGCCAGAGCACCAACAGCAGAGTCGCGCACAACAACTTGTGACTGGAAGCGCTGCAAATAAAAACGCTTTGGGAGCTAGTGACCTAGTGTCTTCAGGAAATTTGACTTTCCTCAAAGAGCGCTTTGAGAAGAAGAGCAATCTGAACCAGCTTCGTAAAGAGAAACCTGGCTCAATTTACAGCATGTTGGAGTCTGAAGTGCCTTACACGAAGATTCCGCCAATGGATGGCAGCGTATTTCAATATGGTGGGCAGCAACAACTGCTGTAGTGGACATGATGAGTGATGAGTTTGTGAATTTGATGGTGTACGTATTCTCTTGAATACACGCAAGCATGAACATATAATAGTAATAGTCATTAATATATATATATATATTTGTTTTGCTTTCGTCCTACTTACGGCCATCCATTCAATATCATTTAATGCACCTGTTTGTCAGCTGGTGCTTGGTGAATGAGATGCAGTGCCATTCTTGACTTGACTCACATTTTCAAAGGGCTGGTAAGCAATGCAGATAATGTCGTGTATAATTTATGGCACTGTGGCCAACATTGCAACTACCATATAATCAGACTATGGATAAGATAGATCGCAATGACATAATGATCATTTGTGCAATGGAAACTTGGCCAATGGCAGGGCTTTGGACTAGTTGGGATGTACGATTTCATCCCGTTTGAGGTTGCAAAAAGTGCTGAAGCTTGAGGCAATAGAGGAACACCGGATTGCGGTGCTCAGGCCAGGCCAGTCGGTTTAATCGCCTGCATTAATGCCTATCAATGAAGCCAGTGCTAAGATTGGATAGCAAGACAATCAGTCCACTCCACGCACGCCAGCCCAGGTTGGAGCGGCTTGGAAGCATTTAAATTAAGGGAGGCTCATCTTCAGAGCAACTATATGCTGCTGCTGGAGAGGGAGGGTGAAAGAGGGTTGAGTTCGAGGGAAGCTGGCCTTCCAGTCTCCAGGTATGTGGAGCTCGTGTTGGTTTGAGCACGCACGCACGATGAAAACATTGCTTGTTTCAAGAGAATCTTTGGTCTAGAAACTTTGAGTGAGCCATCCGAGAGAAAGTAGTTTCAAAGAGATATTCGGGAAATCAGGGCAAGCTTTGGTCCTGGAACTTTTTTTGGAGTCCACTTTCTTAAATCTGTCTATAGTCTATAGTGTAGAAATTGCCGGGGAACATGTTTTTTTTTCAGCATTTTTGTCAGTGGTTAATTTCCCTGAATGTTTGATGCAGCTTTGGTTCTATTGTGTATGTGTCCAACTCCCTCAATGAGGCTGTGTGTCCACACAAAGGCTTTTTCTGACACGTTTCTAGAGCATGCAAGTTTGTTGTTGTTGCTGCTGGTGTTGATGCTGTTGTCATTGTTGTTGGTGCTGTTGTTGTTGCTGCTGCTGTATTGTTGTAAGAAGCATCTTCGAGAAGTTTCAAGCTTGCAATTGAAACTACTGTATGTAATTATTGTCTTATTGTGATGTGAAAGACCACGACTCCAATTCTCGAGTTGACAGGACATATCAATTAGCTATAAAGTCTTTGTTTGTTGCTTTCTCCCTCTAGTTTGATGTCCTGTTGTTGGCTATGGCGAAAGACTTTGGTTGTTGGGTCAGATAGCACAACTTTGCAACAGCAGCAATATATTTAGGTTAGGAAGAGAGTGCCTATTGAACACATGGGCTATTCCTTTAGTCCCGTATAGAGTCGATACCACCCCCCCAGTGATCAAAAAGGTAGGGGCCTGTACATTCCGGGACTGTAGGGGTAGACCGGTTAAATGCTATGTAGAATTATGATCAATGCTAGGCTAAATGCTTATTTTGTTGATTCGCATCAAACAGGTTCAACATGGTTCAACCGTTTTCAAAAATCAATACAGTATCCTCCTTTCGTTTTGAAACCCTTTTCAAGCTGCAAAGTAGACCTTTAGCATTTTGCATTGAAGAGGTGGCCACACTTAACAAAAACACAGCATGTTGAGACAAGTGGTTTTTCAATTGATGTTCTCGCCATGATAATGTGATTTGGACATAAGTTGGTCCATTGGCAAACAATTTCCTTGGGGATACGATTCCGTCACAGCACTGATAGGAAGGGATTTCCAAAGGACCTTTAAGACGTGTTAGTTTTGAACTGATGAACAAAATTCCATAAGTAGTTGCTTGCTGCATAATGTGTTTCCAGTTCAGGAGGTCAGCACTTCCCTTGCTTAATTCCTTTAAGGAAAGGCAGTAAGTAAAACTATGCGAAAATGCTTCCAAGTCGGCTCAAGCAGTAGAGTTTGTATCAAAGATCAGTTTCTTTGCTTTGGATGCCTTTGCACATGTACGCATTTACAAGCAGAATGCCCATTGTTTGCAAGTCTCAGTTTAGCTAGATTGCTTAGCCAAGGTCCCAAAGCATGCTTCAAACTGCTGTGAGGTCATTGAAGCAGAAGAGCTTTATCACCGACGAAGCACAAGGAGGATGACGCAGCCATCATTGTGCAAAAGAGCTAGATGTCAGTCATTTGCAGGGTCAAGTGCAACATGGTTGCAAGGAGAAGACTGGCAGGCTATTAGCGAAGCTGCAGCAAATGTGGTGGAGCAGACGCAACAGTTGCTTCAGCAGGCCAGTCAACAAAACGAAGAGTGTGTTTGGTAATTAATGTATGTGGATGTATATGCGAGTTGATCTAAAGGTTTCTGTAAGGGGGTTCATACAAAAGGACCTTTTAGATGCTGTACAAGCCATCCGCCACAGATCTGCGATGAGGTTCGCGAAAGTATGTTTTTCTCGCGAAAAGATTTATCGAAGGTCTTCGCTTTCATATGATGTCCGTTCTACTGACTGACAAATGGCAGAAATGCAAAGAAATCCTCCGGCAGAGCCGGTGGGCGGAAGTGTCCCCACATGTTTGTCACAGACTGAGGAACTGAAGCCTCAACGTTTCCTTGCGCAGCCTTCGCAGTGCGTAAAGGATTCTCCGATTCCTGTCCCCACTGCCATAGACTAGCAACCTGACAAGTTAACTTATTTTTCCACAGTATTGACAGTGTGTACAAGATTGCCATTCCCGCAACTGCATCACCCTTCCACAGCCCTGACAGTGAGGCAACAACCCGCAGCCCTGACGGGGTGCGCAGATGGTTGCACACGCCTTATCAGGTGGGAAATCACCAGCATATTTTCGCGAAAGATCAGCGAAAGCTTCGCGAATGTGCCGTGAAAGTCCAGCTTCCAAGCGTGAGACCCCCCAACTTTCCCGAGTTGCATCACCCTGTGCTGGTAGCTGGTGTGAGGATTGGATTGAGTTGTACTTGGCTTTATTCTAAGCCTCCTCCAGGGACCAGGATACGGCTTGTCGCACAGATGCTGCAAGTGACCCTGAGTAACTCAACCCTGCGTGTGGGTCATGCTGCCAGATGTCAGTCACTCTTTTGAGATCTTTTAAGATACTAATGCAAATAGTTAACTTCCTAATGTATATATATATATATATATTATATGTAGTTCCAACACATGACTGTTAACTAGACATGGTTTTAGGACCATGTTTCGCGATGAGGCCGCAAAAACATTTGTTTCCCTGAAGAATGGCCATTCCGTCATGAAAGAATATGGATCAACCACCATGTATATACACAACGTCCAGTTTGCATATCCCTGGATACAGTAGTTGAAAATTGAAGAGGGTTTCAAACGTTTTTATTCAGATGTGAATCCCTTGTTGAGATTCAAAACTGCATTTTTTGGAAACATAAATGTCAGACCACTTGATGTCAAAAACTGTTGTTTCTACAAACATGTTGGAATATACAGATGTACAAACGTCAGTCCTCCTTGATTTCAACAACGTTATTTTTAACATGTTGCCCCAAAGTGAATGATCAATGTCCTCTTGGAATCTTCATGGTGCATTCGCTGTTTTGGTGGTCCTGCCAGTTGCCAAAATCAGAGAAACAAACAATGCGGAGAACGCTGTGGCAAGAGACAGGAAAATCTCGAAGCACCCTGTTTATTTTCGGTGTCAGCTACTGAATCCATAACAAAACAAACTGACTGCAGATTAAGAGCACAAACCTTATAAATAGTTTATCCATTTGCGAACTGACAGGACAAAGTACATATTGTACATACTTGTGATAAAAAAATATGTTTTGCTGACGTTTGAACTTTGAATATGAATACACCCTGTAGAAGCGATTGGGAAGACTAATCATTTTATAATACCAATCAAGTAAAGCCTAAAATATAACATCTACTGCAAGCTCATGAATCATGAAACCATTTCCAATCGTCTCTTTGCAGAGTGTACTGTGTTTGAAATGTTGACGGGATGTGTTTGTCCCGCTGCTCTCCTATCAAATTGTCTCAAAGAACAAATATGTTGGAGGCCATTGGAGGGTCATCGCTCTTAGGGTGGAGGCCATTGCTATTAGCTAAAGCAATCCTCACATATTTTCACCATCCCTGTGATCTGAGAGTCTCGGATCGAGGTGTTCATTGGACCTTTCCACCAGGCACTTGTTGGCAAGGGCTGGTACATCCTGGAGGGGTGGACCAGACAAGTTCAGGTCCAGCACCTTTGCCTCAGGCCATGGAAGTTCACGAGCAGATCCAAGAAAATGCTGCAAGCCTCACTCCTGGAGCTGAAATGATGCGCAGCAGGGACGACCTGCAACAGGACGGATGTCACGCAACTGTCTAATGCCATCCTTACTGCAAGCAATGCGGTTGTAAAGGGCTTTGCCTGTTCATCCCTGCTAGCGTTTGATCCAACAGGTGCCTCACTTGGATGGTTGTGCACTTTTCCACAAGCCCGCAAACCATGTTTTGGATCATCAGATCCAATGGGATTACGGATTATGGTAGTTGACACACCTTCAGTGGCAGTGGAAGCACTGGAGCTTCATGGTGTTCACTGTGGGAAGGGTTTGGACTTGCTGGTAGGATTATCACGGATTATCGTTGATGGACAGCAGGTGACCGCAGTAAGAAAATGGCCCTTCAACACATCAACTCGCAAATTGATCCATTATTCACATCTTTGCGATTATCCTGGTGAGCAAGACGACATGTAATAGGGCTGCTTACCACAGCTTCACGCACTTACCGGAAATCGCGGGTGTGTTGACGGTCAAGCTCTATGTATGGAGATGATCCCAATCTCCAGGAACAGCTTGGAGCTTTCCTTGTTTTGTTCTTGGCACGATTTGCTCGGGGTGGGTGGAAGAACGTTCGGACGTGTTGGAAATGATGGATGGTGTAGTTAAAGAGGGCTAGGGCCGGGGTGTTCTTCTTTTGTGCGAGGCTTTGCTTTGAAAGCTTTATGTACTGGTAGTTTGTTTGAATCACAGTAGCCACATTATATAGTTAAGCTCAGAATCAGTTCAATGTGTGCTTGGAGCTTCTTCATCGATTTAACTATTCAAGTTGAAAGAGTGATGACAGGGGTGAGATGGGCATGAGGCCGCTGATTCATATCAGGATAGAGTTTGGGATAGTTTGGGCTTCGTCAGGCTCATGAAACGATTCAGCAGTTGAAGAAGCAGCTAAGTCAAGCTGAAAGGAGCAGAGAGGCAGCAAGGAGCGGGCCTTGGAGCGCTCCTTTTGCCTTTGATTGTTTTGTTGTTTGTTAAAGCCCAGGGGGGGTTGGGCCATGAAGAAGAGGCTCAAGAAAGGTAACAAGTAAGGAGTAGCTACGAAGCTTACGGAAGTGGTTTCTTAGGCTTGAGGGGGAAAAAGGGCTCAGGTTCGGGTAGGAGCTTCCTTGAAGAAGCCGGAGTCTTAATGACTTGGTTCCTAGATTCTTGCATTTCATCTTAAAACCATGTAGAGGACATGGCTTCCAAGGTCTCTGGTGCTTCTACACAATGAGATGGACCAACTGCAGAACAATAAGACGAAGAGGCCATGGGAAGCCTGTGCTCATGTTTATGTGGACGTTGGAAGCCATCACTCAACTGTCATTCAGCTGCAGACATTTTAAGTCTCAGGGATCCACATTTGGAAGAGATCGGGCAGAAGGTCCGCGAGCTGGAGCTTGACTCCTCGCTGACGGCATCTTGCTTGATGTTTTGTCATTTGGAATGATTACGACATGCTTGATGCATTTTGATGCAGCGATTTCTTGTTGTATGGGGAAGGGGAGACTTGCCGTGACTTGCCCATACTTGCCCTGAGGAAGTTGTAAAGGCACAATCAACAGCTGAAGTCATGCCAGAAGTGATTTTGCATGTCAAGCCGTCGAAGGACTCGGCTTTAGCCTTTATTTGAGAAGACAAGATGCTTCTGATCGAAAACTGAACTTGTTATATTGTCAGTCCGAAATCCAGGTGGGTTGTCCCAAATCCAGTGCATGGTCAGGAGCTTTGCAGATTCCTGGAAGTGGGCAAAGCACTCTCGCTCAAAACACTGATAGGCAAAGCTGGTGGCACTGTGTTTTCTTTCTGGCTCGTGGATTAGGAGCACTGGAACAAAAGGTTGGTTTGATGATGCTTTGCACCGTGAGCGAGCGTAGGTATTGTCGAGGTAGCAACGCACTTGCTTAGTGACAGGCTACAGTTGTTCTTTGCAAGATAGAGCACTAAGACATATTGCCAAATCATGCTGGCTCACACTGTCTGGAGGCCTGCTTGAAACTGAGTGGGCCTTTCAGTTCAGGCGCCAGGGCCAGGATCAAAATGATCTTGTCCTTCCGATCAAGCCATTCATGTCGTGGCCTTGGTCTGACATGGCGAAGCAATCCCTTCAATGCCGGAGGTTCAAGATCGTGTGCTTGTGTCAGTGAACAGTCTATGATTCCCCTGAGATGTCCTTCTGGGGCCTTCCTTGCAAGTTAATGTGCTACACATCTCATCAGTGATCATCGGTGTTTGATCAAGAGCCCATGAACAAAGGATTTGTCAATAGGGGCAATCTCCCATTCTGCGAATAGCGGTAACTTGCATACAAAATATGCATACATGTTGAGGGGAATAGCTGATTATGGATGCACCAGTGAACTGTCTAGCACGTTTACAGTTGGAAGGGCCGCCCACCCTTCCACGCACGTTTTTTTTATTTCTGAGGAAGGCGCTTCGAGCTTGCTATCCTTCAAGCGGTAGAGCTGTTCTTCTATCTCTCATTGGATCTAATGCTGGCAGTGCTGGCAGCAGGTGCGATTGGAGTTGTGGGTCGACACCCTGGTGCCTTGTATTTGATGAGCAGGAATAGGCGCCACGTCGCCACCTCAAAACTGAAACCTAAAGTCCTGTGAACCGATACAGACCGATACCGATATCTGTGAAATTGTTTGAGCAACAGCCCGTAGTCTGAAGTCCAGGGTCAGCACTTTGGGCTTTGAGGATTGCACAAATTTAGGAACATGATGGTAATACTTCATAATGTTTCATGTGACAATTCGTTCCAGTTTCCCAGCAGGTATTTGCAGGTGGAGCTTTCTTCTGCTGAATCTATCCGGAAGTATGCCGGCAGGAAGCCTGATGCTGCAGCTCGTTTCCTCAATTGAGTTGGACTGTAGAGGTGTGACATGTCAACAGTTCTTCAGCCTCAATTTTGTTGCCTGCAAGTTCTTTGAATATGTTCCCCTCTAAACAGATACAAGCTTTACTTTCTACCTATATACTGCTTAAAACAACTGTTCAGTTTCGAGGCCAAAGCAAATCCAGCTTGAATAGCAATCACTTTGTTACAGTGACTCTTTGCTGACAAGCATTGTCAAACCACACGCACACAAAGGTACCCAGCTCGATCGGGCTGCTGCAGAGCTTACTCGGTCTGAACCGCCAGGCAGGAGGAGAGCATATTAGGGCAGCGGCATGTGGCATGTGTCATTTGTTGAATTAAATATACGTACAGTCAACATTGAACAACATGTTATGCAAGTAGTTGTCTCCTCGTTTGGTGTTCAAGTTGTGATAGAAGTTGTATGTTTTCGTTGAGGTTTATTTCTCTGAGTGCTTGCACTTCAATCATCACTTGAATCACTTCACTTTGGCAACAGGGCATTTCAATCATCAGAGGTTCACTTGAACGCCTCTCTCCAGAAGTTGATCCGCAGCGCCTTGTGCCAAAATGTGGACATACCACAAAATCTGAAGGCGCGGCTGCCGGCTCTGAAACATATATAGACTATACAAGACTTTGGTTTGAAACACAAATGGATGGCTCAGAAGGTTTTATAGAATCTTTTGGGAGCAGAATTTAGTTACGATGTATTTGTACCTGGCTGGTAGATTAGTGCGACATCGTGAATCTTGGTTGATGTTGTACCTCCGCAAGTCCCGCAGGAAATTCTGAGGAAGTACCAAGCGGATGGGTTTCGATGGTTGGCCTGCAATGCTGAAAATTGCATAGGCAGGGGGACAGGAGCAACTTGTGAACTGGAAGCTTTCCAAGCTGCTTTGCTGGCATTTGGGATTCCCATGGTTACCTCATTCTGGGGAACTCTCTCAACAATCCTGCAATCGCGACCAGTTTGGCAGTCACCAATCAATCTTCAAAAGCTAATATGCCTTTCGATAAACCAATTTGCCCTTTGATGCCAACTAACCGACATGTTTGCGTGCTGGTGTCTGCATGCATTTGCCACTGAGCTGCCACTGTACGCGACATGTCAACATGTTTGAGTTCGTGTTTAACTGTGTTTCACTCATTCTGTACAGATTCTGTACTGCTTGTATTGTTCATGCCACATCATGACACTATGGACAGATAAAGTATCGAAAGGACGTGACCTTGCAAGACACGCTACTTCGCACCGCTTTCCAGAAACCTGCAACTCGTGGGGTTCAGAATTCATGACAAACTTTTGTGGACTCTTTGCTGGACTGGTAGGAAGTCTCCTGGCGGATGACATGGGTCTTGGAAAGACGCTGCAGTGTGCGGCATTGCTTCAGTATCTTTGCCATGAAGGTGGGAACAAGCCCCAATCAATGTATATCAATGTCGCTTGTTCAATTGCTGCAACAGAAGACACATGAAGAAGCAGAAGGTGGGTTCGGAGAAAAGCTGAAACACTTTCAGGCAAAATCTCTGTGGAGAAGCCAGCTCTCGTAGTCGTGCCCTTCTCCGTTTTGGGCAACTGGAAGACTGAGCTGAGGCAATTGGTCAAGACCGCTGCAGCCTACAGTTGTAGCTCAATCTTTGCGTTGCGAAGGGTACAGTAATTATCCAAAGTCAATCAATTCAGATTCTCGTTCAAGCAGTTTGGATGGTCAGCCATGTGAAGAACAGGGCAACGCATAGTGGAATCAGAGAGATCCAAGGTTCACTGACATTGAAAGGACTTATGAAGCTCTTTGATTTTCCAGTGAGAGCAGGCGCTGGACACCATCTTTGCGCCCTAAAGTCTACCATGGAAAAGCGAGATCTCTACAAGGTGTGATGCGCAACAAGAGGTTGATGTGATGACGACAACAGAGCTTCACCTTCAGTAAAGATGTTCAATTGAGCGTTTTCAGATATATATATATAAATATATTGCTGCCATTTTTTTTGACATGTGAGCAACTTCTACATTATTTCTGCAAGAGCTCGGACACACATCATGTTTTGCTGCTCGTTTTGATGGCATCAGGCGATGCCGAAGTGGTGATCACCACCTACAGCATCCTCCTGTTAGACCAAGCAAAATTTATTTCTTCAGGCCACATGTGGATTTGAGACCCAAATGACAATGACCAAAGCATGCTCACAAGCTACGTTACAAGATGTTACAAGCTTGTTTGGGCAACAGATGTCTCACAGACCTGGAGCTGTGTTTGTGACGTGTTCATGTCAGGTTTGCAACTTGCTTGCATGGTGCTGGACGAAAGCCAATACATCAAGAACTCACAAAGCCTGACAGCACAGGAGACTGGGCGAGTAGATGGGCAGTTCATGTTTTGAAATCTGCAGTATTTTCTCATTGCAGATGTTCGAGAACGTTTTTGTCCTAGGCACTTGTCTAATTGTCTAATACACTATGACACTGTATGGTTATCATATTATAGTTGTTCTTAGTTTGGTCTTTGAGTTACTAGAAAGGCCGAGTCAGGCGGCAGGCATATTGTTCGCTGCAATGTCAAGTAGTTTGGAGTTCTGTTGAAATGAGTGAATGGTTGCAAATGTTTTTTTCGGCACACTTGCTTTCCCTGGGAACATGTTCACCAGGCAGTGAAGAAAGTCGCTGCAAATAGTGGAAGCAGTTGTGCGAGGGTTGCGCTGACAGGTGGCTCTCTCAGCACAACTAGCAAAGCCAAGCAGGCTTTTTTTTTTCTCTCTCTCTCTCTATATACTGTATATAGAGGTACGGTTCCTTCAGCTGTGGCAAGGCTTCAAGACAGAACTAGTTACTGTTAGTTTGACGAGTAAGTGTGGGAAGAGATGAATGGACCCATTAATGCAAGACAACAATGAGTCACGAGTCATAGCAAATTCTTTTAGGTCAAGCCGTCAGGCGTTTGAGTCTTTGCGTCCATTCTTCCAAGTGCTAGTCCTGTGCAGGGACTCCAATAGAGAACCGCCTGACGGAGCTTTTCTCACTCTTTGAGTTCTTAAACCCGGGCTTCCTTGGCACCAAGGAGCCGGACAAAATGATCAAAATGGGAAAGAAGATGCACTTGTTCCCAATAGCTTCTTGTTCTACTAGTAAGGCACTTGTTACTAGAAGCTTCTTGTTACTAGTAGACTTGATGTCTTTAATGTTTGTTAGCGGGAAGGGCGGAGAAGGCGAAGAGTGCGGAGAAACCCAGAGGGATCGAAGCATAAGTAGCATAGACTAGTCAGGTGAGCTTGGTGGTATTCTTGGTATTCTTGCACACATATGCTGAGTTGATTTCACAGCCAGCAGGAAGAGTTCTTAGTCAATTTCGAGCGGCCGGTTCAAAAGGCTGGATCAAGCAACGAAGATGCTGAGGGCTAATGATATCGGACAGAATCACAGCTGCCCCTACCTGTTGAGTATGAACATGACTTGAGGCAAGCCTCAATAGGTGGACGCTATAAGGTAGAGGCCATCGCAAGTAGGTTGGAGGCCATTGCTACTAGGAGCAAGAAGCTACTAGCTCAGTTTGTCCAAACTCTTGAAGCCATTCAAATCAAGTCCACTTAACGGAGATTTGTGGCCTTTTCAGGCGCTTGGGCGTAATGGCGCATTGGCAAAGCTTCGAGCAGCCTTGGAGCCATTTATGCTTAGGCTTGGTCTTGGACCACAAACATTCGGCATGTGTTTGGCTTGAGCAGAAGAAGCTGTAGCCTGGCCCTGCTTGGAGCTTCAAGATGTGCCCTGTTTGTTCCATTGTTCCTCCCCTTTCGGCCTCAGGCGCCACAAGAATGACAAAGCCATAGCACCAGAGCTGCCTGACAAGGCGAGTTACCCTACTTGGGGGTACTTTTACTGATTGGTTGCAAGACGTGAGCAGATTCACTGTGCTCCCTAGCACAGTAAAATTCGCCTAAATTAGATTTGCAGGTTGAGTACGACTACACGGTGGAGATGACACAGGTGCGTTTTCTATTGACGCGGCTTGTGGTTCAATAAATTAAGTTGTATCAAGATCCTTTGCACAGCTGGCCGGCCTACGCCCAGGATCAATCAAGGCAGTACATCGCTTGGGCTGAGCGCGTGCTTGATGGTGAGCGGCTCAGGAAATGAGTGGCAGCACTAGTTTTCTTTGCAAAAGGCCCTGCTCTCCACAGTATGAACTATTGGGGATTGCCGATACCAGAGGCCAATAGCAAGCTCTCCTCTGCCATAGATATTTGGCGTTTCTGTTGAAGCATTCGAGCAAGTGTCCCACCAACGTTTGTAAGGAAGCCTGGTATTTGATGCAGAGGCCGTGATCTGAATGCTTTGCTTAATCTGTGAAAGAGCGCTTGGGTTAACACTTGAGGGTGTTTTTTGTTGTAATGTATTTTAAAATATTGTATGCAACAAAGTTTTCTTGTTGGTAGTAAATAGATAGATGTGAGTAGTAAGTAGTATCAGCACATGATAGCATATATTATATTATATATATAATAGTGCGTAATTAAGTCCAAGACCTCAGGCTTTATACAATTTATTGAAAAGACCGGATAACATCACATGTGGATCTTCTGTGAAAGTGAGTGACTGAAAGTGATGAGAGCAAGTTACGTTAGTGAGTTAGTGTGAGTTGAGTTGGTGTCAGATGAGTTGGTGTGATGTGTGAGATGAGTGAGGAGGCGAGAGGATGCACAGGCGGAGGAGGATGCGCCGGAGGAATGCAGACAGGATGCAGAGTAAAAGTAAGAGCCCCACACAAATATGTTGTGAAAAGAAAAATGGAGTTGGGCCCACCTTCTTTTTTTGCTCTATACAACAATCCATGCTTGAAATGCTCCATGCATAGAGTGGAAGGTAAGAGCGTATGTTCAGCAACTGCAGTGCTTGCACCCTTGCCAGGCTGGAAAGTCACCAAACCGACAGCGTGCGGTACTCTTGCTGCTGCACCGCTTGCAGCAGGCACAAACCGGGGTCCTCAAACCAAAGGATGTCACCCTCACATTCCTTTCAAAAATTGGCGCTGTGTACCTGGTATTAGGTGCTCAGGCGATTGTTCATGTCTAGCCTTTTGCGAGTGCTTCCGCATCCTCCAGCATATCAGGTGGTGAATCACCCAGCTGCAGTGCCACCCGAGCATCGATTGGAGCAGACCTCACACGAGGCATTCAAGAGTGGGAAGATGATTCTTGTTTAGCATAGAAGCGCAATGGACGCCATATGATGCCAAACGTTGTTTGTGCTACCTGTGAGATGCAAGCCACCATGAAGTTGCTTCCAACAAAAGAAACAACTGCTGCGAATAAAGATTGCTAAGGACGCGTTTGCTGGAACTCCTGGAAGACATTTGGGAGAGTCCCGAGCAAAAGGTGCTCATATTCACGTACCTTGAATCAGCAAGCAGCAAGCATGCCATGAAATGTTCGGTTCAGAGTCACATTACTCTCAGAATCATGGACCAGAACAAGTCTGACCCAATCTCTTGGCCAATCATTACGTGTGGGTGCAACACAGCGTGTTGAGCTTAGCGCAGCATTGCGAGGCAGTATCTTGGCACGCAGCAGCTTTTGGCCGAGATTCTGGCAAATCACTTTCCAAATCTTAGGCGAACCCGATGAGAGCTGATTTGTGAGTGTATCGAGACAACCAAGTCAAGCTCGCACAGGGTGAGATTCAAGGGCTGTTCTTACATTTTGCCCCAAAAATGTGGAGACTGTATTCCTATGAAGTTGGAGATGCACGATGAACAGTGTTCGACCTTCCTGTCTATATCTATGTGGTGTCACGTGTTCCAAGGGTTATCGAACATTGCACTTACTGATTCCTTTCTGTTGGAATTTGGTGTGCACAGAGCCGGTTTTTTTTCGTTAAGGGTTTGACAAACTCTTATGATCCTTTTGAGTTGAAGCGCAGATTTTGTTTCAGTGCGCAATACTGTAGAGTTCCTAGTGTTTTGCTGCTTGTCCGATGTGGATGCTGGCAAACTCAGGATACCCTGCAGGCACAAGGAATAGTGAAGTTTGGACGGAGGATAAAGATGTGGTTAAGCGATTTCCAATGTTCTCTTCGGCTTTGCTGGATTGTACTAGGAGCAAGGACACTTCTAGGGCTAGGGGCTCTTTGGAAGTCTACACTGTGAAGTCTCGCCGAAAGGTGTTGATTCTGGAGCTGATTTGACACCGGTGTTGAAGTACTACGTATTACATTGTTATACAATGTATACATTGTTATACATCGTGACAATGGGTGAAAGGGACTAGTGAGAAAGTCGTCATTTTTTGAGTCACTGTTGCACTGTTTACCATGCGCTCGTGCCTGGTGTGCCACTCGGTTGGAAGAACGCGTGCGTGGTGTGCCTTCATGCGGTTTCTAAACGAGACCAGGTGTCACATGTCAAGAATCGAGTATATATAGGTGTATCAAATTGTATCAAAGCGATTCAATCCACTCAAAACCGATCAACTCAACTCTTGTGTTTGCTGTATAATAGTGCTCCACATTATTATATTGCTCAGATGCCTGAAAGCTCTGCTTGTTTCTGTCGCATATCATAGTTTTGTGGTTTGTGTCTAATTACACGGTTGCTTTGGATTGTGAAGCTGTTGTTCCACCACTTGCTTCAGCTTACGTCTACTGCTCACAGCAAAAACTAGCTAATGTACAATGTTTCTACCACTTTGAGAACATTGTCAGGGTTAAGATCAAGATTGGCACATATCATACCAGTTCGAAGACGATGTTTCTTTGTGAACAAATTTGGATGTGAGTGGCAGGCCATTGCTTATTCGTGGTGACCAGAGCTTCGATGAGAGGCAGAAGGTTCCTTGGCCCGGGATGATCCGGGATGCATAAAACAGATCGGCAACAAGTACGAAAGAAGTTGGGGCGAGCTCCTGTCATCAAAAGAGATGAATGTTCCGAAGCCTGCATCATTTGCCTTTGCCAAATTACAAAGTAGACATGAGCCAACAGAACCAAAAGACAAGCAAGCGCAATTCCAAAATACAGAACCTGGAATAAGCTACTGACGACAGCACCCAGTGTGACACGTCGGAACAGCACTATACAGTGTGCCATATGCATGCTCATCGTGTCCAGCGCACTTCTTCAGAGACACAGGCCATTGCAGACTTCTCCAACGATCCGAGCTGTCGCGTGATGATTTTGACCTTGAAGGCCTGATGAAAAGTCCTTTGATGAGAGGCTGTCCATTGTCCCGGTTGTTTCCTCGGTGTAAAACTGCCAGAATGAATGGTAGTGTTCTTTTGTGCCTCGGATTAGCAAAGGCTGGCGGAGTGGGCATCAACCTTACTGCCGCCACTCATGTAGTGCACTTTGATCGCTGCTGGAATCCAGCCAAAGAAGCGCAGGCGCGTTATGCCAAAGAGAGAGAGATATATATATAGTATACAGTATATATATATATCATATAACATCTATTTTATGTACAGTATATATCATCTTGCAGTTGTATAGAGATAGAGATTATGAGAGGGTGACAGAAGAGGCGTATTGCTGCAGAGTGTGAAGTATACGTGCACGCCTGTACAGGCAACGGATCGTGCACATCTCAGAACCAGTTTTGCTTGACTAAAACCAAAATCATTCGCTAATAAGACAACAGACTGACAACATCTGACATCAAAATTCTTTCTCTAACGGCTTGGGTCTTTGTTTTTACTCCCAATTGCTCCTGATGCGTTGGACATCAATGCTTTACTTCTTGCACAAGTTGCACAAGAAACGGATTGTTTTTCAAGTGGAATGTTTGTTGTCCTGTTCAGACTCGTGAATAAATATCACTATGCCAAGTTCCCAAGGAGCTCACCGTATTGGGCAGCACCAGACTGTGCAAATTGGATAGCAAGAAACGTTGAACATCTCGTTTATGCAAGAACGTTGCAAGCGATTCAACAGAGCTTGTTACTAATGTCTCAGAATATCATTCAATTTCTCAGATCTAAGACTACGAGCATTGAGTAGTGCGAGGTTGAATCATTGAAGCAAACTAGGTGACCGCTAGCCTGCATGTTTACATCAGCCAAACAAGCCTCGACGGGGTTCATTTGTTTTGTAAGGTTGGTGCACCGCTTCACTACTGTGGGTACATTCGAAGAGCGATTGGGATTCATCATGGCGGAGAAGCACCTTGGCACAATGACATCCTTTGGATACTGGATGTCATTGGGCATGATGCACACGGCATCTGCAATTGTTCAATTGTTTTGATGAACGGAGTGACTGATTTGTGAGTCAGGAGAGCATTAGCGGATGCGGTTATCGCGGGAAGCTCCTGAAACTCAGCCAAAAGCTGTATGTGACCGTGTGTGAGCCGTGTGTGTGTGTGTGTTTTCTCAGCCAGTTACTGTGTAGAGTCCAGTGTAGAGTTCACTTACGTTCCCTAAGTGGAAAGCCTAACGAGCACCCACAAGTCCATGAAAGCACTGGAAGGCTCCCTCGAGCATGGCAACGTTGTCCAGGTGGGATCCAAAAGCAGAGGGACGGGACAGAGTAAGTAAAATGAGGGAAATCAAACAATGCGTGAAGGTTTGCTCGGACAAAATTGGTTTCACCATGACTCTTTGATGACTGCAGCATCCACAAAATTACGGAAGCTGATGGTAGCTATGTCAATGACACAGTGACAAAGTGCATCCATGATGTGCTCCCTCTTGACTACTCCTCAGTATGCATATAGTGGATTCAGCCTGAACATTGTCCACGAGGTTGCTCAAAATATGATCAATGGTGCAAAATCACCCAGGATCTCGTAGAGCGGGTTCTTTTCCGTCTTCCTTGCTACTACACCCAAAAAGAGGGCCAAGAAAGGAAAAGGTAGTCTGAGAAGCTGCAGCCTTTTCTCCATCTCATTCGGAGCCAGGCCATTTCGGAGCTTTCTGACGCGCAGCTGCGACAGCTTTTCAGTCTGACCTTCTAGACATTTTACGATAAGTAAGTAGATCTTCACTTTTTATCAACGATGAGTCATGCAGGAATTCCAACAAGAGCATGCAGGACCAACGCTTTAGCATAGCATTCTTGCTTTTCAATTCGATGGGGCTTCACAATGCATTTTGTGTGACATGTTGCCCTTTCATATTGCTTTATAATGCTTTATATAGATGACTCATTTCTTTTCTTACCTGCTTTTGTGAGCGCAGTAGTTCCCTTCGTTTTTTTCGGTCAGAGTCACGAGGTTTCCACACATACTCAAATGAGTTGCCCTCAACAAACTTCTACTTGAGTTGTACATGACACACAATGCCAGGGCGTAGAGTCCATAGTCCATGATGCCCTTCAAGCAGTCGGTAGCGTCATAGAGTCATGATTCCTTGAAAGTTTCCCCGCTTGACAAGACACGTCTTATTCCAAACATATCATTTCATAGCTCCAATGTGCTTCAACTTCACAGCATACAAGTGATTGACACAGATTGGTTATGCAATAGCGGACGACATTCGGCAAAGGTCGGGCAGGACAAATCGCATCAGAGAGAAAAGTGAAGTGCTTTGGATTCAGCACGTTTGTTGCCTCCTTGCAGATACGCTGTGCTGCTTCACTGAGAGTTGGGTTGCATCACATCTACTGCATGTACGGATCAACACCTTTTTACTTGTCAACTGTGCAAAGCATCGGTTCTTCCGAATCTTCCTATGAGTGCGTTGCACTGCATCGACTCGACAAGTTGAGGATGTCGCAATTGTTTGCCGATTAGAAGCATGAATCGATTTCCGCCTCATTAAAGCAAACAGGAGGCATCGCTACTAGGAACAAGCATCACTCCGGGCTGTGTGCATCCAAGGTGCAGTGCCTCCGTGAGCTTCATGCAAAGGGCGTGGGCGCTATGGTGCGCCCGGATTTTGATCAAACGGACGTGACATGAGAATCAATGAGAAATGCATGATGTGACGATGTGAGAATGAATTTCAGACCTGTACCTTGACGGTCAGTGTTGGAATGAATCTTCTTTGTACGCATTTAGTGCTTCGTAGTGCTTCCCAGTACTACGGCCTGGTACCGAAGCTCTTGCAGACTGTGTCCCATGCAGCACTCATGTTTGCCTTTTACGAGAAGGCGCATCGCCGGCTCCATCAGCCATTCGACACACCAAAGTCATGTCAAAAACCAACACCGATGATGGACAAGGGTTGCCAATGATAAATGTTGGCATTGAGCGTGGAGTGTGTAGGTTTGGTGGGCTGGAGGGTGAGGGTTGCCCACCAGCCCTCCTTCATGTTCTTTTTATCAACTTTCTTTGCATACTTCTACTCATCGAATCAACACAAACCAATCCATAACGGCTCGAAAAGGATCCAATCAGCGGCCACGTGTCTAGCGTCTCGCTTAGTCTCAATTCTTTGTTTATCATGTGTTTAGATTATATATAAATTGATGTATATATATAGTAACTGCACACGAAACTGGCGAGTTTGTGAGATCAAAACTTGTGCAGATCCATTGGGTGATTCGCCGACTCTCCAGGCCCGGCAAACTTGGGCCCAGCTTTTCAAAGCACTGCCCAGCTTGGTTTGTTTGTGATAACAGAATTCAGGATACTTTTTTAAGCGCGCCCCTACTTAATTATGTAAGGGCGTAAACACACTACTAGCAATAGGAAGCTTCTAGCTAGAGCACAGGATAGCTCACGCTTTTTTCAAGGAAGCCCCCGCCTTGTTTGGTTCCTAGGTTTTTAGGGAAACTACTGAAGTTTTTGAACGTTTGATGTGTATGTGCCGGGAGCTCATAAATGCTCATAAGAAACTCATAGAATGGAGTTGAGCTTGCAGTTGAAAACGGCCAAAATTATGATCAACTGGGCCACATTGTACATAAAACGTTCGGCAGGCGTGGCGTGTCGCAGCTCCGGAAGATGAAATACCTCAAAGCTTGAGGCTCGCAAAAAAGATAGTGTTATAAACTATACACAAATATATTACGAAAGCCAGCCGATAGGCTAGGCTTGAGCTCTTAGACCGAACGAAGTGAGTAAAGGGGGTGTGGGGGGGGGGGTAGGCCGCGAAAAGGCACCATTTGAGAGGGAACCCGGAGCTTGCCTGGGGAGAGGGCTCCAAAGCGAGGGTCAGAAAAGCAGTGAAAATGGGGTCTGGTGATGCGAGTGATGCAATGGACGCCGAGTAGTGCATCATCAGCATCACGAAGGGCTGTGGAGGCTATTTGGACAATGGGCATTGAGCACTGGAGTGGAGACAGGCATGTACACAGCAATCATCCTAGTCTCTACTATACCTGTACCGTCGAGCGGATGCTTCTCGCGGCGTCCGCGTGCACCGATCGTTTCCGGCTTGGCCGCGCAGCTAGATAGATACAGAATAGATAGGTAGATCGATAGATCATAGATAGATAGATAGATAGATACTGGTTGTATGTATTGGCGCAAGTATGGTTGTTGGTTGGCAGCGACAAGTCACTATCAGAACAGGGGCCCGTGTAGATAGCAACTTGGTGGCGTGAAGAACTTGCTGCTTAAGGATTGGTTATAGTCACGGATCTATGCCATATTTTTGGATCACGGTTGGTGACACCAATGCTGAGACATATAGTTCCTGCCATCCTCCTAGTCATCCTGTCAGAGAAGTCTTCTTGGATGTATTGGGGCAAGTATGGTACTTGGTTGGCAGCGACAAGTTGCTATCAGAAAAGGACCCCCTGTAGATAGCAACTTCTCTGTGTTTGATGTCTCTGTCTTTTACGACTCTGTGTCTCTATGTCTCTATGGTTCTGTGTCTCTATGTCTCTGGGAGGAGGGTGTAGCTGCGACGTATGATTTTTTTTGGCGGATCAGTGGCATAAGCCCAAGGAAAGTCCTCAACAGCAAGAAGCGCCACTGAGACAGTCTCTTCGCTGTCCAAGCCCTCCTCTGGAGCCTTGTCGCTTTGGAACCTGCTCCGGAACCTTCTCCAGAACCTCCTCATGGACCTGCCCCGCAACCTTCTCCCGAACCTTTTGCTATGTAGCAAATGACCCTCTCGTCTGGCGGCTGCTGGCTTTCGTTCTCCCCCTTCTCACTTCTCAGGTATGTATATATAAAAATATAAATCAAACACCAAGATGTATTGAGTTTCGAGTCTTAAGAGTCTTAAGTTACATCATTTTCGGCACCTTCTATCATTGGAAATGCGTAGAAACTAGTAACTACTGAGAATTCTCCTAAGCCATGCATTTGTCCCGTGTTACAGGATGCAACCTTGAAACCCGCAGACGTCAACAAATACAATGTTTTGTTCAGGCTTATTCCCAAACAGGGTTTCCTTTAGAAGATTAGAACTGGAAAAGGAACACCTCCCCCAAAAAATTTGACACGTCTCCCTATCCAGGAATGTCAAGTTTGGCACTCCAAATCCTCATAACAACGAAATCCGAACAAAGTTTGAATATGCTGCAGTAGTATCCTCCAGACAACAGTGGCAAGGTGTGTTTAGAATAGAAATAGATAATATTGTTGCATCCTTTTGTACATGGCGGGGCTTTACGTTGTCCCGAAGGCTTTTACAGGAGCTGGGATTCCTCCGAGGAGACTGTAGGATCAAGAACAATGCCCTTCAGGAGCACAAAGACAGTGTCCCCTGAGAAGTTTAAAGCAGATACTATAATATAATATAGATATAGTCATCTCTCAAGAGAATGGAAAGGAAGTTGTTTTGCTGTTCTCAGAGGATTATGTCAGAGCGTGTTTTTCTATTTTTGGACAGGCTTGGAACGTGCATTCTCAATGACAGAAGTGTCAACTTGATTGAAGACAGATACGACTATCAGAGACTATCATATCATACTTATAATATACATACAGTACATTACATTACATTACATTTTGCATTTCACATTTCACTCTTCACATTACATTTTACAATACATACATACATACATACATTCATACATTCATACATACATACACACACAGTTTGTCGCAGTGGCTGAAGACTGTCTTTGGAATTATAAATATATAACTGCCATACAATACTCAGTGATTGCGCTAAAAGGCAAAGTGTTTACACACAACATATTATTCAATGTGTGTGATGACGTGTGATTTTTGAGATTTGGTAGCAAGCTCTTAACGATCAAACAAGTGCCAGTCATCACTTGCGTGATGAGGTGCCACATTCGTGGGACAGTTCATGTGCGGTTGTAAGTGCCAAATATTTGTTCGACATTGAGTGTTTTGCCGCAATCTTGTCATGGTTCAAGGCCCTGCTGTGCTCATACACATTCACAAGCCAAAGTACGATTTCTATATACTCAGCCATGCGTGCTCTTTAATCAGAAACCGTATAGACTAGGGACAACAAACTCTCATTGCATGATGGTCCCGAACACTTGTGTTGGCTCTTCATGAGTGGTGCAGCCCCTAGCAGGTACAACCTATTTGGGTGTGTTTGTCAGGGCAACACAACAGCTTTAATCTACTGCTTAGAAGCGACGGCACCCTGAAAGATGTCAATTGCACGAAGTCTGCCGGACCCCAATCGGGAGTGAGCAAATGCTTTACTTGTTTGTTAGTTGATCGTTACTAGCTGATAGAAACGTGCCAGCTGATCAATACAAGACGCCTGTAGTTTGGCATCTATAAATATTTCAGACTGAACCTTCACAGGATTGCTCTTCACTTTGTTCCTGCACTGCAAGGCCAAGGCTTCTTCGAGGACAAGCTTCGATAATGGTCTTCCTCTTAAATGCAAAGTGTCAGTCCAGCGGGCTACAACTTGAATGCTCTAGGGAATCATTGCTCTAGATTCTAGATGGAATGCCGATCCAAGGCTGGTCTAGTCTTGGGAAGTGTTTGTCATCAATCGAGACTATTCTGACTCTTCTTCAGAAAGCTGTGCTGCTCTATTGACTCAGCAAGATGGAACACCGACCTTACTGTGCAACACTGAGGATCTTTGCTGTGCCATCCTCATTTGCAGAAGCTATCCAAAACCTATGTTTGGCTAGATTTTCCTGCTTGGCTGTTACGTGTCATGTTGGTAACCTCCGCATTACTTCCATTTGATCATTTGACTCTACTGTGCCAACGAATCCGGTCGCCCACTTTTGCCTTTCCTACACAGTTGGAAAACCTTTTGCCGCCTGCCTGTTAAGGCGGTCGGTGTGGCTACAAGCTTGAGACCAAAGAGGGCATGCAGCTCTTTCTGAGGCGGCTCATGCATTCTGAGATGCAGACGAATCCTGACAGCAAAAATACGTGATGATGCTAATCCTTTTGACAATATGATCAATATGCAATGGAAATGTGAAAGAGACCTGAATAGATTTAAGGAGGAGGCCGAAGAGACCGACCCCTATCCACACCCATTGGCTCCTTTTCAGCTAAGTGCAGGCTGATTTGTAGGCGGCAAGACGTCAGATCGTTCCTGTTTTTTGTCAAGGGCGAGCGCACCAGCTCACCTAGCTGCCTAGGTAAAGGAGTCATCCTTTTCGTACCCGATGTATGTTAGTGGAGTTGTTTATTCGGCTACACCAAGCTGAGGTGTCATTTGAAAGTTGGAATCTATCAATTCTCAACATTTTTGCATGCGCTGATTTGCTGGACCTGCACCCTCCTTTAAAGGTGGGCCATCAAGGATCAGGAGTTACCACTAGGCCTAAATGAGTTGATATAGCTACATGTACGCATCTTATACCTGACAAGCCTGACAAGACAAAAGAATAACATGTAATAGCAAAGAGAGCATGTTCTGCCTAGCTGCATTTGTATGCGGGACTCCCTGAACAAGTGCTCAAAATGCTTCCAAGCAGTGTTCAGAGGGGCAAATTTGATTTGTGATACCACCTACATATTTCACTGCATGGCAGCTGCTGCTACTACTACTACTACTATATACATGTATATTAGCATCCCTCGAGCACATGTTTCCTGTCGAGGTTTGCCCATTGTGACCTGCTATCCAAATGCTTTCGATTACTTTCGCCAATGTGGCGACTCAAGTCTAACCGTGGCAGATGGCGCCAAACATCCGGAAGATCATGCACTTAAGAAATTGACAGGGTGCATTAGTTGGCCTGGGCCGCTGTTTTGGAGCGGCATTTGAGTCTTTGCTTTGGGAAATATTTGTTTTGTGGATAAGGTTGCTTTGTTCTCCAAAAGGTATGGGACGTGGACTTTTCTGCAAACGTTACAAAGAGTATGATCCCTTTGCCGCGTCCGCAAGCAGGCGGCATATGCCCGACGCCTCTGTGCAAGCCAGGACAATATGCGATTCAATATCTAGCTTGCCTTCATTTGCCTCGTGTCAATTCACACACACATGACAATCGACAATGCAATGATGCCGGATGCCTATGTATTGTTTTGGCACGTTCTTTTTGTGCTTTCTCAAAAGACGGGCTCCCCAAAGCATGTGTCACGAGATGTAGAACACTCTTACTTACCCCTTTCCATCCACGCGTTCAGCCTTCAGATATTAGAATTGTTGCAGGCTATTTTGCCGTTGCATGTTGTCTTACAGGACCAGCCTGTTTAGGGCACCGTGGGGTACGCGCAAGCAGGTTGGGATTTACGATCCAGGTCCATTTCTCAGGATCTATGCTACTTGTAGCTTCTTGCTCCTAGTAGTATGGCCAGGAGCTACTAGTAGCTTCTCGCTCCTAGTAGCGATGCCCTTTGTTCCTAGCAGCTTCTTGTTACAGTACTATGTTATTTTCTCTTCCACTGACCACTAATTATTTCACTTTGCCTGGCTTTAGTCCTGTGAAGCTTTGTGTAAAACCATGTAAACCCATTGTAGAATTGACGAAGCCAAGGCCGAACCTCACCCCCTTCGCGGCAGGCAACTTTTCTTTGACTGACAAGTCCGAACCTGTTGATCATCCGTTATCTTCAGCATTCACAACATGTGGTGAGAAGTGAGAAGCAATTGCCTATTGGACTGTGCTGTTTTGCGAAGATTTTCACACTTGCATTGAGCTTGCGGTTGCAAGTTTTATGTTCACGAAAACTCACTAAAATGTCCCACCGGGACATTTTGGCTCAAGTTGGGTGGCAACCTCGAGTGAGTTGCCAACAGAGATTTGAAAAAGTTCACGCCCATAGGTTTTCTTTCTGTGGACATCGCCACGGCGCACCCTATGGAGTCAGAGTACATCAGAGTACGTGATGTTTGAAACTTTTACGGAAGCTCAACCAGCCGATGGGGCTGAGACAATGATGGATACGGCCACAGTCAGTAGCCCAGACATGGATCGACTCAACCAGGAAGCGGACGCGGCGTCCACAGCCCTCCGCCATGCTGAGGACGAGGCAGCTGCCGGCCCCTCCCTTTTTGGCAAACCTGTCGTGGTGGAAGACTTAGACATCCAAGCACAGATCCGGGACCTCACCCGACACATGGACGACCTTCGGGTCCACTTTCAAGGCATGGAGGACGCCAACAAGGGCACGGACATCCCGGCGCCTGCGACCACGACTGATTAGGCCCCTCGGTTCCTGGTGCCTCTGGCCCAGCTGCTGGGGGGCCTCAACCCTCCTTGGCGGCTGATGCTGCGACTGCCCCCATGGTGGAGATGGCTGAACCACCAATGGAATGGCCCATTTCTGCAGCAGAGCCCAGAGGCGGCTTCTCCAGCGGATGAGCGCCCGGGCCCAGGTTTTCACCCCGGACCGGCGGGATATAGTGTAGACGCAGCGGATTCCAGGGACAGGGGCAGACGACCCCTCCAGGCAGCCAGGCACCTAAGCCTCCACGGCCTGCCAAGAGGCCTCCACCGGCAGAATGGAGGACGCCTTCATCAAAGGCGCCTACACTCCCTGGCTTCACTCGGGGGAAGGAGTGGACAGCCATTCTGTCCCGATGCCCATCAGGTTCTCCGTCGCTGAGGACCCTCCGAACCACCTGCGGTTCGACATGTTCCCAACGTCGTTCCCGCCGATAGCAGGGCACCTGGCCAACCTTTTCTGTACTGAGAAGGAGATGGCAGACCTCTTCGGCCAGTTCACGGGGTACCCACTTTCGACCCCTTTGGTGACCAGGATCATTGAGCAGTACCTCCCGCTGCGGGCAATTGCCCACCAAGAGAAGATTTGGACGATGAAGTAGCCTGGAGACCAGCAAGGGGCCACACCGCCCGGCTGGGGGGATGGTGCAGCGAAGACCCTCACCCCTCCAAGGGCCTACTGGTTCCACTACCAGATCCTGCCCGACAAGCACTCCTGGGCAGGATGGAACCCCCCAGATGCGCATTGCTGCCCTCAAACTACTCATTACCTTGCTACTCTGCAAACACCTGATCGCCCAACAGGGCATGAGGTCTGGTCGGGTCCGATTACCTGTTGGCAGTGACAACTCCGGCAACATCTTCAGCCTGCTGAACCTTTCATCCAAGAAGCCTCACACCGCGGCCCTTCTGATGCCGTGAGGGCTGCAGTGGGCGGATGAACTCACACATCCAGACTTTCAGGGATTCTCCCCCGAACGCCGGGCACCGGCTCCGGAATTTCTCTTTTCCTTTTCCCTAGCACCTCGCCTTTTGTCGAGTACAAATTTTTCCTAGCTTCCCACCCAAGATCCCATGACCGGATCCGGTGGGAGTCCTCCTGACCCCGGGCCCCTGGTCTCCTGACAGGCGCCGCCGGCCCTGGACGGAGAGCAGGGGCAACGGGTGTGTCAGGCCTGAGCTGGTGATTGTAACTGCCTGCCACACCCTGATTTTTTTGTGGAACGGTCGCAAGGTGACCATCACGGATGGGGTCTGGGGAGGACCCATGCATCTCTCAAAGCACTACGACAAAAGACTGCTTGCTGCTTTTGTTGCTTTGGGATGTTTTTGATTTTCGGGTACATATGACATCAATAATATGTGCACCGACCACTGGGGGGTGAATCACCTGGTTCGAGCGCTTCCATTGTGGCTCCAGCAAAAGATGGTGAGTGGTTCTTTCAAGGCTGCGAGCTGATATCAAACAAGACATAATCAAAGCAATATCAAACACAAGAACAGCTACCTCCGAATAGTACTACACAGGCCGTGGCTTGAATAGGTTGCAATGCAGAGCATAAGAACTTCCAAGCATGAAGGGTGACACTGGCAGCTGCTGCTTTTGGTCGGGTGCGGCTTTGTCCCAAAGCAACATAAAGCAACTCAATATAATATACCCAGCTCTTTTAAGTTGCATAACTATGCATAACTGGCAAGGGCATAAAGAGAGCCATAAAGAGTTATGAACATGATATGTATTGGGGTATGGTTCAAGTCAAAGTCGTATTGGTTCGTAAGAAGTCACTTCGACCCAGCTTTGGATTGTCTTTGAGAGGGTTTGCCGCACCAGTTTTAGCACACATTTGCTGTTCATGGGCGTGTGCAACATGTATTTGTAATGCTGGGTGTGGTTTGTCAAGTCAATTGAACAATGGCATGTTTTCGCAGTTCGTTTGATTTATATATATACAGTAAAGGTGTTTTTGAGGTTCAGTTGTGCTTATCGTTTTTTATCACTTTGACTTTCAAGTAAACACCAGCACCACACTCTTGATCAAGCATTTTTTAATGTCCGGAGACTCTAGTCTGATGCCTTCCATCCAACAGCCTTACTCGAACACAATGGACCTGATATGACAAAAACAATGTTGAAAGTTGAAAGGAGGTAGAACACCAGCGCCCCTTGTACCGAGAGGGAACAACTTACTGAACCACTACTTACTGAACTGATGTTATTTACGTTTGGTGGTTTGATTTTGTATTGTTCCTGTTACAAGCAAGTCAACAATGGATATTCAGATATTCTTGTTTGTTTATCTATTCGTCTCTAACTGTACGTATAGCACCATTTACTAATTAGTGTTCGCCCCAGACATGAAGCACAGGTTCGTGACATATTAATTGGTGGCAAGATTGGCTGCCGGGCACTTACACCGCTCAGTACAATTGTTTTTGTAACCAACTGTATTCATAGCCACGTCAGAGAACATAACACTGTGGGAAAGATTGTGCGCCAAAATTCCAACAAGGCCCTCGTTGCGGCGGTGTGGAGTGGCGAGTGATGAACTTACAGTGATACTGTACTGTTGGGCTGGTCTTAGGCTTTGAGAACTCGATGCATGATATGCTGCATATGTATGTCTCGCATTAAAAGATATTTGCTGCCTCCATAGCCAAGCTCACACTGTTTTGTTCTTATGCAGTCTTTTCTAACAGGGTCACCTTGCGCAACCTCCTCAGTGGCTGAGGCTCTACGCTAGGCATCATCTCTTCAGAAAACTGACAGCTGAGAGGCTGGTAGCATTGTCTTTACAATTTGAAGATAGAATCTGAAGTCTGAAGCGTTTCACTTCCAAAGTTCCCTGGCAGCCCTAAAGTAGACCCGTTGTCAGGTTCGGAGTCTGAAAGACTTGCTTGAGTACAAAGCTGCACCAGTGTTCTCAGAATCTAGAGCTAAATCAGTGGTTATGTGTAGCTGCAAGCTGCCTGTTTATACACTTCGAATCTTCAATCCGATTGAGTTGAAGTGTGAATGACTTCAGGGAACACCGGAACCCCATCTAAAAACACCTAAAAACCCTTACGTATTTACAGGGTCCGAAAGTCCGCGCGCTTGTGCATGGTAATCCTGCAGTTGCACTCGGCTTTGTCAGGTTGTGCAATGTAGCGGAGGAAAGCCAGTCACTAGTCCTACTTGGTAGTTGATGATCTCAGGACGCGTGGGGTGGCTGGTCACTAGCGCTATTTGCTGGACATTTGCCAATGCAGCTGTGTGTCCAGGAAATACCTCGTCCTGCACAAATGGCCCACTCATGCTCCAAGCGCGCCAGCTCATTGGCAAGCATGGTGGAAATATTCAAAGGCTGTCATTGGCTGGTATGATGACAATGTGGTCAGACAGCTCCACCACAATTGTGGGAGGCTCTTGCGAATATGCAAACTCTGGAAATGGAGGAATCAACTCACCAGCTGCCAGCAGCCCATACGTGGCTTCTCGGACGTATTGCGCAGCAGATGATGCATTGTACTCAGGTGGTGCAGCTTGTGGCTCATGCTGGCTTGTGTCCTATGACGGTAGTCCAGCGACAGATCCAGGAAGAGCTGGTAGCCTTGTAGTGCAGATTGTCGACTCAGGATCCGCCAAGACATTTGATTGTCAACTGACTGCTTTCAACATCATCACAGGAGCTTCCACTGGGGTATTCCCAATTCATTACGAGCCAGTGGATTGCGAAGTCTCTTCGGGTGGACCAGTTGTCACCGTGCTCGATGGCAGCAACGCTTGGTACACCAAAGTGATTTTCTCAAACCTCCCCCGAGGTGTGCTGCATGCTGCAGTGGTGTTGGGCGGGGAAAAACTTTTCAATGAGCGGAGTAAGTGGGGCCACATGGTCTGCAAGTACAGCAGGCCAGACTGGTGGCAGAGCATTTGCTTCCTTCAACATTGAACTTGAAGGAGGTAGTTTCGTGACCTTTGAGTGCTTTGACTCATGGCCAGTATCCACTGGAACCTCCTGCCGTTCTCAAACGACCAGCACAGCCATGCCGACCACAAGCTCAGCCTCAGCAAAAGAGTGGCTTCCAGTTGAAGGAGGAGATGACAGAGCCTGTCGAGGCAGTAGCCCACATGATATTTCAGAGAGCTACTATTCTGTTCAAAAGGCATTGTCTTTGCAAGTGTGCCAGAACATGTGTGAAGCTATGACCACTTGTGTTGGCGTCGAGTATTCTGGAAGACGTTGTGAGCTTTGGACCAGGGCAGACGGCGTCCAAAGTAGCAAGTCTTTGCCGGGCTTCACTTGCCTTAGCTATGCTGAACCCACCGAGCCGATTCCACTTCGCTCCGGAGAGTTTGAGCCAGTCGATGGAGCATGGGATCGTGTATGTCGAGGTTCATCCCCTTCCGACAATTCTGCCCGCTACTTCACTGTTTTGATTGCTCTACCAACGTTGCAAGATTGCCAGCGCAAGTGCAGAGAAGCATCAAATTGCACGGGTGTCGAATATCATAGACTCGGACGGTGTGAAATTTGGACCCGGAGTGCTGGAATCGAAGCCAGTGCACAAGTGAACGACTACTCTTGCTGGCGTTTCGTTGAAAAATTGAACAACTGACTGAATACTTGAGCAGAGCCTCGAGATGCACGCTGCATGGTAGTTGAAATTAAGACATAGAATTTGCACTATGTCAGAATTCAGTCATTTGGAATTTTGCAGTATTTACTGTCCTTAGTAATTAACTGCGTATTAAGTTTGTCACACTGTCCAGCTGAGGGATGCCAGATTGTGCGGGACAGGCTTTTGTAAAAAAGACTATTCCTAGGCCTTGCCGGTACACTGGCGGTCTTAGGGCTTGCCGGCAGAGAAAGCCAAGGAACGGGCTTTTGCAGAATCAATTACACAGATAGCGGCAAGTACATAGTCAAAAAATTGTCAAGAAGACATTGGATTTGGTCAAAGTGACACTTTGTAAGGGGCAATTGGAGTTCAGTGTTCTGTTCAAATTTACTCGGTCATTTTCTATATTCTGATAACTTTGATATTCAATTTGTCTTGTATCTAAGAGGTGCTTGCGATCGGTGTGAAGCTGAAGCATATCAAAGAAGGTCAAGCACATCAATGATTGATGTCCAAAGCGTTACGCAAGTGGCCAAATTGGTTCGAGTGTGCAGATCTACAAAGAGCATTCTGCCCGCTTTGTTTCATGGCCGTTGGAAAAAACAAGCGCCTCACCAAAGGAGGCAAAAAGGGTGGCAAGAAGAAGGCTGGTGATCCATTTCTCAGAAAGGAATGGTATGACATTAAGGCTCCAAGTATGTTGCTGGCCGGAAATTAACAAGAGCATAACCACTCAATGGCACAATAATTTTTGTTTTGCGGTAATGACAAGAGAAGCAACTGGTTGCTTGCCATGCGATGTTGTTCTTACTCGCGACACCGAGGTTCACCCAGCGCAATTGCGGCCACAGACCCAGCTTCTTTGGTGTGCCGTTGAGGGTTCATTGATATTCGAATGAAGCACTTGGTGTTCCTCACCGCCGATGTTTGAGGTAAAACCTTGGTGTCCAGGACGCAAGGTACAAAGATTGCCACAGAGGAGTTGAAAGGTCGGGTGTTGGAGGCCGGCACACGGAACCACACAGCGGTTCATAGGGAGGAGCCGCAGTTGATTTTTTTTGATTTCAACTTGAGTTCATTCAATTTGACTTTGTCACAAAGAACAAACCAAACGGATGCAAACACGCTTTAAGGCAACCAGCAACAAACACAAAGGACGTACTGTTGAAATCACCCACCAAAGCCACAACTCAACAACAACACTTTTCCTCAACAAAGGCATCAGGCAGCAAAATCCACAATACCAAAAAAACGCAAAAAAATGCAAATGCAAAATGCCAAACAAATAACAACAAAATAACGATAGCAAAAAAACAGCAAATGCAAACAGCAAAAAAACAACCAAAAAACAACAAACAATTATATAAGTCATTGATTTCCAATCTCTGGCTGGCAAAAAATCTCATAAACATTGTGTTTCATTTATGGAAAATACAAATTCTCCATAATCTATATATGAATTCATTTATACACAATATATATAATATAACAAAGAGACAAACACAAGACAGTGTTTGTTTAAGGGACCCTTTGGGGCCCCAAACACCTTCATTGTTTAGCGTTGTTTTGTTTGTTTTATCCTTTGCTAATATAAGGATAATTCTGATGGACCATGAATCAAACGAACGAGGCGACTCGGATCAGCTGACTTGTGGAGTTACAGATCCGTGCTTTCCATTCCTGGCGGTTGCAGTCCCAGACTTTCTTGCAACAGTCGTGACCATCCAACTCTCTTTGGCAAAACCCATACCAGTTGAAATGAAGGGCTTGAGCCGACACAACGAGCACATGTTGTTCGTTTGTGCAGGTGAACTTGGCCGATCTCAACAGCGACGAAGACCAATCCTCGAAGAAAATTCGGCTTTGCATTGAGGTTTGGCACGGAATTTATAGATTTAAGCAAGTTAAAAAAAAAAAACAGCAGAGAAGGATAGTGAAAGAAAACGTGGCAGGAGGTTCAAGGCAGAAGCTGCCTGACCGACTTCCATGGCATGCAGCTGACACGAGACAAGATTTGCTCGCTCATCAAGCTCCTCGTTTATAGTGTGGAAATCACTTGGCTACTTGTACCAGCTACCAGGAATAAAAAATATATATATTATAGTGAACGTTCTAAGTGAACACTTATATATATAGATGATGCTGAATCTATACTCGATACTTAGAGCGTCCCCAGTTGGCCTGGCAAGAGTAACAAATCCACAGATAGAACAATGCCTCGGATCTAAAACATATATGTCTCTGTCGGGGTGTACAGTGTACACACTGACCCTTGGGCGGCAGTTTCAATGTCCAAGCCGGCCCGGGGTCTTGTTCTGACCCAAACCTATGTAACAATTCACAATTACTCCAATTGCAAGCACCTTCATTCCTTGAGTGCTGGCTCTGCCATGAACGCAAGAAGAAGTGTACACGAATGAGATGATCCTCTATCCATTAAATGAAGAAAAGCCAGGATGTGCCCAGTGCACACGGCGGTTCTATGCTATTGAGCTAATTCAAATTCTGCTCGCTGGTGTGAGCAGTCCCAAAGGGCAGCTCCGGTATGTGAGGGACTTGATGTCAGGACCGGGCCTAGAAAGTCCTGTTCCCAACGATACTATGATACTATATTACTATAGGTTTGATTTGTAGGACTCACATGAGGTCTTTCTGAGTCTTTCTGTCAACAAGCTGACCAATGGTATACTGTAAATCAACTGCAACTACGTGGATATGATGTGTTGAACCAAGGAAGTGGCAGACGCTCATTGAAGCCCAGGTTGACGTGAAGACCAGTGACAACTATGTAGTGCGGATGCTACTTGAACCCAAGAGAGGGTAACACTTGAACAAACCCATGATTCATGATCATGTTGGGAGCTTACACAATTGATCTTAGTCATCCCCTTCAAGAACCTGTGTGCATATGTGTGCATATTTTTATCGGACACTTCGTGACTTCGTGTAGTTATCCAGTAGAAACTCAGCTCATGACTCAGCACAGAGAGAATCCTTTACAAGCAGTTAAACTTGTCGTTTTGATGAAGCTTGTACTTGGTGTGTTACAAAGGTTTTGTATTGCTTTCACCGCTCGACAAGCCGGGCAAGTGAAGAACAACTGCTATGCGCAGTCTGCACAAATTCGAAAAATCCGGCGAAAGATGACGGAGATCATGACGCAGGAGATGCTGCATAATCCCCTTTGTTTTAAATTCACAGGGTTTGGTCCAAAAGACTGTTTTGTGCTTTGTGTGCCGCCGCTTCCATAGTTTTCCACAAGCCTCCTGCGCCCTCAGACATATCCTGCGCCGCCCACATTGTAAACCTACCATACATTGGCTCCTGACGAGCAGAGAATAGAATAGGTTGAGTAAGGAAAACCTCTCCATGATGCTTTGTACAAAGCGCTCGTGGGCATGCCTTCTTTTCAGAGTTGGCTAAAGCATTGTGCCGACTTAACTGAAATGCTTCTCATGGTCATGCCCAGAGAAGGGGCAGAAGACCAGATGCACCAAACCATTGGCATTCATGCAAACCACCAGCTCAAACAGCAGTGGTGAGGTAGGAACCGCCAGCCAGTCAGGAGATGGGGAGCTCCAACTTGGACTCAACCTACGCTTTCAATATGTTTCAAGAATGCTTTCAGAAACCAGAATGCAACTCATCAACATACACAGCACACCCAATTTTGGCGAGCACTGAGCGCTGCTGCAAACACCTTAGTAATGGTCTGTGGTTTTGGGAGAAGCTTCTAAACTAACTTACTGTTGTAAACTAGTTAAATAAGTATAGTCCTTAGCAGACGACTTTGCAAAGGAATCTTTAAAACCACAGGTGAGAAAAGTTGTAGTAACAAAGGGCATCGCTACTAGGAGCAAGGAAGCTACTAGTAGCTCCTGGCCTTACTACTAGGAGCAAGAAGCTACTAGTAACAAGGACATCGCTACTAGTAGTAAGAAGAAGCCATTGGAAAGAAGTGGTGAGCATTTGCCTGATATTCCACGTATATAGGGGTTTGGGGTCTCAAAAATTGTGCAGGCAGACTGTCTCAAAGCCGATACATAAGTTATGATGGGCAAAGTGGCAATTTGAAAACATGTTCTAGAATCTAGAAATCAGTGAAGAAGCTCAGACAATCGTGATGCTCAAGCTCAGTCCGTTCTGGCACCACCTTGTCAACACATGTGTGCATCTACACCAGACACATGTCAAGTCAGTCAGACTTGAAGCAATGTTCTTGGTTCCCCTTTGGCAAGGAGGCCGCGAAGTGTCAGCTTCGGGAACTAGTGGCTTCCCAAATTTGATCATTGCTTGACTTGTGGATGTGCATACAAATATGAAAGTCCTGTAGCAGCAGCATTGATTCATTCCATGGCGAGTGATTCTTTCCTTTGCAGTAAGCATGCCCAGGATTGGCTCTCCAAATAGTTCTGACAAGCGTTTTGAAAGCTGCTAACATGTAAGTAATTTCAGCAACATGTTGGAATCCTGTGACTTTCCAACCACCCCAGCGATTTGTACAAGGTCAAAAAGCTGATCCCGGAAGTGATTGGGAAAGAGATTGAGAAGCAGTGCAAGGGTATTTTCCCTCTCAAGGACTGCATGATTCGAAAGGTCAAGATCATGAAGAAGCCAAAGTTTGACATTACCAAGCTTCTCAATCGAAACAAGCCTGCCTCGATTAGGACAAGCATTTGCGTTCAATGCCTGTTGACTCTTCCGCATCGTCCTAGGTTGATGGAGCTGCATGGCGATGGTGGAGATGATGTTGGTGTGGAGATGATGCGTCCAGAGGTGGGTTGGTCCAGAGAAGTCCAAACGGGATCCACTTTTCCCGGAGCAGACCTTCCCTAGCCCTTGTGGATGTGTTTATTGTATGTGTGCGGACTTGACAAGCTGTAGACTGCTTTGGCGATTGTGTTTTCATCCAACATGCTTCCACCTAAAGGCCTTGATCGAAACAAATGCTATTGACTATGACTGTGAGGCAGACGAGGCTATGAATACATTGACAGCGGATGTGACTGCCGCTGCAGACGATGACTGATCTTGATTTGGAGCTAGCACTCCTGCATTGGTTTTCGTGTTTCTCGGCATGGCCGGCGTTTTTGAGAGAAGTCTGCCACGGGAATGGCTTTTGCAAATGTCTTGGAGCCTTTGAATTTCAATGGATACTTTGTTTCGCCTTTGATTTACTTCAACTTTCACAATGTACACCAGCCAGCGCAGAATGAGAAGGGAGCAAGCGCTTTTCAGAAGGGTGAGGCCTAAAAGGACTGGTCTCGCATGGTCTGGAGCCCGCAGCCCTCGCAGCTCACAGATGCTATTTGCAGCTTTTTGGCTCAGACCTGACGAGAGTAATGCATTCAGCTTGCTGTGCAATCCCGAATCAAGATTCCAGACCAGAAGGTTTTGGGTTCCTTGGCAAAGGATCAGGCGAGCTGTTCAAGGCAACAAGAAAGGTTTTGAAGAAAAGTCCTGAAGAACCCGAGCTGTGTGAAGTAGCTTATGAATCGGGTGGCAATTGTCCCTGCCCGTCGTGCATTGGTGGCCTATGCAGCGCCGAGATCAGCAAATTTAGTATATTTAGTTTAAATCGAGTCAAAATCAAGCTGCCATGCTTGAGACGACAATTTGGCAAAATGTAGAACAACTTATTTATTTAGTATAGAGTATACAATGTATACAGTAATATATAGACTTTTTGCTGCAAATGACCGATGAGCACTTGGCTTCCCAAAGGTGCCAGTATGTGCATACGTTCCCAATAGTTTCCATTTTGGATGTCCAACAGCAGCACAGCTACTTTTCCACCTTTTTCCTCGAAGCAAGCCAGCCAATGATTGCCACTCAAATATCAACTCATATTCCGTTAGAAGCTGACAGAATGGTAGTCCAGAGATCAAAGCCTTGTTTCTGACCACTTGAGGCATTGACAGCTGCAAAGAGCGTGCTTTCACAACCTTCTCAGGCAGCTCTAGCTCAAAGAAACGTAGGACTGAGTAGTTATCTGTAGCATTTTCAGCTGTCATACTTCATTGGCACTTGGGGGCACCTTGAAGAATTTGCAACTGCTCTCTCTTTACAAAGCGCTCATATCGTTTGCACCGGGAAAACTTCAGACATCTCCCAGACTTCGTTACGTTAGAGTGAAGGAAGGGGCAGTAGACGCTGAAGACGCTGTTGTTCTAAGTCTCAAGAGTGTAAAGCCAAGGCCATGGCCAAGACTTGGGAGACCTACAATAAGGATCAATAAGGCCTTTTTCAAAAGGCTATGTGTACAGTTTACATTGCTTAGGTAAAGTTTACGTTAGCTTTATTCAATTCCCATGTAATTTCATCCCATTTCAACCTTTGCTCAGAGCGCCCATGTTATATGCCGACCTGGTGCAGGGATTTGCGGCCCGGCCCTTGCGCATGGACACCCCGTCGGAGCACAATGCCTACCAGAGAAAGGCATTCAAAGAACGACGTTGCAAAGTCGAGTGCTTTGCTTTGGTCCTGGTTTGTGTTTCATTGAAGCATTCCACAATATGCCACAATTTACAGTGAGATTGAATAGCACACTGACACTATTGTTGGTGCAACCCTGTTTACATAGCTGAAACATGTGCGAGGTGTTTGACGAGAAATCTGACTTCTTTGCCTCCGCTACTGCCACGCCTCCCGCTGTGGTGCCGCGTTTACAGCGGATTGCGAAAAGTTGCAGCCTTGAGTCGAAGCCACTGGGAGAAATTGGATGCGAAAGGACAAACGATTTGAATGATAAAGGAACATTTGATATGATACTAAGATATATTAAGAGTAATTCTTGCAAGATGCTGTCTCGGTTTCCGTTGCAATGGGTTCTTAGTGATGCTTACTTATTCGGCCTTCGTTGCGGCATCAGGGCTTGAGCCAAGTGCTTTTTTCCATTGAACATCGTTGAACCTTGATGCAGTTGGATCCATGCAAAGGACAACTTTGCTTGACGTCGGAACTGGCACAGGCTGGGTTAGGGAGCATTCATTGTGAAGCCCTAGATGTATATGTATGTTCTAACGTGGAAAAACTAGTGAGTGTGTGTTGCTGCTTGAGCTATATTTTCACTTTCAGAGCACTAAAATCATATCGTTTAATATTCCAAAGACAACTGTCGAGTTGCTGCATGACTCGACCAACCATATCACTGAAACTTTTGCGACCCCTCAATGAGGTGCACTGCTGCCCTTCTTCAAAGAGTCAGGAGGTGATCTTGCGCAAATTACTGGTGTTGACCTCTCAGCTGGGATGTTAGGCTTCGCAAGGGAGCGCCTTTTGGCAGCAAATCCAGGACAAAATTCAACAACATTGGACGGTGAGAGTGCCAAACTGAGGATTCCCACAGGCAAGATTTGTCCAGGATGATGTGCTTCACTTTGAAGGTGGTCCTTATGACCGCGTCGCACTGACCTTATGTACATGTTTTCTGACAGACGCGCAAGCTGTTTGTGGCTGATTGGATTCTTTCATCATTCTATGTTGAGGTCTTCAATGCCTGCTTTGGAAACCTCTATGATCCAGTAGCAGTACTCAAGCATGTAGCACAGAAGCTTTTGTCTGATGGTGGCCTTGTGGTACGGACGCCAAGTCAGGTCTAGCTTGCATGGGTCGGGTAAGGAGGTCTCAAGGAGTTTGGTTGACCCAGCGAAGTTCCTCAAGCCCACCAACAGGTGCATTGCAAGGAATTCCGGCTTATACTTTCAGTATATTGTGTCATTCATGTGAGGTGAGTTGTTGGGTTCCTTTCAGCAACAATTACAGTACCTCAGACCTTCTAGCAGAAACCTCTTCAAGCTGGTCCTTGTGGCACCGCAAGGTCATCAGCCATCCTCTTGGGCGGGCGTGGCTCACAACTTTAAAGGAAAAGGATCCACGCATGGCCAGGGCTCTCAGCATAATCACTTCCATTCAGCATAGCACTGAAAGTGAGAAACGTAAATTGATGTATATAAGTAATCACATTATGTGAAGAGATGCAAAGTCTATCATTGTTCCCTTACAATCAGTTATGAATTCGGCAGGTCGAATATCTCCTGGTATGTGCATGATGTTGTTTTCTAGCTTTGCAGCAATTGCACGGCAAGAAAGTGAGGAATGGGAGCAGCTTTTGCCTTTGCTTTAGGTCCTTCACGATCTTCCTGGAAGCGAGGAACTAAAGCAGATGCTTGCCCAGGCAGGCAGGATGCTTGTCCGTTCGATACTTCACCGTAGGCACCTGTTACTACTAGCGTGGCACTTGTTACTACTAGCGGGGGTGACGGCTCCGAGCTAAAATCCTTTCCATATCAACGTGGAAAGAAATGGAAGAAAGTGGTACAAGAAGGCATGGCTTGGGAATCCCTTTTCAACACAAGCATCCCATTTTGACAGTTCAAGAAAGAGTCTTGTCGGTTTAATCTCGGCATGTGTGGAGTCTCACCCTGTTGCATCAAACATCGAACCCTATCGAGGTGCCAGAGCTTGCTCTTGAGTTCTTGGAGGATGAGTCAGACTATTACTGCCTAGTACTAAAGCGTCAGCCCAGGTGAAGTGACAGCACATAGTCCCAAGCAGCCAATGCGCTGTGAGGATTTTGGATTGACTTCGAGGTAGGTTGCAAGCCTGAAATAAGGGACAGTGCGCAAATATTCAAGCGGATTCAAGAGCAATCGCTTCAAGCACGGTGTGCTCATTATATACAGTTGATTTGTGATGCTTGCTCCTGTGCTTTGCCCGAACTCTGCTGGGCTCCTTTTGCAGCTGGGGAGCCATATAGAATTTTCACCTTATGGAGTCTCCAGCCACTGAAGCAAGGCCACAGCAGCCAGGGCGTAAAGCTTTTCGTGTTTGTGTGACACTTCGCCATGTTCATTGTGGCTTGGTCAATTGGTGCAGCAACTCATTCTCAGCTTTCCGGCTTGCAGATGTTCTTGTTTAGCGAAGCACTTCCTAATCTTGGTTGATTGTGCCAGGTAACGAACCATTCTTCATTTGTGCCAGTGCCTAATTGCCTTGCTACAAATCATGTTAATGACAGAGCAGAATCCAAGTAATTATATATATATAATTCTGATGGAATGACCAGAATGGCTGCAACAAAGTGCAATAAGTATGTCCATAATGGAAATGGAGATGCTTGGCTGTTGCAACAGCAGCTGTTCTACGCATCAGGAACAAAGCACGGCTTGATTGTGATAGATGTGCAGAACGTTTGACCCTTCATGGATTCTGTACCTTGTGTGACATAATGATGCAAAGGATGGTTTGGCCCAGAGTTTGCTAACCTTAGTGAATACTTGGTGCTTCATGCTAACAGGTTCTAAAACTGTTCAATGTTCTTTCAATTTATCAAAGTCTGGGAAATAGATTCCAGGCCCTTTGGTCCTTCCTACTGACCTAGTGCTCCCAGGCCAAAGCTGTGGCCGAATCATGTCGAGCCAAGACAAGCCGCGCGAGCAGCAAGTTCTAAATTCAGACAATGCGTCAGTTTCGCTTTTGAGACATATTGTCCATAACATTGCTATTAGGTTGGAGGCCATTGCTACTAGGTTGGAGGCCATTGCTAGTAGGTTGGAGGCCATCGCTAGCAGTTTCTAGCCAATTTTTACAAATTGTTGGATGCATGATAAGGCATGCAACAAAGATCGACAAAGCCAAAAGAGTTGAACAGAGTTGCTAGTGAAGTGTCATTCTAAAGTGATGTTGCTCTTGCTTCTTGTCAGAAGACGGCTTGGTAGCATTCTGAGACATAGCCCTACGTCCGAAGAAAATGCAAAGAAACTCCCTCGAGAATCTATGACAATCCTATATGTTATATATTTCCCTAAACATCTAGGAACCAAATGATCATTGCTCCCCCCGGCCCTTCTTTGAATTGAACAAGCGTGAGCCATCCTGCGTCCTAGCTAAGAGCTTCCTATTGCTAGTAGCTTACTTCTCCCTTAATTTTAATGGACGCCTGCTTGATTAAGTATGTTAAGTAGAAGTAGGCTAATAAAATGAAGGAAGGTAATCGACCCCACGTTGGTTTGCTCCAGAGCTGGAGGGTGCCAGTGCCGACTGCCTGGGACACCATCTTGGCAACCATAGTCGGAACAGCCTGGCGCTCGTGAGTTCTTTTCCAATGAACGCAGGTGTAACACTACCGCTTGGGCAAGTCCCTTTGCACTTTGCCTTTCTTAGGCCTGCCTTGTATCCTGGCTTTGCTCGGGGCACAACGGGGTCATCCTGATCCTGACCCTGTGCAGCAGTGTGGTGCGCCCCTCTTCATCTTTGGCTGGTACAACGCGTTTGTCATTCTAAGTGTGTGTGTGTGTGCACATGTCTGCTTCAGGCTTGAACCCAATCATTTCCAGTTTCATAGAATACCACAGCAAGAACCAGCATTACACTATATATATGTATATATATATATGTGTGTGTATCCACACCATTCCACGTTCGGCATCATTGAGCATCGTTAAGCAACAATAAGGTGCCGATGGCTGTGACGACAAAAGTCAGAAGGTAGGAGTTGTAGCACATGCAAAGCAAAGCAATCGATCCACGTTCCCCAGATGATTGGTTCCATCAACCCCTGCCCGCTGTCATTCAACCTGCCGGAAGTCCGTGTTGCTTTGCAGTGGCTTCTCACCGACATGATCAAGCTTTACAATGCCTGGGCAGGGAACACGAAGGACAGTGCAATGAACATGTTCAAGCCCGGAGTGTGGGCAGAACTTCTGTTCATGCCATCTGGCTTTGTAAATATGAGAAGCATCCTCCCTTTTCTCTTTGCAGGACCCAGAAGTAGCCGTCTCTAATGGCCTGACACCCTTGCGCCAGGGGCAGAGCTTGTTGGGGCTGTGGTCTTGAGGTCTTGATCAGCAAGTTTGTGAGTTGGACATTTGCCACAGTGGAGTCTTACTTCAAGAACATTTATATATTAATATATAAATATAATATATATATGTACACTATATTATACACAGTTGTATACACAGCACATAGTGTTTTTTGAGTAGAAAGCCACTGCACTTCCTTGTAGCCGCATGTAGCCTGTTCACTAAATCGCAAAGGATGGAGGATTTATTGTTTGTGGTTGTTTGTTTCTTCTTGGCTCATCTTCTGAAAGCGCGGGTCTGTTCTGCCAAAGATTCACATCGCAGTGTTTGGCCTGCAGCTTCCCACAATTTGTTCACTTGTCACACAGCCGGCTCCTGAGCCGAACAGGAGGTGTTGGTTTGCAAGTGGAATATGTTGATTTTTGATTGACGTCATGGTGGATGATTTGAGCTTCGAGCGATCAATATTGAAAAATATTGCTCCCTGGCCAATAAGTAGAAAAAGAAGGTTTAAGCCTGTTGTGCCAATGTTGAACCCTTGTTCACCCGTATATTCATCGGATGAACCTCAAGTGGAGGCCTTTCAGCCATGCCAGAGCTTCACGAGCTTGAGCGCTTCAGTGCCACTTTGCGTCAGCCACCCAGCAAATCCGATCAGCTGTTGGTCCTTTTGTTCTTTCACCGTGTAAGATTGTTTCCAGACCTCCATTGGATATGGCCACAATGACTTCAAGTCTTGAAGCGAAGCAAAGATCCATCAAGAAAGCACAAACCATCGCCCGGATAAACCTTGCATGTAACAAAAAATCCTGGATAGACCTTGCAGATCTGGCAGAATCATACGTATTTCTCCACATGTGTCTCCCAACTCCTGCATTGACATCATATGTTGCAGAGATTTGTGGGTTCCTTTTTCTCTTTGGTGGAGGACTGCAAGCGGCCACATAATTCAGATTTACACTTAAAATTTAGTCAGTGTCAACATTCATGCAAGGTCCCTGAAAGGAAAGAACTGGGAATAGCTTGACCTTAGCCCGAACGTAGACCCAAGACCGGTTGGACATTTCATTATGAGTCATAGTCAAATTATGTTTGTGTAATTTATGTTGTGTGTGTGTTCCCACTATCGCATTTGCCTTCTTTGGCTCAAATGGGATGACAGCTCAGTGGGTAGCCAATATTTGGAGGTAAAAGATACTTTGCAGACTTGGCCGTTGCGAACGTGAATCTTGGTGTCACCGAATTGACAGACTCGAGAGATCGAACAGCGTTCCTTTGTGGACGTTCGGTTCTTTTATGTTCTCCTTTGGTGCTGTTTCAGCCTTGCATGGGTGGTGTGGCTGGTTCTGATGTGCGGCCTCGACCAAGACCAAGTCCAGACATGGTTACTGCATGCTGCATAGCGCGGAAAGGGAACTTCCGCCATGGGCCCTCTTTGCAGCAGATGGAGCTTTTCAGGTTGCCAGATGGATGCATGGATATGGAGACTAGTGAGGACGAACAGATTCGAACGTCTTCCATCAGGAAACACTTTGGAAAAAAGGTAACCTGGCGATCCGACAGATTCTTGGAGGACAAGTTTGAGATTATTGAAAGTGGCGATGAGTGGACTGAGGCTAGAAGATCAGAAGACATCAATTTCTTGGACCTTCCAGAAGTGGGTGTTGCTAGAAAGATGACCTTCCACAAAGATGCCGGCAATTCGGCACGGCAGCGAGCTGCTCGCAAAAGGGGAAACACAGCTGAGCCTGATCTTGCACCTGCTGCCAAAGCTGAAGAATGAATGCTTACCAGAGAACGTTGAACGTCAAAGCAGTAGAGTCGGTGAATGTGAGCCCGTTTCTTTTGCCATCCAAGTCTGGCAAGAATGTATAGCTTGTACAATTGTTTGATGAGAAATGGGAACAACAACCTATATATGACTCTCCACGCCAGGCCACAAGGCAAGGTAAAGCATCCAACTGTCACCCAAAGTAGGAGACATTGGACTTTGGACAAATGCGATGTGCCAAGTCTCAGTTCAAAAGGGCGAACATGTCTCTCTTTATAGAAGCTGCAACTAGTAACAGGTGCCTTACTGGTAGTAACAAGAAACTATTAGTAACAAGTGCATCGCTACTAGTAGTAACAGGTGCCTTACTAGTAGTAACAAGAAGCTATTAGAATTAAACTTAAATAGCTTCTCTTTATAGAAGCTGCAACCTGGCTCACTCAGAACCTGTACACATCACGCAACACCATGGTTTACTATGAGAGCATTCAAATTCAAACTGATTCGTACGTTTGGACAATACAATTCAGTCCTTTCCTCTTCAACCCATTATATAGATTCAATTGATGTTTCTGCTTCCTCGAGTAGTACTCGAGTAGCGCTTTTTGCCGCAAGCTCAGCAAGTTCTCCCTGATGTGCCGCCAGGCCAACTCCCATTGCCACCGACCTTGGAGAACCCACAGCGCTTGGAGCGAATCTTGGCTGGAATGACGAATGACAATCAATCACACGCATCACACGCAAGAAAAGGGCGAAAGATGAAGAAAGTGTATATACTGCTCTGCAAGTTCCAGATAGGAACCGCATGAAATCGGAAGTCAAGCCAAATTGCTGTGTTGAAGGGAAAGTTCATATCTTAGAATGGCAGAACATGACACATTGCCTTCATGTTGAATCTACGTTGGCAACCAGTGACAAACCGGGAAGAATTGAAATCAGTGAAAGCTTCAGCAGAAGAAGTTAACTTCGTTGCTGTTTGATTCACTCCTGTGCCAGATCTCGATACTCAGGTTTCAAGATGGCTTTGTTGTCTGGGGTCGAGAGCCTGTACAGGCTGGACTTGTTGCAGCCGTTCAAGAAATGACTTGCAGGTGGATAAGGTGGATAAACGGTTTGATTGCGCACGCGCTCTCTCTCTCTCTCTCTTTGTCTTTCTCTCTTGCCACCTTTCCAGCTCCAGCACTTCCGGCTGAGGGACCGAAAGAAGCCCTTTCTCGGAGAGGCTCCTGAGCTGAATCTTCAAGTGAGAAAGTATCTCAACATGACGTGGGCGCAACATTATGCCGCCGGCCATGTCTACCTTTGCTATCCTGATTGGACAAATTTTGACTTTTGGGGATTTGGACTCGCCAGTTGCAACGCCGGCTGAAGTCCTCTGAGCTTTGGTCAAACAATGAGCTGCGTGCTGGTGCAGCGGTGCCCGAGCTGAAGGTGGTTTCTATTCTACCCCAAGTCCCAAGTGCTTTGAAGAAAACAGCCAGACAAGAAGAAGAAGAAGAAGAACCATATAGATGTAGCATGATGCAACACGTGTTGTTCCTTCCAAGCCTTGCCCTTGTTTTTGCAAGGTTTGTGCCTTGGATGCATCACGATACTTTTTGGTTCCGCCCTTTGCCGGCGAGCCACCGTGTGTCCTCTTGCGCAAGCCACCACCAGGTGCTTGAGACTGCACAAGAGCCCTTTTTGTGCCAGATTGTTTTGTTCGATGTGCAGCATGAGCGGCACATGGCTGATGGTATTGTATATAATATAGTATTTCAACACACATCAACACACATTGCTCAGATGTGGTGCCAGGATTTGATGAGTGGTATGGCAACATGCCCACCGGGTGTATGATGGCAAGCTTGGAAGAGGAAGAGACAAGGAGCAAACGCATCAGTTGCCTCAAACGAGTATTTTCAAAAAGGTCCAAGTAAGAAACAGTTACACTGAATTTCAGCAGTAGTTTCTTAAGCCCTGCTAGAAGCTTGGAGCGCTCCATCGGCTTTGTCCGCATGAAGACCATGCGTAAGGTAATCGACAGCTTCTACAAAGACGCCATCGAGCCCAACCTGCCGGAGGTTCCCTATCTTTGGTCCACATGGTCCACCGGTGTTTTTGAAACAATTGCAAGAAGTAGCACAGTCTCCTGGAGGGGCTTTCCCTAAATGTCAAACACCAACAGCACAACAGCTCCGACATGTTATAGATTTCAGCTAGAACAAGGGTTTGCATAAGTTTGCCCTTTACTACTAGTAACAAGTGCCACGCTAGTAGTAGTAACAGGTGCCTTACTAGTAGTAACAATGTTTGCTATTAATGTTCAGTTCAGTTCAGTTGGTGGCATGTCCAGTTTCTACAGGTCCAGGAGCGCTTGCGCTCACGCGGCTGGAGCTATGCAGAAGCACAGCAAGCAGTGTTGCTTTTTGCAGCTGAGCTTCATTGTAATTGTCATCAATTGTGTCCGATGCTTTTGATATGTTTAAAAGGAAATTGTGTCAAAGTTGTGAATGACTGGATGGCACTGCATTTGCTGCATTTGATCGTGTGACTTTGTTGAGGCCTGTCAACCAAACATCTACGAGGTTCGCAAGCCAACCTCAAAAAAGCCCATTGTGGTGCTGCTGAAGGAGCACTACGAGTTCTTGAAGTTGAGTTGGCATGAACTGCCTACAGCGTAGGCTTCCTTTTCTTCTTTTTTATCAGGAGCCTCCCATGGACTTCACCGGCTGGTGCGATGGAATTGATGTGGCTCCCAAGGCGGAAACCCGGTGATTCCACAACCCAGGAAGTTGAGGCTAACATGCACGATGTAGCTAGCTGGCTATGTTTCCAACATATGGTAAAGTTCTCCTCGGGCCTTTCTTGATGTTAATGAATCAAGGTGTTACAACGCATGTTAATCCTGGCTCCATTGCCCTTGCTTTGTCTTTCATTGTTCCCCTACATTCGCCCGCACAGTTCAATGCCACGGGCAAGGCATCTCCCGACCTGGAAGTTGGTCTGAAGTATCTTTTGGCAGCAGGCTGCTCATGAGTTCAAGTGGGTGCCGGGTCAACAATGCACTCAAGTGTTGAGTACTAATTCTCACCGCCGCGTGGAATGTACTATGAAGGTTGTTTCGGCCTAGTTGGCTGGTAAGTGCAGGGTTTCGAGGCCGAAGTTTCAAACATTCGGTATGATAAAAGCAGTGTAACGCGACGCGCTGTTTTAAATATGTTTTGCTGTTCAAGTGGAATGCGTTGTCATTCTGGCTCTGACTATGCTCCCGATCCCAATAGCGCGAGAATAAACCATATCACACCAGACTTAGTAATATGCATAGCAGAATTTCACAAAGCACAAAATCTGATTGAGCCAATGTGTGTGTATATAAATTTATAAAGCTAGCTGACGCCAGCGCCGAGCGCAACGGCACATGCAAAACACCTGGGTTCATGATTCAAGTTCAATGTTATTAGGAAAGCAGGAAAATAACAAATTGCCTGGGGAAGGGGAGTAGCTCTGCGGCTGCGCATGGAATGGTCGAGGAACCTGAGAAGAAGGACCATGGAATGGATGGTGGTGGAAAGTCAACTTGGCTTTGGCACAGATGTAACAAGGACTATGTAGGTCTCACAGTGCTGGGTGGAGACAGGAGGGCCCTAGCAGAAGTGTCCTTTCACAAAAAGCTGACTGCCAATAGTGCTACCGGCAGACGAAACATGACGAAGCTTCCTGCAGAGGATTTGACTTTACTGTGGGAATTGGCTAGCCCACTGGTTCCAGGCTACCGACTGAAGCTGCGTTATACCGATGGTTGCGATTACTTTACGCTGCAAGCTCTGGAACAACAGCTGGGCATCACTTGTCCATGGAATGTGGCAGACGCTCATTTCGTTTTGTGCACTACAGCTGAATTATTCAGCATTCAAGGTTCCTGTGTGAATAGGATACAGTATATATTTTGTATTTTGTATACTGTAGACTGTGGACTACCGTGTCATGTGTTCTATCAATCTAGCTCTGATTCTAGGCATCCAGACCAGACACCGTGGACGAGATCGTGGGCCCGAGGAAGCGTTGGTGGCAAGCACTGCTCAACGAGCCTGTGGTGTGACTGGGGCACACTGGAAATCTGAAAGCGCTTTGGAACAAAGGCTTCAGGGCATCTTGCTCTTGTTGGAAGCAGGCAAAACTGAGAATGCAAAAATTGCGGTTCGACAAATGACCGAAGTCTTCAAATTCAGAAATTACTCTAGTGGGGAATCTGGTGGAAGAGTTGGAAGCAAATTTAGCGGGGACTTCATGTTGGACGCCGTTTCTCAGCTCAGCCAAGACCACAGTTTGTGTGTTTTTTGTTTGCCCCCTCAACAGCTTAAATTTAAACAAACACCCAAAGCTGATGCCACGTCTGCTGAGACTCGGAGATAAGGTGCTTTTGGCGGATCGATTGCGATGCCTCGAGGATATGAAACTTGTGGTCCGGGAGCATCTTGACTGTTGACTGAAGAGTAGAGTTGAATAGATTAGATTCGATTAGATTTTATGAGTATCTTAGTTACTTGTTCGGTTATGAGATATTGCACATTGCAAATATGGGATGGGAGGTAGAGCAGGGTAGTAGGGTAGTAGCCAGTAGCCAGTGAGGATAGATTTGCAAATTTTTGCCTCGTCTCACTTAGTTAGTGGAATAGCGGTATATAGTGGTAGTTAGTTAGTAGCTAGTAGCTAGTAGTTAGTAGTTAGTAGTAGTGTAGATAGTAGATAGTAGGTGGTAGTTAAGTAGTTAGTAGTTAGTTAGTAGTAGGGGGATAGTCTGTTGGGAGTTGATAGTTGTTAGTAAGTTAGTTGGTTTGGTGCTAGATTCAAATCAATTCTGACTCGCCTCAATCTCCAACTCGAAACTCAATTGAGGTCGATGAACATGGTGTTGCACCAAGAGTTGAGGGATCACTTTCAATCACATGAGCTCACTGTGCCAAGCAAAGCATCTCTTTACCGATACCGGGTCTATGCAGACCTTTGTTCAATGCTGTATTGCAGAAGGACATTGTTGGTTGCAGATGGCCACTTTTGTTTGCACATACGTTTGGATGCATCGCCCCAATTTGGCAAAGAGTATCTGAATGCGGAGGCAGATATTCTACGACTGTCAGATAGTGAAACTACACCAAGCCAGTTGAGGGCCGCTGCTACAAGTAGACTGCAGAAACGAATGTTGGTTGGTCAGATTATGGGTGCCAGAGCCGGTAGTACGGTTCACAAAGCATTGAAATTGACTCATATGCTGGCATTGGAGAGTGAATCTTTACCACATACATTGCAGGAATCTCAGTCGTTTCCTGAATGTTATGTCCAAAGGCTAAGGAAGGATGTAGACAAATAACTAAACAGTGTACAGGATAAGCTAGGAATTCCAGGAATCTGTCATTGAATGAGTCGAAGCAGTACTCAGCAATAAGATGCAATAAGTAAGAAATCCATTCAGATTCAGAAATCCATTCGAGTCTTCCATGCTTTTCAATTTCTTCACCACTCCAGCTCCAGGTCGCGTGTGCTGAGCATACTCACAGATTTTGGAGCTGAAGCGGGCATATGGCAAACACCAGTAACTCTCCTGGGCAACCAAGGAGCTTTTGATCACAACACCCTTCTTGCCAACGCATTACCACTTCCAGATCATGATCATGGACTCCATCATGTGGCTTAGTTTACAACTTACAAAAACTAAACCACTTGTTCTTTTCTTTTTTGTCCCAACTAAAATTTTGCCTGACCTGGCCAACTGGCTGACCTGGCCAAATCAATTCCAGGTGATGGAAGCCATTCATCAACACTTTTGCTGGGAGGATTGGTTTGAAGCTGCTTTGCATGGCATATCCCTTTTTTTGCAAACTATGGCAGGTGCAAGAGATTTGTCAGCGTGTGCGTGTACTCCAACAGACAGATTTCGTCTCAGCGATTGCGTGATTCTTTTGCTGCATTGTTTGAGACCACTTGCCCTCAGCTCATTCAGACGAGGTGGAACTTTTTGTACTTCACATTGTCTTGGCTGCTTGAGCGACAAGCAGCCCTTGAACATTTGGCGATGGACATTGACAACATTGTGGGCTGCAAGGAACTGTCGGCTTCTGAAATTGACATGCTCAAGAAGCTAGCTCACAATGGGACTTGGGCCAAGAGGTTCTGGCTAGTTGCAGCGCTTTGCAAAAGCTTATGCGACTGGGGAATCCGTGTTTCAAAGTTCTTTCATGCCTGCCCATGCCACCCCAAGAGCAACACTCCTTCAGATCCTAGTCAAGCACAGGCTTACAAGAAAGAACGGCTATCATGTCAATTGAAAGGACGGCAGGGAGTCTGGATGGCATGGGGCATGTGGGAGACTTTTTTGGAGCAGCTCGACGTGGTTGTTCCAGGTCCCGAGTCTGCAACATTAGTCCAGCAGCTCCAGCAGCTAGACGAGCAAGAGCCAAACAGCGAGGCAAACATGGATGAAGCTGGTGGGCAGAGTAACAACGAATTCTGTCAGCGTATGCTTGTCGACTTCCAATCTTGCAAGGCAGCTATGGCATTCAGGGGCACGCAAGCGTGGGCTTTTTGGTCGAGCTTGGCGTGGGCGATACTCAAAATTGCTGGAGTCTTTTGGGGCGTGAGTGAGAAAGACTGTCGAGCTGCTGCTGCAGACTTGCTGGGTTGCTATGACAAGTCTGAGGCAAAATCTTCCCTCGGGGTTCCATGCTCTGTCTTGTTTGGTCGCGGCGGTGCTCACAGACTTGACCTCGACAAGTGGATCAGTGGCCATCAAATGTCCTTAGGGCTGATGAGAGAGCTTTTCTTCTACTCCCTGTCTCTGATCACGATGCAAAGACTAGAGGCGAAACATAGATACATTGCCATACAAGTTGGCAGAGGTCGAGCATCATCACCTGCAGCAACCATGGCGGAACTGCGGCGTAAAGCCAACAAAGATCTTGAGCAGGCCGACTTTCGAAAGCTCTTTCCCGAGCTGATGGATTCTTTTGACTTGCTGGTCCCGGGCAATTGGGATTCGTTTGGGGATCTTCTCAGAATGGTGTATGGATTTGGCTGCCATCAAATGCATCCCAATATTGCATCTGAGCAGGACCAAATGCGCATACACTGTGAGGCAATTGCAAATGCCAAAGCAAGTTGTGATCGGCAAGTTCCACCACTACTTCGTGAACACATGGTGACATGCTTGAAGCACAAGAAGTGCTACGCCTTGCCACTCGAAAGTGGGCCTGCCAACAGCTTCAGAGTCTTTCAAATGGTTAGCCACAACCCTGCTCAAAGAAGCTATATACAAAGAACAAGCGCACTTTCTGTGGATGAAGCTTTGGCTTTGCCAAGAATGGAATTTATAGATTGTTTTTTTGGCTTTGGTTGGTATATTAGTTCCCGACTGACTCAGCGACCAACGGCAGACTTTTTTCTCTTTGTTTCGACTTGTTTCCCTGCTTGGCTTTCTTTTTTGGAACAATGACCGACCGTCCAACCGTTTTGGGCCAACCATTCAAAACCAGCATTGCATCAGGAGTGGCGACAATCCATTGCAATCAGTGATCTAGGGGTGATGCAGGTACCTCAAGGAGAGCGTGGACCAGAGTTTCCAGAAATTTCGTCGTACAGCAGCAGCATTGTCCCAATACAGATTCACGCACTCTTTGAACAGTACAAGATCGAAAACCTCTATGTGTTCCAGAAGGTTGCCCTACTCAATCGCTCAAGTTTTCACTTGTTATATATTTTATTTTCAATCTTTATGTTCTGATACAGATTCATTGATTCATCACCGGATTGCTTGCTGACCGCTGACCAAAGCTTAAAACTTGAGACTAAGACCGTATACCAAAACTCTGTTTGAAGTCTGATTGTTTCTCCAATGATTCGCAATTCGCAATAAGGCGCGAGCAGCCACGGTCTTCAACTCAGATGCCTTGCTCGATGTGGTTGCAGAAGATTCTGGCAGCGAGGGTACTGGCATCATGGAGGAAATCCAGGCTGTTGGTCACACTGCAGCCAGAAACGGTGGTATTCTTGAAGGAGGCAGTGGGGTCATCTCTCAAGCTGCCTTGGACCTTCTGCAACACAATGACTTCCTGCACAAGTACGCCAATGGGGCGCTTGTGTTGTCTTCTGAGCTGCTTGCATTTGGAATGACTTGGTCAGATGCTGTCTTGGAACGAACTACCAGAACAAAAAGAACTGGCTATGAACTCAAGCGCGTTCTTCTCCAGTCCGGATGGAAAGAAGTGAGTAGTGCCAGAGACGCATCGCTATCATCAAGGACAATGCTGAATGCAGGAAGTGGTGTGTACTACAGTTTGCTTGCAAATTTTTACTCGACTCTCTTGGCGAACTATGAGCGCATCTCACACTGCCAATCTGATGGTTATTACCGAGTGTTAGAGGCAGCTTGCATATACCATTCGGATGCATCCGTGAATGTGCCCCTCAATCAGAAGGCTGAGTTCTACTCCAAGTTGCTCTCCTTTCTTGATGGCCTCTCAGATTAGATTCAGCTCAACACGGCGCGGTATATTTAAGAGTGTGGTGTTGAGTGAGCGAGGAGAGGAGTGGGGAATTTAGACTTTAAAGATTTAAACATGATTTTGCGTTATGTTATGTTACTGTTCAATTTGATGTCTCACTTGGTTTAGTCCGGTCAAGTCGAGTACGGAGTCCGGAGTACTTAGTATGGAAACTTCAGAGCTTTTCTATCTAAACTTCCGCCGGTTGCACTGCACAACACGTGAGGGACAGCATGTGAAGATCCTCGTCTAGAGCTGCGATCGGATGTTGCAGATGCAAACCCGGAGATGAAAACAAGGAGAAAAAGACTACTGGCAAATCCGAAGCCAAATCCGAGATCGAAGCCATGTGTCGCGACTGTCACATGGCCTGCGCTGGGTTCAGGTGTTGGTATTGGAAGGCTTTGACTATTTTTTTGATGTTACGGTTACGTCACGTTACGTTCGGTTTCCCTTTTCCCAGGAAGACTATATATATATGATATATTTTTATATGATCATATGAATATGTAATAAATGCCATCAATCTTTCCACCGGTAGGGTAGGTTATGTGTATTTAGTTAGTTTCATTTTCATCAATCCAGGTCATTGTGTCAGTGTCAGACGGCTCAAACAGTGACGGCGACTCTGACTCTGGCCCTGGAATCACTGCTGGACTCCAAACTACACAGAATCACTGCCGAGGCGAGCGCGGCGAGGGTGAGGAATACTTTTTCATCACTTCTCAGGTCTCAGGGGCCACGGTAACGGTGTACTCATGGTCAATAGGTTGAATTGAGGGCGAGGGTCAATCAGGATCAGGTTCCTCTAGCCGGACTCTAGCCAACCGTAATAACCCAACCCATTGTTGCTGTTACTGTCGCCTGTCGCAAAGGCTTTGGAGGAGAATCAACATTGGATATTATCAGTTCATCTGGAGATGAAGCCGATGCATCAGGCAAGTGGAGGGTTGGAGGGCGGAGAGTTTCTGGACTCCGACACTGGATTCTGGCTTCTCTGGATTCTGGATTTAACTAGACTAAATTGTAGACTAAATCTGAATTTGAATATGTTTTATTTTACTTTGTTAAACCCAGATTGCTGATTGCAGTGATTGGAGGTAATCAATGATGGCACTAGTTCCAGTTCCATCCTTGTTGCACTTGCATTGGGCTAGCCCACCAAGCACTCGGCGCATTGCATTGCATCAGGTCCCACTGGGGAGGATGGAGCTTCCGCTTCCCTTTCCAACTCCAACCAGCCTGAAGTTGAGAGTGCTTGTGAAAGGCCAGTTGATGCTGCAGGGCCGCAGATTCAGTCATCCGACGTTCCATGGCATGAGCTTTTTCCTGGACGATGGAACGCGCATAAAGAAACTCTTATCAAGGTGGTGTTGCCTTTTGTTCTTCAAGTCATGCTTGCAGAAGACCCCAGGTTGAGAACACCAAGGCAAAAGGTTGATTATGCATTGACGCTGGTTGAAGAAGCAAATCAAAAGTGTTGGGGACAATGGGATGTGTTTACTCGTCGGAGAAGTGTGGTAGATTCCGTTTTGTCACGATACTATGACACTCTTTGGTCTTACCTTGCCAGACACTAATTCGGCTAGGAACGGCAGGCAGCGCACGGCGCACTGTGCAAAGGGAAAACTCTTGAGCCTTGAGTTTGAATCTGAGTGGAGTGGTATTGATGACTCATGACATTTTGTTTCTCAGTGTGATTTTACTGTAACTTGCCTGCGTTTGGAAAGAGTCATTAGTGTCTAGAAGCCCGCGCTGCTACTACTCCAATGACTCCAGTCCAATGGTTTGAGTAGCATCCGTGAGTATCTCAGCGTGAGCCACGTTTTGCCAAGCGTTTGGTGAAGGTTTCAGCATAGCTCAGTTTACTATTACTGCTTAGCCATGGGTCGAAAGCGTGGACTCCCTTCTTTGATCTCTTGCTCAGTCACCTCTGCCTTAGCTAGAGTCAAGAAAGGGGAGAAAGGGAACACCAAGACCAAGAAGGCGCGTAGCAGCAAACCAAAGCAGCAGAAGCCGCAGCGGCAGCGTGCTCAAACCGTGGATCAACAGGCAACGAAGGGGAGCTTTTGGAATTGAACCAAGTGGTGTGGTGATTGTCCTGTCCGAGTCCATGTTGTCCAGTTGTCCATTGCCGATGTTCATTCAAGCCTGCACTAGCCAGATTGCAGTTGCCTTTTTGCGTGCTACTAAGAGACTCGGAGATTTGGGACTAGATTCATGTTGCACTGAGTCACTGAGCATTGTTACTCAAAATAGTTAATGTAACTTAACTGAGAAATCTTGATCCCTCCCGGCCCCGCAGGTGAAGCTGACAGCTACCAAGAAGACGATCGACAACTTGGACTTCACACAACTAGTACCGGTGCATGCCAAGCCTGTAAATACTCATGTCGAGGTTCGGACGGAGTTCTCAGGGGCTATGACTGCTGAGTATGCTGTCGAAGGGGTGGTTAACAAGTACAATCAAGATTGTGACAGCAAACGGCCCAAGATCAAAGTGGATTTCCTGTCAGCAGGGGACTGGAGCAAGGCTTCCCAAACGGTGATGTCCAACAACTTCCGCGGCGAGTGCAGGTTCCAGGATTGGTTTTGTTTGGATTCATGGGGACTTCTGACAATCTGAACTTGAACTTGGTTGTCTCATTAATTTTGGTGCCAGTCCAATGTCTCAGTTTGTTTTGATTTTTGATCGTGATAATTTCTTGATTGACTGCAGGACATCATGGGAGTGGTTCCGGACAACTTGCGGAAGGCGCTTGATTCCCAAGTTCAGGAAACTGCTCCTTTGAATGAATCAATGGCTTCACTATAATTATCATGAACATGCTTCATACTAAAATACTACTGTAACACAATACAGCAAGTAGTTCAATCCAGTGTTAGTGGTCAGTGGTCATCCGCCTCATCCGCTTTTGTCAACTGAGGTTCTGGTGAGTAGAGCTGATGTCATCGGAGTGCTCACCAAGCTTTCTGTCAGAAAGCCCAAGTCCAACATGAGCGAACCTATGAAGAGGCCTTCGTCATCTAGCAGCACGACTTCCAGCACTCAAAGCACAAGCGATGTTAGCATTAGCAGTGATTCTAAGTCTGTAGAGACAGAGGCAGAGCCAAGATTGAATCCTTCTGAAATCAACCTTTTGGTGAAGCAGGTTCGCGATTTGTTTGATGCGAAGCTCAAACTGAAGGTTCAAATTGCAGGCATTGCATTGAAATCCAAGATTACTTCCATCAAGGGTCGCGATGTGAACAGCCCCGAGTCTTTGGAGGGTGTGTTCAAGGCGGGGTAATGTCAATTTCAACCTCAACCATCAACCCTGACCCGAGTGAATAAAACTAAAACATTGTTTGAGTCTGTGGTGTGGCCAGTGGTTATCGTTGGCTAAACTGAACTGGACAAATTGTCATTGATTTTATTCATTTGTTGACAGGAGATCCTCCAATCAGACGAATCATCTATCGAATTCTGTCTGGAACGGCCGTCTGGGCCTCATGCTGGGTACTTTGACCATTCCAATTGAGTTCACCTGCTATAGATTATTTGTTGTTGTTTGGAGATTGTTTCTGCACTCTTCTGCACTTCTGGAGTGCAGAAGGTGGAGTGCAGAAAATTTGGAAGTGCAGAAGGAGTGCAGAACGACTAAACTAAAAAGGGAAGGAGTGCAGAAGGAGTGCAGAAAACTTCGGCACTCCCCTTCTGCACTCCAGGAGTGCAGAAGAGTGCAGAAAAAACACAACATCAACAGCAAGCAACGTATGTGCTGAATTTTGTGGTGTCAGGCCCACATTGGATGAGCTCATTGAATCTTCCAATATCATGGACACCAAGATCGCGCTGAATGTCTATGACCATTGTGTCGAGCACAACCAGCTTTGCCCTCGATTGTTTTGCCAGGGAAAGAAGGGGAGTGAGAAGAAGAAGATTAAATTGGTGATTGCCGGAAGTGCTTGTGTAGACATTTGGCTTTCAAACATGAATGTCAAGTTCAAGTACTTAAGTAATATTGTTTTTGCTTTGACTTTCCATTCCGCGTGTTCGTCTAATAATTGTTTGGGTGTCCCAGGACTATTCTTCCTTCGGACAGTTGATGAAATTGGGAGGTGTCACTGTAAAGTACCTGCTGGTGCTGATCAAAATGGTGAAGCAGGGAGGGGTAGATGTATTCATACACGAGAATGTGAAGGCTTTTCCTCAGGAAGTGCTGGAACGTTTGCTGGGTTGCCATTTGAAAGCATCCAATCAAACGGAGATTTACATGAACATAGACATAGATGTGTTTCTTCTCTTGAGATATTGTAATTATAAAGCTGCTTTCCTGCAATGAATCACAATTCTAAGGTGAGTATGATATCTCGGTTGCTGAGTTGTGCCCCAAGATCCATTGTGGCATACCGGTTTCAAGGAAGAGAATTTACACTGTTTGCACCAGAAAGAGCCGCTTGAGGCCAGGTGTTGACGGTCTGAAGCCGATCGTTTCTTGCCAATTTCAGTCAATTGCCTTGTGCCCGCCCGCCGTCCGCCCGTAGGCAAAGCAAAGAACTGCAGTTGGCTGACTTGGTTGATCAGCTGTTTGAGGACTATGTCACAGATGTCGAGAGTGTGAGTCTGCAACAGTTCTTTACTGCGGATATTCCAAAAATTGTGAAGAGCAAGCTGCCAGAAACCAAGCGACGCTGTCAGAATCTCATTGTGCGCCAATTTTAACACTCAACATCGGCAATGCGGAATAACCCCAGCCCCAAAGTAGGGGGGCGAGTGAGGGTTTGGGGCCGGGACTGTTTTGCATTGCCGATGCTGAGCGGTATCCATGTAAAATTTACCAATTGAAGGAATGCAACTTCCAAACTACTTATAACTACTACTATTTTGCTGGGTGGAGTGTTGAGTGAAGAGCTAAGATCTTGAAGACTATGAGATGCTCTATCCGGATCGTAGCATCTATGACCTCAACCAAAATCCCACGAAGCGGGCTCGGACCTCTGCCAAAGATGATGTCCTTCTGTGTTTGACCACTGGCTGTTCTTCATTGTGGAGCACTTCCGAAAGACGCTTTCTGTGCCTGAATCTCAGTAAGAATTTGAGTTGAGTCTTGAGTCAGGAGTTCTAAGTTCAGTTCAAGTTCAAATGGAGTCTTGCCTTGCCTCTTGAGGGTGAATGTGTAAATTTGGTATTGCAGTTTTGTTTTGTACAATTCTGCACGGGATCGCTTGTGCTAAAGGTGGGGAGGAGCTTCTGTTGGCACATGGTTTGCCAATTGAAGCAAAGCTGGCCAAACGTTTGGGAGTACCACTGATGATCACGCGCGGCCTGAGTTTGCTTCTCAGTTTTGTGAACATCAGAATCATAATTCCAATTCCAAAGTTCATTCCAAGGTCGGGTCAAGTCTAAGTCAACAGTGAAGTGAAGCTTGCTTGGCCCTGTTAAGGCAATTCTGCACTCTGCAAATTGGCTGGAAATTCTATGCACAGCTCATGCGCATTGCCCTTAGATTTCGACCGACCAGGCTGAAACTGACAACTGATGTCTGACGATTAGCTAATTAGCGGCGGTGAGGCGGTGCGTGAGCAGTGAGGACTTCTCCAAAATCTTGTGCTAAGGTTTCGCGCGCCGTCATCTTCGCTCTGTTCTGCACCCAAGAACTGTGACAGTGAGAGACGTAATTAGCTAGCTGCATTGCAAATTGCAAAGTCCTTCAACTTCAGAATCTTCAGAATCAGAAGGCTTTGAACTTTGAACTGCTGGTTTGCACAGGACTCAGGACTCAGGACACACCAGTAAAAAGTGTTCAGGCGGAGGCCATTTGCATTCACCGTCCAAATGTTGAAGCAGGAGCCTATTATCCATGTAACTTGTAAATCTATATATACTATACCTTGTACATATTATAGTAAATAGTAACTTGATGGATTTTAAGACCGCTAAGTTGATGGCGTGCATGCAAGGAGTGTGTACTTGGCTGGTCATGCAATTCGTGTAGGATTGAGCGCAGTCGCAGTGATGTATTTTGTTTGTGGAGCCATTTTTGCCGAGGGCCCCAGTGCTCACTGCTCACCAGCTGTAGGAATTCTCGTTGTGGCAGCTGGCAGCTTTGAGCTTGGAGCCAGCTGTGACGGCCTGCCGATGTCAGCTTCTCACTCTCCACCCAAGGATGTCATGAGTGAGGTACCTACTCCAGGGTCCTGTCCAGGAGGCAAGGCGCTAGCGGTGGTGGCGGCTACTCCCAGCGACTTTGCTCCCGGCGCTGTGGTTCCATGGAGTTCGAGTTCGCTTTGTGCTCCAACTCCACCCTCAAGAAACTCCAAACACCCTTCCGGAGGAGAATTATCCGTTCAGCGCAGTAGTAGCAGGAAGGCTGCTTGCACCGACATTGTCCTTTTTGCAGGGCCACCAAAACTGAAGGCCCAAACTCCGATGGCAAGGGCATGGCCATCACCCAAAACCAAAGCCTCTACGGCTTCTACGCCGAGGCCGTCGAGTCAGACTCCCATGCCTGAGCCTAAGCCCAAGACTCCGCCCAGCAAAGGCAGGAGTGCAAGGAAGAAACTTGCTGAACGACTATCAGACTCAGCCAAGAAGAATAAGTCGAAACCAGAGAGTCCAGTAGTGTTGACAACTTGTCGGCACTGCGATGAGGAGGTGAACATCAAGAAAACCACATCTGCAGGAGGTGGCAGTTCAGCTAGGATTTGTCACAATTGCAGATCAGCAGAAAAAGCTCTGCGGGAGAGCTTTGCAAAACAAGGCAAAGCGCAAGAGTGGAAACACATGGAAACGAGCAAGCGCAAATGTTTGATCAAAGCAAACAAGGACAGTGGATGTGGCCGGGGCAAGACCCGCAAGCTGACTGCAGTGGAGACTGTTTCAGTTCGTGCTGTGCTCAGTCAGCTCAGCTCAGTCAGTGCCCGGAATTTGTCAAGTCATTCGGAAAGGACAAACGCATCCGCATAACTTGTTGACACAGTCAGAATGATAGAATGCGTTCTGCAAGTTTGTAGTTAGATATGTTTGACCGCTTTTTTAGATGCAGGTGATCGACTGGCTTTGAACAGCAGGACGCCTTTCTTGACAGAGCGGGAGTTGCTTGGCCAGCGCAGCGCGAAACTGCGAAACCACAAATTTGGCTAGATGATTGATGATGATAGTAGTGAGTCGTGAGAACTGAGATCTGTACAGTCAAGTGTTGAACGAGATACGTTTGGAGGTCCTTGTCATTGGAGGTCAAGGCCAATTTTGGATTTTGGATAGAGTATTGAGAACTTGAATTGCTCACCCAACTTAACGAACGAACTACTAACTACTCCTACTCACTCGGACTACTTACCAGGTTCAAGTCGAAGCTGTTCGAGAAGTATGGCTGGGACAATGAGACCTGTGAATCCAAGTGGAAGGAGGCTCTCAGCAAGCCTACAACGCTCAGATCTCGTGACCAAATGGGAGTGGTCGTCATTAGTTACCTTCAAGAGCTCGAAGTTGGATCTGGACGAGAAATTGCTTCAGAGAAGGCTGGGTGGGAGCTTTAGTCATGACCCAGCCCAGCACAACTCTTGAAGCAACAATGTCACGAGTCACTAGTAGAGAGGGAATGTGGCACTTGTGTGTGTGTGTGTGGCAGGCCGTCACAAAGGTTCAAGAGGCGCCTGACGGCATGAGTCCAGAGGATTTGCACAACAGCGTCATCCTCAATTGTCCTGTGATGGAAATCCGGAATCAGAATTCAATTCCTGAACCTGCCCAAATCCCCCGCACCTGCCGCGCCACAAGGTTTGATGGAGACAGGGACTCTTCATCAAGACACTGGCATTTTTGGCAACATGGCCCGTAGCGCTCCGAGATTTCACTCGTCACGTGCGAGTCTTGTGTGTGAATGTGTGAATGCAGGTTGTCAAAGTTGACAAGCTGCGGGTCTTCTGTTGCGGTTGCTAAGGTCTCAACAACTTTCAGTCAATGCCGGTGCTTCCCGGACAATCTGTGCCGCTTGCCATTTCTGCAAAAGCAGCGTCCAAGAGAAAGGCAAAGGACAAGAAGCCGCAGCCTGGTGGCGGTGGCGGTGGCGGGAAACAGCGCAAGGTTGACTTGGAGCTGGATCTGCTCAACATGAAGAGACAGCTGATGTTGACAGTCCGAGGGGTTGTGGAAAAGGTGGAGGAGTGGCAGGAGCATGTCTTAGAACAGCTTGAGAGCACCTCTGGAAAAGAGATGCAAGAACTGTTCGAGATTCGGACTCTCATCTATCAAAGGTTCATGGCTTTGCAGAAGTTTGTTCCTTCAAAGTTCTCCTCGGGGCACCCGAATCATGAGATCGCACACCGATGGCAGAAGGCTACTGCAGAGTTCCAAGACTTTGGTAAAGCCCCATCCAGTCCGAACACAGAAAAGATTGTGGCTGCGGCTTTTCAATGGACCAATCAGGATCCCGGCGATCCTCAGCCTCGGCCTCAGCCAGAGTCGATTGAGAAAGACTTAGCCAAAAAGTTTGCCGAGAAATTCAAAGCTGCTGTCACAAGTGTGGCTTCTGCTTCAACAAGCTTGACAGCAGCTGTTGAGGAACTCCAAGACTTTGCAGAAGCCAAAGCCAAACAGAAGCAAACGGCTCCCCTTGAGGCAGGAGAAGCCGCAGAGGAGATAGCAGCAGCCGGTGCCGAAGGTGACTCTCTGCCGGACAAGGACGCTGAGGACGAGGACGATGATGATGAAGACAAAGATCGTAACGATGGAGATGAGAGAGACAAGGAAACGGAGCAGGAGGAGCGGCCCGTCACAGATCGTGATCGGAAAGGCGCTGACGACAATCACTCAGACTCAGACCGTGACGAAGTTGAAGACTCCAAGGAAGGTCAGGGTCGGAATGAGGACAGGACCAGGACCAGGAATCATAGTACTTTGATGGAATCAATCCTTGGTTCATTCGATGGTGCAACTGAAGGCGGCTCCATTCTTCAGGAATTCCCGTCCTTCAATGCAAAGAATGAGAACACCGCTTTCGTTGGTGGCTGGGGAGATGAGTTGATCATCAACTCTGAGATTGAGAATGACAAATTTCTTGTCGATCTCTTGAACGAGTATTCAGTCCCGTGTGAGGAAAGACGAACCAAAACATATCCAAACTTTACAAAGGCAGGGTCGGGGCGGGGCTCAGGACTCGGGACAAGTAGATTGAAGATTCATCAAAAAGGTTGTGAATCAATCTGGGTCACTTTACTCAATTTTGCGCTGCACTTGGCGGCATGACTGACTGACTTCCGTGCTGGCAGGTCTTTCTGTGGGAAGATGCACGCCACCCAGAGTTTTCTTTGGAAGAGACTTACTTTGGATCGGACTTCCTTCGCCAAAACGTTTGCAATGGAGAAGATCTGGAAAGGCACCATATCAGCGCTACTTCAAGCTTAAACTCGGAATCCACCACAATGATAACTTTAACATGAAGAAACATGTATATATAGTATTATATAATATATAGTATGTGTGTCAGTCTCTGTGAGATGAGCTGTCACTGTCAATGTTTAGATCGGGACCGGAACTTTACTGACCAAATCAACCAAGGCATTTTTCTCTCCGGGCAATGTATTGCCAGCCGGGTTGGGAGTCCTTCGGTGTGTCCAAACTTCTCACTGGTGTGGTCTACATCCAAAAGCATGGCAGGAAGGTTGTCGCCGGCTTGCCATTCAAGTCTGCATGGGACACTTGCAAAGATGGTACTTGCAGCTGGCAAGCACTGCGGAACAACTTGTTGGGTCTGACTTGCCAAGATCTTTGTGAGATGGGCGGATTCTTTTGCATTCTTGAGCCAGGGACCTTCTGCGTCTCCCCCCCCAGGAATGGTGTTGATTGAATTTGTGCCAGCGCAGCCTCACGCAGTGAGCCTGACGCTCTCATACGAGTTCTTGGGGCACTATCACTGCCAAGACAAATTCACATACTGCATGACCAATGTCTTAAAGCAAGCCCTCTCTATTTGCACAGAGCCAAACCACGCGGACCTGGAACACCATTTGAACGTGAGGCACTCAGTCAGGATCATTTCCACGAGTGAATGCTTGGAATTTGAAGCGCTGAATATGCATGATTCAAGAGTCAAGATTATGCAAGCATTTGCAAGGAAGTAGACTTAGACTTAGTCAGTCGAATGTTCTTCAGTCATCTTGATTAAGTTGGTGTGGCGGGTGGCAAATCAGTTAGGAGGCAAGTAGCTAGTAGCTACTAGCTACTGCTACTACTGAGTAGACTGAGTCACTGAGTTTTGCACCAGAATTTGAAGGGGAAGGGAATTGATGATGGAGTGTGTACTGTGTTACGACCGTTCAATAAAGTTCAGCTGAGATTGGCCTTCAACTGTGGGAGAATCTGACAACCTTTGTCTTTGGCAACCACCCAGTGGTCAAAGAGGAAGATGAGAGCAGGGCCGACGATGATGATGATGAGTCGCCACTTGAAGCTTTGATCAAACGGTCAGTATCCTATGCAATGGAAGCAAAGCGGCCACGGACATTGGCGGCAGGAGCAGCTAGCCTTGAATCAAAATCAAAAATCAAACCTATCTAAGTCTAAGACTAAGACTAAGACCAAGACTAAGACATACTTACTACTATGATCTTAGTCTTGGCCTTGGCAAGCTTTTAGTTGTTAGTTGTTAATTGTTTGAATTCAACAATTGTTTCCTGGTTAGTCAGTTCACTGGTTCCGAGGCGGCTCCGCAGCAGGTTCCAAAGAGGAAGCGTTCAAGAAAGGACCCCCAGGTGGTGAAGAAGGACCAGGAGGAGCCTGATGCCGCTGTGGCTGCTGCGGCGCCTTCAGATTCGACTGAACCAGAATTGGGAGGAGGACCCCCAGCTCAGTCTGAGCATCCGGTCAATGCAGCATCCACAACAGCAACTCCGACTCCAACTCGCACTCCGACTCCGACTGTGACTGCGACCCCAGAGGCAGATCCAAACGCCACTGTGAAGCCTGGTGAGCAACCACATGGTCCCACCCAGGCCTTGCAAGACCCAGACCAAGCCGGTGCCGGTGAGACAAAAACAGCGGTGGCGGCGGTGGAGGATCAGAATCATCATGATGGCACTACAGATGTATCATTGGCATTGGCATCAGCATTGATACCAGCCCCGGCAGCGGCATCAGCATTGGCAGCATCAGCCCCAGCAGAAGGTCAGGGGGCCAACGCCAAAGCCAACGGCCAAGCGGCGGCCGCCAAGGCTTCCCCGAAGTCGAAGGCATCGCCGAAATCCAAGGCGAAAGCTTTGCCAAAGCCCAGGGCGAAAGCCAAACCTTCGCCAAAACCCAAGGCGACAGCCAAACCTTCGCCAAAACCCAAGGCGAAAGTGAAAGCTTCGCCAAAACCCAAGGCGAAAGCGAAAGCCAAAGCTTCGCCAGCGCCAAAACCCAAGGCCAAAGTGAAAGCTTCGCCAAAACCCAAGGCTAAGGTGAAAGCTTCACCAAAACCCCAGGCCCGGGCGGCGGCGGCGAAGACGAAGCCTATGACTCCTAGTGGAATGAAGCATTTGAAGGATGCTTTCAAACGAGGCGATGCTGCTACCACCACTGCCCACTGCCTACTACTACTGCTGCCACCACTTTTTGATTTCCTAGCTTTTAGCCCTATAGCCGCAGACTAGCTACTATAGCCTAGCAACTGGCCATAACTAATGGCCAGTGGCCAGTCAATAGTTTGTGCGTTTGAGCCCACCCTTTTTCTGAAGTTTCAAGTTCAATCACTTCTTAGTTTTTATGACATGAAATCTGAAATCCCGTCCAAACACCAATCTATTGAACGGTAGATTCCAACTTCAAACCCTGTTAGGCGTATGCAGCTAGACATTTTGCACCCTTCCTTCTTCGACAGTGATATTTAGCGAGGCCAGGCATTGGCGTCAGGACAGGACACCGGAAAAAGTTAGTTAGAAGTTAGAAGCGACAAAACAACAACTGCTGCTAGTACTTAAGTACATGATTTTGGAGGAACTTGGACTTTGGAATGCAATGCTTTCTTGCTGGGGAAGGAGGGTGAGTCAGCCAGTCTCAACAAATTTGCCAACAGCTAAAACTACAGTAATTGCCGAATTCTCAGTGTTTGAGTCTGGAATTTGACATTGCATGAATTGTTTTCGTATTTTCCGCTGGTCAGGCTTCAATCTTCTGGTGGCTTCTGAATCAGTGAGGGGATTCTATTGTGCTGCCTGATTGGCCATGGAAAGGAAAGTCTCGTCTTTCACAGTTCAGTGACAGTGCACAAAGAAGTCAGCCAGGCAGCCAACCCAAGACTTATGCATAACACTGCAGCTATGTACATAGTACATAATACACAGAACATAGTAAGTACATGGAACGTTGTTGTTTGTAGTATGTATAGAGTCTGTACTATAAGATTAAAGTTTGGTTTACCTACCTGTTTACCTTTTTCAAGTTGCTGACTTTGTTTGTTTGGCTGTCGGCTGTTTCTTCGCATTCTGCATTGTGCATCAGCCAAACTTTACGCAACAAAGACCGACCGCATACAGAGAAAAATGAAACACTGCGATTGGCATTGGCATTGCAGGACATTCACTTGAAATGTCTTTCGGCCGTCGCAGTTACGTCGAATCGGGCGTTCTTCCAGTTTTTTTCTTTTGAATGGCAAGTGGCCACGTTTGAGGCCGAAAACTTCCGTATCCCCTATACCAAGATTTCCCCGTAATCCACCCCCCTCCGCGAGAATCAGTAGTGTTGAGGTGTCAAGAAAACTGCTCAAGTGTAATGATTCTGCGTCACAGCCAGGTATCATGAGGAATCTTTGGGCGTGAACGCTCATACCACTGTGGGCTTAAAGGTGAAACAAAGGGGTGAAGCCCGATCGGCCTCCCCACCTTAAGTTTCCCCTCAAATCCTTAGTGCGAGCGCTATCCTGCGTCCTAGCTAGTAGCGTCCCACTTAATAGCTACTATAGCTACCTCCTATCCTCTATCCGCGGCCTACCAAAGGGTTGCAAAAGATGTGGTCACATCCAGTCTGCACGTCCAGGCCTAGCGCCAACATTGCGTGGCGGTGTTGCTGGTGCTGCCTTTGCCCTACAGGAGAAATGCCAACGTGGCCTTGGCACTTTGGCGGCATTGTCATATGACCCCTGCCTTAAGTAATTAGTCCAGGGGGGCATGTCACATAGTGGAATATTTTTTGCAGAATAATTTGACCGTAGAATAGTTATTTAAATATTCCTGAAGGGGGATGAAGGGGGTCTCTTTATGTTGAGACTCAAATGGAATAATTTCATGACAACTAACCCTGGAATAATTTACATGATCGAAGCATGTCGAGCCGGTCTTGGATGTGTTCGACGATTTGAGACTAGATGCTGATAGAGAAGTACAGGTTCCTGGAATGGAGACTGCAGAGACCAGCAAAGTGTCTAAAATTTGGAGATTGAATGATTTCAGTGAAGAATCGATGTCGTTGGGGCCACGGGGAGACTAACCGGGCCAAGGTCCTTGTGGCCACGAGCACCGGGGAGGGACCAGGGGCGCACTAAGGAAGCTCCTCGAAGGAATTCGATCGTTAAGGGAGTAGACAGGGGGGAGGAGAAAAAGCGTACAAAAAGTAGCTTGTTAATTTTTAACTTGTTGATTGTTTTCTGGTCATATTCGTTCATGTCCTGTCTTTCCTTAATTTTGGTTTTTGGAAAACTGTGAAAGTTCCATATTTTTGATACTTTACTGGTCCAATTCCTTCATTCCCTGTCTTTCCTTGATGTTTCCAGAGTTTTGACAGTTTTCCAAATTGTTTTTAAATAATTGTCCACTAGATTGCATGCGCCACCCCCCCTGAATTATTTAAGATATGTTTAAATATTTGTTGCTGGGGATGCCATCCCAAACCCTTCCCTTCCATGTCGAGCCGGTCTTGGATGTGTTCTTCGAGCATGGAAGCATAGTTTATTGACCGTGTTTACACATTTTTACATATCCTTTCAACAGATTCCTGTGTCTAGGGTCGGAAGTGCTGAGCCTAATGACAGAAAATATTCCTGCATCAGGTGCACATCCTGAATAAATAACATGTATGTATGTCCAAGGGTAGTGGAATAATTAGTAAATATTCCTGGGTATGTGGACATAGGGGGGTCTAAGGTAGGAGTCATATTGTCATGGCGAAAAGTCAACTTGGTAACGCCCCATAGATTCTGATTTGGTTTTCTTGATGTTTCGTGTGACGAGCTGTTGAAGGCTGTTTGGTTGAACAAATGTGTAGTATATTAATGTATATTATATAAGCAAATTGGTGCATGTTCGATGTCATGTTTCCATGCATGTTGTTGGTCAATATTGTCCCTTGCACCCAAAAAGTGCACCGAGCCGAATCTCCCGTTCTGTAGCTCCTTGAGCTTGCGGATTGGTTGACTGCAAAATTGCAAAATATGTTTTGTTCTATATAGTTATATATTAATGTTATCATATGTTACCTATTATTGCCCCCACGCAATGCTACTTACACTATATAATCATCACATCGCATAATAACTCCTGGCAACTGAGCCTGAGTGAGTTTGTTTGCAGGTGAGCTTCGAGCTGTTCTCCGAGTCTTTCTGAAGAAAGGCTACGCTCTTGTCACTGCACACCTTGGCAAAGCAGCTTCTTACGCGCCCACATGTTTACACTGACAAGACTCCTGTGTCGTTTTGCATCAACCGTACCTGCCAATGCGAATGCATCGTGTTGGGGCACACCTAAGCGAAGGCTTTTGAAGGGAGGGTTGTGTGCACCTACTGAGTAAAAATACATTTATAATTCTAGAATATAGACCTTTTAGAACTTAGAACCGAAATTATGCCAAGAAGGTGGCATTCAACTCTGAAAGGCTTGCTGCGCTATGATGGTGACGAGCTGCTGCCATCGGAGGTCTTGGAGAAAGAACTTCAGCAGATCCAGGCCAGCTTGCCACATGTTGCAGGGATGCTGGATACTTATTGAATCATTGAAGATTGATGCATTTGCAGGCCAGTCCTCGAACGCCAAAGCGAAGGAATGCACGAATTTATTCTCAAATTTGAGCGAAGGGAAGCGCGGCCAACTTGCAGATTTGGCAGGGCATCAAGAAAGTTTGACACATTTGACATGGTCAAGTTGCACAAGTTCACAAAAAGAGGGTCTGCCAGTCGGTCTCACAGAATATGCACGGTTGCTGCACGGTCTGCTTTCGAAGCAGCGTTGTTCTGCATGACATCTCAAGAGACACCGACTGCACATCCTACAATCCAGTTGAAACTTGAATCTGAGTCTGAAGTTCAAACGCGAAAACTAGAATGAATCAAGTGAACCGTCAACGAGTCAACGCCCACTATGATGTCCTGAACTTGTTGACTTTAGCTTGGGTATGTGTCACCCTCGGGTGCCAGAGTCGGAAAGTGCTGCTGGGCATGTGATAATTTCTTTGCGGTGCATCACCGTGTCACCTCCCAGTGCAGTTTCTCGTTCGGGGTACGTACTTCACAGGACCTGAAACGAGGCAACTAAGCCACGCTTGCCAGATAAAAAGTTTAGCTCGGTGTGGATTCAGTCAATCCTACTCTAATGGTAGTACCATGTAGTATCTTGCATGCGCTGAGAAGGTGCCCTTCTGACCAGGAAAGAGGAATAGGGAAGCACAGAGGACCCCTACCTACAAGCGGTTTTTAACAGATGAATTAAAGGTCAACTCAGAATTAGCATCCCTTTTCATCGAGCCCCATCGAAGGTGCCAAAGGGGACACTGAGATGGGCAAGGCCAGTCCAGTCCAGGATAATCCAGGCATTCCGGTCCTACTAATGTTGCAGCGCAGATGCTCTTTTGGGTGGAGGGCATGTGACTATGCATCCATGACTCCATGACCGTCCATGGACTCATATGTACTCGTATCATGCGACTAACGGTTGACCTCCCTGAGGTCCCAAATTGCCCACAAAGTGGTTTGCCCTATCACTGATCTTGCAGGCGTGAGTGAAGTCGGTCTGAGTTTCGAATATTTGCATGAAAAGACTTCAAGAACTTCAAGCTGCTACGTCCGTGAGTTTGCATTGAACAAACACCATATTGGTATTATAGTTTATAATTGTTTGATATTGTTTGTCTACAGAATTGTCAATGACTCTTGAAAGACCTCATTGTAGTCAGCAAGACTGACGGAAATATATTTCCACATGTATGGTGTTTTTATGTGACAGCTTCAGTATAAGAGGGTATTCGTGGGCCGGCATGCTGTGAATTGCAGACAGCACTAGACTTAAGCCCGTTGAATGAGAAGTGGGAAATTAGGCTATGTAACTAACTGGATTCGCATTATCATGCCGCCGAGCACTTTTGCTGCAGTCCAGCGGCCTGCTAGCACAGCTTCTCTTCGGATGGACGGTGCTTGCAGGAGCAGACTGTGGACATTGAAGAGTTAGATCACGCGGGGCTGTGCTGGAATCCTTCTTGCTAGATCAACCAGCTCTCCTTTCTTTTTGGTATTATTTGATTGTTTGTGATAACTTCTCAACAATGGTTTAGAGTTTAGAATGGTTTGGATTCGGATGTGTCTTATTACTTTCTTTGGTCAGCTGGTAGAGTTGGCTGCAAACACTGAATTGTGTCAGGTTGCATCCTTTTCTTCTTCTATGGAGGATGCGTGCTGGCTCTTCATTTGTCAGACCCTTAAAGGCCAAGAAACAGGTATGCATACCAAGGTGCAGTTCCTATTGATCCAATTGATTTCTAGTGTGTGTGTGTGTGTAACCCTTGGAATCACAGGGATCCTTTCGGATTGTTTTGCTTTGGTTTTTGCTTTGGATTTTACAGCAGGGGGACCATCCATGTGCTGTGAGCGATGGTCCAACGAAGCGGCCACAGCACATGCGGATATCTGGCCTGATCAGCCAGACGTACCTGCAGTTTTACCTGAGCCATTTCATCTTGGGCCCTGCTTTTAACTAGAACAAGCACTCCCGCCTTTGCAACGGTTCTTCATCCGCAGACTCTGCACGTTCCGTCGTCCTTGTCGCTCGATCGTCTCGCAGTTACAATATTGAACCTTGGAGCTTTTGGAAGATTCTGAGACCTTGGACTTGTGGAGATTTGAACCGCTTCTTTTTACCCACCCTGTTTTCCTTAGGTTTTGTACTTAGGCTGGCGTGTGGCACCGCTTTCAGTTCCGTATGCATATCCATAAGTGTGCTTGGCCTCGTGCCAACCCGGGATGAGCCCGCAGAGTGCCTCCCGTGGACCCGTTGAACGGGGGTTTGTCGCTGTTTCCCTTGCTTTGGAAACGCAGATGTCCGCAGCGGACAGTAGATGGCTTATGCCTCAAGAAGTGGGATGTTTGTCTCATCTTTGGAATTCCAAGTTGGCTCATGCCTTTACGTGACCGCAGCGGTCCAAGCTGGCTTAACGCCTCAACGTGGTCAGAGCGACCGAAGCACTTTTGAGGTTCATTGGAACCTGTCGGACTCTTAGGTGCACATACATCGTTCACACACCTCAACGAGGCAGGTCTTCCTAGGTTGTTGCAATGAGGTCTGGGCTCATCGGTTCCCGTCCCCTCCATTTGGTTCCCTTTTCATCCTTTCCCCTTCACACACTTCTTTTCCTCTTTCTTTTCATGTCTTCCCTTGCTTCATGTCCTTTCATCTCACTCCTTTCGTTCTTTTGCGCGTACAACGGTCCGGGCCTTAGTGTGTACGCGCACATCTACTTCCAACTCAGGTTTCAGGTCGCCCAGGTTTCGACAATGAGGTTTCATCGGTTGTCCCTGTGCATTTGGTTTCTCTTTCATCGCAACCACACACACTTTTGTCCCGTCGTCTTCCTTCTCATGTCTTCATCCTTTTGTCCTTGCTGCGCGCACATTTGCACATTCGTCCTAGCCTTAATTTTGCCTCCCCTCGGGGAGGCGTGTGTGTGTGTGTGTGTGTAAATTTTGGAATCACAGGGATCCTTTCGGATTGTTTTGCTTTGGTTTTTGCTTTGGATTTTACAGCAGGGGGACCATCCATGTGCTGTGAGCGATGGTCCAACGAAGCGGCCACAGCACATGCGGATATCTGGCCTGATCAGCCAGACGTACTTGCAGTTTTACCTGAGCCATTTCATCTTGGGCCCTGCTTTTAACTAGAACAAGCACTCCCGCCTTTGCAACGGTTCTTCATCCGCAGACTCTGCACGTTCCGTCATCCGTGTCGCTCGATCGTCTCGCGGTTACAATATGGAACCTTGGAGCTTTTGGAAGATTCTGAGACCTTGGACTTGTGGAGATTTGAACCGCTTCTTTTTACCCACCCTGTTTTCCTTAGGTTTTTTACTTAGGCTGGCGTGTGGCACCGCTTTCAGTTCCGTATGCATATCCATAAGTGTGTGTTTGTGTGTGTGGGTTGGAATGAATCGCTGGTGCATTAGGTTCTATTACAGTGGAACTGTCATGGTGGAGTCCTCAGAGTGACTTTGCAGATTTCTCCAGCTTCCACATGTACGAGCATTTGCGTTCAACTTCAATCCTGGCCGCAAGACTCCGGGCATGGGTTTTTCCGAGCCCACAGACACACCTGCAAAGTTGCGAGTAAAGACACAATGCCTTCGCTTTCAGCAACGCAGCGATGCACTTTCTTGTTGTGTTGTTTCCAGCCCTCCAGCTGGCGTCCAAGCGGGCCTTGACCAGCCCGATAATCCTAATATCAATGCACAAATATGTGAACAGTTCGTGCTGGCAACGAACAACCTCCTGCACAAAGGTTGCGAAAGGGCTCTAACTCTAAATACCTGCGGAGTCCAATCAGGAGAATAGCTCGACTACATTGCCGACATTAGCTATGGCTGTGCTTGTCCTGTTCTTTGCTACTTGGCTGCACGACCTGAGTTTGCCAAACAATGAAACCTGATAGTCGCACACGGTGTGCACGCTTTTGGAGTCAACTTGCAACAGGTGAAATTGTTGTTTGTCCAGAGTTCCAAGCAGGCAGTGTTCATAGATCCAAATAAGAATCATCAACACTAACATGAATTGAAGGTGGATCAGCAGCAGGTTCACCTCTATACTAATACCCTCGCATGTAATTAAGAGCCTTCTCGGATGTCCAATTGGTTGCAGAAGAGTGCGGCAACTTTTTGGTTGCGTGTGTTGAGATTCCTAAACCTGTGCACTCAAGCTTGTCAGGTTCAAGTTGCCAACTTGCAAATGCACCAATCGTTGTGCGTGCCTTCTTGATGTAAGGTGCTAAGCGGGAGTGGCACAACCTACGGCTACATGGATTTGGGCAAGTGTGGTTCCTGAAAGTTTGTTTCAACCACACTGTTCACTTGGCATCTTGCATGTGCTCACATTATTCACGTGTATATGGTATGAGATGAGAGACTTTTGTGTGAGGATGCCTGATAAGCTGATAGTTGCTTTGTTTTACATGTACCATTATCTTCCAATGTTTGCAATCCAGTTAAGTTCTTCCAAACTGCGCTTTGGGCTGTTTCCTTGCGGCCGCCATTTTCTCACCGAGATGGGGTGGCCTCTTTTGGGTGCTCTTGTCTGGCATTGCAGGTGGGTTTGGGGCTGGTTGGCAAGTGTTCGTGCAAGCTACCTGGTGCAGGCATGTTAAGATATGATATATATATATATTTATAACTTTATAACGTTTTCTTGCCTGTCCGGAAACCAACTAATTACACATTTCACGGACTGTGACTGCACCTGCAAACAGCCAGCGTGTGGCAAGAGGATTCTTGGCAATGTCAAGACTCCCGAGACCCACTCCTCAAGTAGCTCTGAAGTGAACCCCTCCAAGTAGGAATGCCCAATGCCCTGGCAAGAAAGTTATCAGCGATAGTTTCAGATCCACTGGAAGGTTCCTGTGTTTCTGGCTTGCCCTGTTCTAAATGTCATAGGTGTATGGTTATGTATGAGAACCTCAGCAGAAAATGATCTATATTCTGAGGGTATGTGTGTGTGTGTGTGTTAAGTGTTACGCACAATGATTCCTGATCAATTAGATTTCTTGGGCTCCCATTCGCGTCAGCTCAATGCAGTATCCACCACACTTAGAGGAAGCCATGACAAAGTCATGACAAGTAGTGGAACCTTACTCTAAGAAGAGCACTGGAAACTGCTTCTAAGGGTACTGCTTCACACAGGGTGCTAGCCTTCTGTTTTCCTACTAAAACCTGCAAGTTTCCTATGAATGAGGTTCATGGGAAAAGGATGGGAGTGTCATGGGAGTGTTGTGGGAAATTTGCAGGCCCAGTCAGGCTCAAGAGGAGATTTGGCAAGATGCCAAATAAAAGAAGGAAGGGAGTAGCAGGGCGATGTTCCCTTCCTATGGGATACCAGCACCCATGGGCCATGGTGAGAGATGGCAATCCATGGGCTGGGCCTTCTTGGATGACTGGACCACCACCACCAGGCCAAGGCCCTTGGGGGGAGGAAGAAGATGATGATGAAGAGCAGCCTGATGAATCAAGCAGCTCGAGGCTTGTCTCATATAGACTACAGTGTCACACCTTAAGACCATGTAGAGATTTCACAACAGCTCCAGGGCCTCATCCTAGAAACATGGTTGAGCCACTCTAGAGAGAGGTTGTTGGGGGTAATACCAGAATTACTGTTGAATCCTGTGTAATGAGTGCTGGCATCAGGAATGACAAAAAGAAGCAGAAGAAGAGAAAATCAAAGGCTTCAACCAAGAAAAAGAAGTCTAAGAAGGAAAAGAAGAACAAGAAAGACTCTGGCAGCTTGGTCCATTCAGACTTCAACATTTGTGAAAGTAACTCTGGGAGTGAGTGTTGGTTTGCTCAACTGTGAATGAGTGTTACACTTGAACAGTTGATTCCAGAAGTGACACAGGTGTGGTTTTACTGATGGACTCTATGATTATGAACTCTGAGGCTCAGATGATTCAGACTCAGAATCATCAGACATAGATCCTGAAGCTGTGGACCAGAGGAGGATCCCAAGGCATTGGGGGTACTTTAAGTCAGGGAAAAAGGAATTCACTAAACCTAGTGGCAGCAGCTAGGGCACCTGTGGGAAAGATTGAATGAGTAATTTATGCCAAGATGACATGACATTGCAAAGCAGGAATCCAAAAAGTATGCATTCAGTGACAGTTGGAGTCCTGGCAGGCATTGGGTTCATCTGGGAGCAGACTGGAGCAAGGACAAGGGATCCAACCAAAAAGAACACTGTTCCCAGGAGGTACAAGGTTCGCTTTCTGGGTGCAATGGACCCAGAAAGGTACCCTGCTTGCAGCCTGGCTCCAAAGTGTACTGTCACAATGTTGCCACAGCCACCAGTGCTTTCCAGTGCTATTGAATGTGCAAAGCCACCCCCTCATGAGTCACTCAGTGACCATTGGCCTTAACTGGGGTAGGCCTGGGTTGTTGGTGCAGCTGAGGCACAGTCTCCACTGTGGAAGAGAAGGCACTTGATCAGTTGATCTATGTGGAGACTGGACTTGGGCCAAGGACATCTTTGAAGGACCTGCTGTGCAAAACTAGAGGGCAGTTGACACCAGGCTGCACTTTGAAGTGTTGTCAGCATGGGCCAATGGGCTAGGGGCTGGATATCCTGCTGTGAGTGGGATAAAGCTTGCCTTCTTCTTCAGTGCCTGCCTGCACACTGTCACTTCACTGGCCTCCAAGGAAGCAGGTGTTGCTGGACTCCAGGGCCAGGGTGCAGAAGCAAGCTGAGTTTGGCAGGGGCAGCAGGATCAATGCCAGGACTCTCAGTTAGCCAATTGAAACTATTGAAATATTGAATTATTGCACTAGCGCAACATGCAGTCAATGTGGTGACTGACTAGCTCTGGCAATTCTGTGACTGTGATAATGATGCTTGGGGTTGGTTCCAGCCTGAAATTGATTAGGTGGATCTGAGCAACACCAATGAAATTGCCTGTGCACTGGGGTGGAACAATCTTTTCAAGAAAAAGATGCTGCCTGGCTGTTTGACTGGCAACAGTTGAGTTGTTCTGACAGTCTGAAGTCTGACGATCAGTAGCAGGAAGTTGTGGTTCAGTTGTTTGAGCATGCTCCAACCCAAGGGATGAGGCACTGCCCAGCACAGTCGTTCCAGAAGCTGCTGAACCTGACCTTGCCAACAGGCAGCCACCATACAGGGTGAGCTTGGGGTGTCTTGTTTCAAAGTCAGGCATTTGACAGTGAAATGACTTGGGTCTCAATTGAACCCAATGGGAATCTGTGGATATAATATAAGTAACCACACTTGCCTGTGAGGTGTTTCATGGGATGTGGCGGCTGTGCCTGTACTGCTGACTCAGGAAAAATGGTGAACTGTCAGTCACTATGTTGGCTACAGGCAGGACTATGGTGGTGGCCCCCTCTGGTGCACCAGTGCAATCTGTGTACAGGGGGTCAACATACATGCTGCAGATTAGCCCCACTCCTTTTTCACAGGAGTGCCTGGGTTGCAGGGCCTGAGGTGGGCAGAGTCAAAGAGGTTGGTTACCTGGGTGTGGGTGGTCTGACGAGACAGTGGCTGAGTGTCAGGTGATCATGAGGTTCCTTGGTGGTCTTCAAGGGTACTGACTCACAAGGTGTCACTTTTGTTTCATGTGGTGCCTTGGTGAAACCTAGGATCACCTTCAAGACTGACTTGCTCTTCTCCAAGGAGGATGGGTGCCAAGAGTGGTGGGGGCTTTTGGTGGCTTGGCACTCATGATGGACTGGCATCTAAAATCTATGATGATATAAATCTAAACTGGCAGACTCTGAACTGGCAGACTCTTCTGATTGACTGACTGGCTGACAACCTGCTGGCATCAGCAATCATTAGTAAGTTTGAGGTAGGCTGTCACACTGACTGAGTGAGGGAGTTCATGGTTTGTGGTTTGGGCCTGAGTGTGTGTGGTTGAGGCTTTGCTCAACAGGGGGTCTGCGCAGTGGGCCAAGGACTATGTGGATCTTTGCTGCACTGGCACCTGGGATTGAAATCATGCCAGTGACTGATAGGTAGCTGTTTGGTTGGGTGTGTCATGTAGGTCATGCTTAAGTAATTGCTTTCATGGTTTCAGTTGCATATCTTCCAGTACTGACTGGAAGCAACATGCATCTCATCTCAGGCATGCCTCAGGATCATTGGCAAAGGCTTCAGATGCTGAACTTGCTGAAGCAAGTGCCCAACAAGAGTTTCTGGGCAATTCACTATTAGTTGGGAAGTAGTGTAGTATCAGAGTGATTAGTGGCTGGGAGCCATCATTCAAAGTCTAGGCTACAACCTTGTGAAAGTGTCATTGTGAATGTACTGGACTATATTAATACCAATGTACTACTATGGACTATATTAATACCTATTTACTACTTAATTCAACTCAGGTGGTGTGACCTTCAGCAGTGGCACTGGATCAACTTCAGCTGGCAATGCAGCATCATCTGTGGCTGACTCTGAGACTACTGATTCTCAGGCAGTAGACTCTACTCAGAAATAACATAACTACATTGTTACATGTTAAAAAGGAATCAAAAATGCATAAGTAATAATAAGGAATCATCATAATTGGGCAATGGCGTCTTACACTCTGTTACACCATTCAATCACCAATCAATGATTCCAGGGTGAATGATTGTCGCAGTCTACTCAGTAGTAGTGACTGTCAACCATGAACCACTCACTCACTCACTCACTGAGTCACTGTCAGGCAACTATGATCTTGGGGCAGGAGCCATGCATCAAACCCAGCCAACCAAAGCAGCCGGGCAGGAGCCATGCATCAAACCCAGCCAACCAAAGCAGCCACAACAAACAACCATCCAGTGGGAACATGGCAGCAGGCCCAAGGAAGCGCAAGCCCCAGCACAAACCCAGCTGCTGGGGAAGCAGGGCCAGGTCCAGCAGATGGCAAACCAAGGATTGCAAACCCAGCAGCCTGGGCTCATCCAGCACATCCAGCAGCCTCAGCACCAGGCCCAGCAAATGGCATACCCAGGAGTGCAGACCCAGCAGATGCCAAACCAAGGGATGCAGATCCAGCAGCCCCAGCACATCATCCAGCAACCTCAGCACCAGGATGTGGCAAGGCCATGCTACCTTGCTTTGTGCAAGTGCTGGGTGCTTCCATGCCCCTTGCTTAGTGAAAATGCCTTGGGTGATGCCATGCCCCTTTCTTAGTGTAAAGTGCCTTGGGTGATACCATGCCCCTGGCTTGGTTCCCTGCGCTGGATCAAGTGAGAAAAAAACCAGACAAAAGGCTTCCAAAAAGCCTTGTGGAGCCAGTGTGGGTGAGCACTCACCAGAGCTTCTGCTGGATTGATGATGGGCCTTGTGGACTTTTGTCCAAAGCCAATGGGTGATTGGCTACCACTGGTGCAAGGATGTGTGATTGTTTCTTGAAGCTAGAAATGTGTTTGCAATTGTTTTCCACCAAGGGTGGTCAGAGTTAAGAAAGAGTTTAAGTTTAGGTATTTGTTTGTTTGGGGGCAGAGCACATTGTGACATTTGCTTGGTGGATTCCCTGCCAGGTGCTGGCTGAATCAGAGGGCAGAGACCCTAACTGGTGTGCCAGATAGATGTGGAAAAAATGCTCCAGATGTGGGGTGGGTTTTGGAAGGTAAATAGAAAGGAAAAATGCAGGATCTGTTGGGATTACTGTAGGTTAGAGTGGGGGTTCTGCAGCTTCCCTTGGGAGTTCTACTGTTTCTTGCTGTGTGCCACCTAACATGAAGCGGGCTGCTTGGAAGCGGTCTTGAGAGCTCATCTTTGACTTACAGTGGAACAGTGGAACCTTACAGGTTGCCTGTGTTAGAAGCCTCCATAAGGTGCAAAAGTATAAAAGTGTAGTCATAGTCGAAAAAACAACCTGTATACATATAGTATGGCTCGCAGTGCACGCAAACAAAAATAGATTCATCTTGAAACAATCGCAGAAAATGCAATGTGAACAAAACAATTGTTCAAAGTTCAAAAGCAAGTGTTTTCTGAAGGTGATGAACACTCGCGAAAGATGCAAGGTAAACACAAATAAGGGCCGACCCCACTCAGGCGTCGCATGTTTTGAAGGTCAACATGTGTCGTATCGTTTCTTAAAATGGAGCTTCAAACGTAGATTTCCATCTCAAGTTTGTTCATCACTTTTTCTTGACGCTGAACAACGCTTTTGCCAAGTGTTTCACCGGAGAATGTGTTGTAAGATTTCTGTACTGCCAGCTTGCCCACATATTGTATCAGCTGCGGATTCACAGAGCGGTTGAACTTGTGAGTGCTAGCCAGGAGCCCCTAGTAGCTTCTTGTTCGTAGTAACAGTAGTGAGGCCAGGAGCCCCTAGTAGCGTCCTTGCTCCTAGTAGCGATGCCCTTTGCTCCTAGTAGCGTCCTTGTTTATCGTTTCCAGCAATCATCAGCTGTTTGAGTTCCAATTTTGCGATGTACGACACTGTGTTGCTTGCTGCGTGCTGCACGACCCTTGTTACATTTGCAACGCGTATTTTGCATATAGCATCAATATGCATCAATCAAATACCTAAACCAGGTGTGCAAGCTGCAACATGAACGTAATTATCCCACCCCTCTCCCACCCAACCCCTTTCTGACAACACGTTTACCGTTTTTGCATGCAGCAACAATCCAACACCCAAACATACCCAAACCGTGTGTGCAACGTGCTACAACCCAGTAACACAGAAGAACGAAACCACCAGCCCCCCCACCCACCCACCCACCCAAAACAAGATTTTGAAGGACAAATAAATAGTAGGGACGTGTTTTGGGGGGACCGGCGGATCTCGTAATACCTTGCAGACAGCTGTTGTTTGGCAGAAAAACATGTAGTATAGTAAGCAGAGACATGCAGCCATTGTCGCCGACATCCTTTGACGGACCCGCAGAAATTCTTCATATCTGGTCTGCCAAAGAATGAACCAAAATGCTGTTCCAATGCTTGAAAGTTCACCGACCACCTGTCCTGATCTGTCACCGCGTTCCAACAGGTCACAAAAGTGTGACTCCCTGGAGCAAAGCCTATTTTTAGCAGTTCGTGTATGTGAATGCATTAAGAGGAATGACCTTTGTGGAGAACTAACATTTTGGGGGAACACACCATCCTAGCATCTACAACGTACGTTATTAACCCCCCACCCCCCTGATAAACCTGAAAAACCTCAGAAAGTGCACGAAACACTAAGGCTAGATACCTACGTGCCTCCAAAAACAAGCTTTCGTCGTCACATCAACATCACACCACTTGCATCATACTTTAGAAGAACATCATACATTTGCCTTGTTGACGCACCCTCCAAGATACGTGTCTCTTCTCCGGCTCTTCGATAACAATGAATCCCAATGACAATGTTGTGAAGCCAATGGCAATATTAAAAAGCTGATGATGTTCCGAAATGTAAAAAAAACTGATTAAGTGAACATCAAAAGCACACATATTCCGAAACGCGGGGCGGTATCGAGGCCAACAAAAAAGCACATCTAGTCCCAAAAACAGGACAGTCCGCGATGCCTCGGTGGGGCGTTATCCGAAAACAACTTCGAAGGTCACCGACTCACGCACACAACGGAATCAAAGCCGTATACCGGACATATATTTTCAATAAAACATATTTTGGACAGTGATAAAGCTCGCAGAAAATGCAAGGTGAAGAAAGTATTCCAAAGAGATTGTGTTCATAATCTAGTCGGGTATATTTCAAGCTTTTTGCTAGCATTTGAAGGCAACATGCATGACATTCAGTAATACCCGTAAAATCATCTAAAATCACGTTTCTGCCGGGCATAAGGCATGCATGTTGCCTTCAAATGCTACTGTAGCAAAAAGCTTTATATAATCATACCCCACCAAATTCTGACAAAAATATTGTTTCCTTTTTGACATATTGTCCATCTTGCATTTCCTGCGAGCTTTCATCACCTTCCGACACATCACCTTGATTGTTCACCTGGAACTATAACTGTTCCACCATGCATGTTCTGCAAGTTTTCATAACCTTCCGAAGTATAGTTGTTGGTACCTTTTTGTCACCTCGTATTTTTTGCAAGTGTTCACAGTTTTCCAAAATATAGTTCCATTTTTGAAACTATTTTTTCAACCCGGCATTTTCTACTAGTCTTCATCACCTTCCGAAATCTAGTTGCTTTGTTGTTGAAACTATATTGTTTTCCCGTGCATTTTCTGCGAGTGTTCTTCGCCTTGGAGTATAGTTTCATTTTTTGAGCTATTTATTTTTACCTTATCACCGTTCAACAATATATAATTATAGATTATTCTTCTGGAACTAGTTTTGTTGCCGTGCATTTTCTGCGAGTGTTCACTAAGTCACTATTTTAATTTTTGGATATATATATATATAGTTCCATGTGTTTCGAGCTACAAATTGTTCAACTTACATTTTCTGCGAGTGCCCCTCACTTCCCAAATCAAATGTACATGTTTGTATGAAATACTTCGATTGAATTCTTCATCATGTGTTTTTGATAATTCAAGCTCAGGCTCCAACGCTAATGATTGTTCCTCTCAACTCTGGCCAGCTAGGCTGCTGACTCTATGTGACCCCTAAGCAGATTGATTGTAAGTTACTTTGTTGCTTGCCCCAAGGAGAGTGTGCATTGGTATTTCTTCGTAGTTAAGCCGACAACCCTAGACTAGGTCTTCAGAATCTCCGACATATACCAGAGCAGACAACCAACATCCCTAACACTTTTTCTATGTCTAAGTTGTTTATGTCATATTCATGTCGCACAAAACTAAACCCATCTCTCTATATACAGTATATATGCAAAATATAGTGCTTTTTCCCGAACCAGCAACCTGACTTATGAAAATCAGCATTGCCCTGCGACTAATTGGTCTAGATGATGTCAACGGCTCCACCAATATGCGTGAGGAGATTATAGGAGATTCCTATTTTTGAATGTGTGTGTGTGTTTGTGTGTGAAAGCGGACATGTGACATATGCAACGTGAACTGAGGACCCCTGTCAGGGTCCCATTGGCTACTTCAGGTCGGTATCTCGCAATTCTAAGCACAATGAGTCATGACAATGTTCCTGGTCGTTTGCGGATTCCGCTGGCTGTTTGTACTAACATGTTTTCAACAGAAGCTTAACCTCCCATGGGCAGGTTTCCAGTGGGAGTTGACTGCTGTGTTGCTTTCGAAGCTCCAATCATGTGACCATGGCGATCTGCTGTACAGGGAGCACCAGACACACCAGAAACCTGTCGAAGAACACTCTTGGGTAAGCAGCTGTGACCTGCCAAACTGATAGCGGATTAGCGGATTATAAGAGGCCATACCATCCAAACCCTGAGTATCTCTAGGGTCAACCTGACTTCATGTGGCAATTTGAATACTCATAAGTAATACTCATAAGTGTTGCTGTATTGTATGTGCTTCATTGAACTTGTTTCTTCATTGTGATAGGCATAATTTGCGGCTACTTCTTCTTGGATTTTCTGGGTGTTGGACACTCAAGCACTCGAAACCTGCAAGATGGGACTTGATATGATGCTGTGAGAGAAGTTGGAGCACTGTAGGTAGGAAGTTGTATGATGGAGTCATGGCCTCCAACTTGATAGCGATGGCCTCCAACCTACTAGCGATGGCCCTCCAACTTACAAGCGATGGAGTCATGCTCCCTTTGGAGAGCAACCTTCAGTTTTTTGAGGTCAAGAAAGGTGATGAAAGCACTCCTTTGATGCATCGCTCCAAGTGACTGAGAGAGAATCACAGGTTAAAGCATTTGGGTGTAGAGATACTTGATGAGAGTCACCTTCCTTTCATGAACGAGGTGCTAGCTTTGCCAAGCTTTGACCATAATTTAGAGGTTCCGTCGCACCGACAATCTTATGAACTCTTGATCGGGTGAATTTCCATCAGCAGCATTGAAATTGTTGTTAGTTACTATTGTCCTAAGGAAAACGACAGGCTGCGGAATGGTTGGAATTGGTCGCGTGCTGGTGATCTAAAGGGACAATTTGGGCAGTCTTGGTTACAATGAGTATGGCATTTTAGGCCTCAAACAATTGAGTAGTTCAACTATGGGATCAGTCACCTTTGGACGTGGTTTTTCAAATAGTGTTGTTGTTGTTGTTGTTGTTGTTGTTGTTGTTAGACACACTTGGCTTTGCCAGGAGGAGCTGAAGCAAGTCAAAAAGCTCAAGTTCAACCTTGATGAGTCTTTGGAGAAACAGAAGGAGTAGAATCAAGGAAAGCACAATTTGTATCTCAGCTTTTTGGTGCGTGCAAGACTTCAATATTTTCCGATAGCCTCAAATCTACGCATGGCCTGTGTTGCACCAATAAGCTTGCCAAATTTATATATGGCGTAGAGATGTTGAGTGAGTTGAAGGCGAAGCCTTCAATTGAACGGCGGCTTGGAATCCCTTCCTTGCGGAGCTACGCAAAGAAAGTGTGCGCATGCATGGGCTGTGCTACAGCTTGAAAAGCTAAGCAATCATATCAAGCATGTTCAAACAGGATATACATGGATATACTACTGCCTTCATATTTCTTGCTGGAAGCTGACTGCTCGAGCTATTGGACAACGTGCAGAGGAATACACAGCGGGTAGACAAGCTGAAAATAAATCGTAGCATTGCAGCACAAGCTTTTCAAGAGACTATGGCTGATGCAACAGAGCTTTACCTTTCGTGAAACAGCTGAGTACTCAACGATACAGCATCAGTGTCACACTTCTAGGGTTTGTGTGTCTGCCCGCGGGTTTGGCATTGTTCGAGAGCAATGAAGGTGGTCGCTCAGCTGCATTTCTGATGACATCACCAATAAAATGCAACTTTCCCATTATAATTTCTGTATTATACTGCATATTCTGAACAAGCGTATTTCCCTAGGAACCGTTTCAACCATGCGAGGGGTTTAAGGAGACGTCCCCGCTTCCTTGGGCGGGAGAAGTTTCGTTAGGTGCTCAGTACACTAGTCTCACCACTCCCACCACCACCAGCACCACGACTACTACTACTACTACTACTACTACTACCACTACGGCTACGGCTATGACTGCCACTACTACGATGACGACAACAATGACGACGACAAAGACAATGACAGAGACAACTACGACGACGACTACGACAACTAGCTGGCTACTTATTTGCCGCTATTCTCCATCTTATGTTACCTCCTATTTGGCTTTTATTCTACCTTCCACTACAAATACCCCGCTCAAAGGAGAAAACAATACTGTAACTTTCTCTTGGGCACGCTGAGACGCCCTGCATCGATCCAGCACCTGACTTCACGGGTCAGACCATCGTTCTGCCTGGTGCTGGAGGTGTGGAAGCATGAAACTGTAGCAGTTCTGCTGTTTGAACACGTATGCTGCAAGCCCTTCATGTTCTCAACACTTCAAACAAGGTCCTCTTCCACATCATGTCGATATCTTTGTGTGGCTTATATATAATGGCGTTTTTGTCGTTGGAAGTCAAAGGCCCATTCTTGCAACAACAGCAACAACAACAATGGCGTGGCCTTCTGTCCCCTCTACTTGTATCATGTATCCGCTCACTTGCTCGCAGAGCCGCAGGCATTGCCAACTTGGGAGAGCTTTGCACGGATGCGCTGATCACCAGATATGGCCTTCAGCGTGTCGCCATTGCACCTCGCAAAAGAACCAACTACTGTAAATACTGGAGTGCATCAACATACTTGAGATTTGTTTTTTTGCCGGCTCAGATTTTGTGGCAGAGTGTCCCTTTCAAACCGGACAAGGATGGAATGAAGTCTCATCATGGCAGGGTTCAGGTGCAAAGGGTAGCTCTATGGCTTGGTAGAGCATGTTTAAAGGGCGGCAAAAGTGCACAACTGTCACAACAGTGTATTAATGAGGCAAGTAATTGAAGGGTGCACCTCAGCGTGTCTTCCTCACGTTTCAGACAGCCACACATTGCACAAGTCATCAGTCTATATAAATCTACCAAATCTCACTGTAGTTCACTTTGATTGACCCTGGTTTGATTGTGTTTTTCGTTCAATGAATGTCATTGAATGTCAATATTTGCGTACAGTATCGTACAGGTGATTGATGGATCTCTCAGCCAACGCTGAAGTTAGTTTCTGCGAACCAAGTGAGTTATCTAGGTTGGAGGGCAGAGCGTACCAATTGAAAGTACAGTAATAGTGCTTTTGGTTTCTGGTCAAGGCAATTCTAGGGTGAGTTGGTGATGCAGAAAATTCAAGTCGTAGTGTCGTAGTCCTTTCAGCATTGTTTAGCGAGGTAAATAGAGAGAAAGAGAGAACATGTTTGTTGCATCTCTTGTTTGCGTCAGCAAGGTGGATGCGCAAGATAGACACAAGAGCAGCATCTCTTGGATCGAAAACCATGCACGTCAATGTTAAAATGGTCCAGACATGTGTCTCGTTTGCTACATGACAGCTTAATTTAACTTAAAAGTGGTACACCCATCAGAACCTGAATGCTTACTTCTACTGGCTTTTGTTTCATTTCGTTCCCCGCATATGTTCAGTCTATGCGGCTTGACTTATATAATCGGATACAGAATTCAGATTTCATTTGTACCTGGAACCAATAAAACGGCTTCAAGCTTGGCCCATGTTCGCATCAGCCAAGCCCGCCAACATTTGCGCGTTTCGCAGACAAACTGAGTCCCAACTTCCGAACCCTGAAGTATGGATTTCACGCAGAGTGCATTGATTGATATCAGGTAGAGAGCAAGCACCTTTTGCCTGTGGCGATGGTGAATGCTTTTGACGCTAAAACTCCAGCGCTCACCACAGCAGCAGAGATCTACCAGGCAGTCATTTTTCAGTTTCTGTTATTTAATATAGTGTTATAATGCGGTATATAATATTACTATTGTACATGATGTTATTACATTATAGATTATATTACTACAGTATACAAATATTATGTATACCAATTGTCACCCACCAACCACCAATTGTCCGCTCCTGTGTCCAATGAAGTTGTTAACATGTGGGGCTATCCGGTCCTATAATTTTCCCCTAGTTTTCCTTAGTCTTTGTTCCCTACTTGGGCCTCCACCTTCTCACTTTCTACCCGTTTCTCTTCTTTTCCTCCGTGCTCGGGCTGAGATCGGATTCACTGTATATTTTTCCGGCAGTTTCGCAAGGATGAATGCTTGAACTTGACTGGACCAGCATTGACCTGTTCTCATTCCGCTTTGGCTAAAGCAGATTCGAGGCATTCGATGTTCTTTGGTTGCGGGCTTGCCAAAGGCTTCAAAAGCAGGGTGCCAGTCACGCACCAGTGACTAGTGTTCATTGAACTGTTCTGAATTGAGCTTGAAATGGGAGGCTGTAAATGGTGCTTCCACCCTGAGTGTGCTGCAGCTACGCTCTTGTGCAGTGGAGGGAAGACGCTGGGCCGTGGCGCAGGAGAGAGAAAGAGACCCATGACGCCAGTGGTACCCCATGGTCGGTGGCTTTGCAAACTGGTTCTCCAATCGAGGATTGGATTGTTTTTTATATAATGAACATTCTTGGTATTTGGTTTCGTTTTATAGTTTTATATTTACAAAAGCCGTTCGTGAGGGCACGCCAAGGTCGTCGGTCATTGCTTTGTCGTTCATGTTGATGCTGTTAGGAGTTGCTGCGGTGGGCCAAGGATGCCGGAGTCCGCATCTGAGCGGAGACCGCATGTGGTCAAGTGTTGAATCGAAGACTACCACTTGAGATCAACATGTTCCCTAGTTCTACCAACAAAGGCTAGAATGTCGCTGCTCAAACGGATACCTTGAAGAGGGTAACACGATGTTTGAAACAGGACCTTGTAACGTGTACACAAGAAGTTGTTGTATAACTACTATTTGGCAAGATTGGCTGCGGATAAGGAGTGGCTACGCCTACTAAAATTGCCAACAAACCCTGACCCAATTGCGTGGCCGAGTTTATCAGGTAGCCAAGTTCTTGGTGTTGGCATCCTGCTCAGCCCATGTACGGTGCTCAGCTTTTTGCAAGGAGGTTTGCTAGCCACATATGCGGCTACATGGTGTACGCATTGGAAGTACGTTAGTTTTACCTTAAAGTTTACACGAAACAAACAGATTGACAAGAACAACGTGAAGAAGCACGTTGATATGATACAAATGGGGAAAAGAAACACATACACAGGTGACGCAGGAAACACATTGTTTTGCACATGAAAGTGAAAGCAAGGACTCTTCAAAGGTAGAAGCTTCCTTGAAGAACCCTTGCTTCCTTCAAGCAAGTTATGAGTTATGATCAGTTATGAGATGTTATGAGTTATGAGTTATATACAGTAAGTGAGTTCATTAGCTTCCTAGAAAGCTACTGCTACTCCTCAATTTTCCTGCTATGAATAAAGCAACGTTATTTAAAAGTTGAAAGAATTCTAGATCGAAGAATGAGTTTTGGAATATTTTGTAAGGTCAAGGGTGATGCCGACCTCTCCGAGCCTTCGCCATTGCGCGCACTTGGTGCCGGGATCAACGAATGGCCAGAGCTGCTGCCTTTGGGGCATAGCCTCAGTGCCATGACAGCAGCAGCGAGCCCGCTAACGCTAGCCACATACAAGAGTAGCATTGTTTCGTGGACTTGACCCTTTCCTACGTGTTGGCTCCCGAAACGCTTGCTTGTTGGGGTACTGATGACGGCAAGATACACGTAGTCGGTCTTGCCATGTTTCATTCATGTCCATTGCCTGAAATCAAAAAGTGTACATCTAGCCATCTAGCAAACGCAACAATCCACCAGGTGATGCCGAGCTAGGTGATGCGCCTGGCACAGCCAATGCTGCACGGAACCTTCTGCGCGGCAGTGGTTTGGCCCGCCCGCTTTTGGAGGCAACTTGTTATTGTATAGACTTGTCATTGCGCGTGACCGGATATACTGCCATGATGCAAATTGATGCAACTGCTGGGGACCAGGTGGCTGCGGAACCATCTTCACCCTCGGCCTTCAAACCTCCATCACGGGTGGCACCAGGTGCAACACCCTGCAAAGTGGGCGTGTTTCAAACGGTCCAGCCTGGCCCGAACTTTGCCAACCAGATTTGCTTGAATCAAATTGCCTTTTAATTTCCCAGGTGTGTGCTGCATTTGTGCCTTTACCAACGAAGCCACTGGGCAACATGTCTTTGCACTTGAAGATTGCGTCATGCTGCAACTTCTTCGGTTATGTTCTAATGCCGCTAACGGAATGTTCCGTCACTTGAGCTCATTTACCCGAAGCCTTCTTTCCATGTTTTTTCATGGAGCAAAGACGCTACTAGGAGCAAAGGGCATCGCTAATTACTAGGAACAAGGACGCTACTAGGGGCTCCTGGCCTTACTACTAGGAGCAAGAAGCTATTAATATAGAAACAATAATTCAATAGAGACTGCAAGACTTGCTCACTGAGACGTTGGACTGGCGCCTTCCAGAGCAGTTGCTGGCCGCTGTGTGCAAATGCGAAGCCCTCAGCCAAGTCTTCACAACCCACCGGCCCAAGGGCATGCATTCGCTTCGAGGATTCGTCATTGTTGCCCACGTTTGAAAATTAGTTAGAAGCTTTCTTGAGCATTGCAACACTCACGCTGCTCTGGTGAGTATTAGCATGGCAGACCTTTCTTTGCCGGCGACGGAGCTGCTGCGGCCGCCATCCTGGCTACTAGCACAACAGGCGAGGAGGGAACTATTGAGTAAGCTTTTGGCGCTTGCTACGCCGTCTTACATCGAATTATTCAGAATTATTCATATAACATGAGAATGGGATACTTGCTGTTGCAGTAAACATTCATCCAAGCTGCAGGCACAGATCGCTCCGCCCGTGAACAACCTCCACCTCTGGTAGACCAAAGCTGAAGCTATTGGGAAAAACATGCAGATTGAGACACTTTCAGGTGGTGGATGTGCATCAGTGTACGCTGTTTCATTTTTTGGCAGTTATCAAGACGGGTGTCGGTGTTGGTTTAGTAGAAGGTCAAAGGGCAAAGGCCAGAGCATGCTGGAATCACATGATACGTAAGTAAAACCGATGCATAATTTGAAGAGGAAAGACGCACAACGCATGGTAACAAATTAACTACAAGACATTACAATTTGATACATTTAACATAATTATATATATAATTAGATAACATTACAGTGTTTGAACTTTGAGCGCCTGCTTTTCGGGCAATGTGAGCTATTGCATGGCCAAAGAACTGCTCGCCGTGCGCTTGGTGCTCGATGCGCCGCCTGAAAAAGTGGCGGCTGCATTGGACAAGGCCCTAGGCGGTGGGGGCTTGACAAATGGTGTTCTTTGAGTCTCACTTGGAGAGCCGTTTCTTTGATGGTGAATCGAGATAGTGAATTCAGGCGTGATTCTTGCCTCAATCTTTTGTGAGACATTATTAGCCTTAGCTGCTTTTGGTATGCAAGACAGTTGTTTTCTATTGGTAGGCACTGTTGCATGGAGATCCTGGCTCCCTACAGAAGGCCTAAGAGCTCAACTAGTTTGCGCGTTTCACCACGCAGCATTGAACCAAACATGTTCTTTTCAACCAAACGGCTCATGAGGCAGTAACAGCGAATCACAGCACTCTTTGTGCCATGCAAAGCCATTGCTTTTGAACCGATGTTTGACAATTACTGCCTTGAGCCGACCGCCTTGTTCAGTCTGCTGGGACACACCCGCATGATGCCTTTGTGGTTGGGGTGGGAAGTTCTTTATAATGAACAACTCGTATGTTAGAGTTAAAGACTTCATGGGACTTCTTTACGATGCAGGAAGACTTGCCAATGCCAGATCCCATCCTTTTGGAGTGGCAGGAATTCATACGGCCAGGCCCTCAGACGAAGACTTCTCAGGGCATTGGGAGCCTACGTCTATGAGTTACTATTCTTTACATGTATTCCTTTGAGCTACGTGCAATCGTATTCGCGTGGCCACCTTGGTTTTGCTGATGCCGTTTCTTCGCCTGACAACAAACATGTGCCGTTTCTTTCTAGGCAAGACTGTACATTTTCTTCCGAAGCTCTCCGGCATGGTGCAAAGTGCCTTCGTGCAGAGAGCGGGGATGACCCATTTTTTTAAAGGGGGGTAGGCCGTAGAGGTAGCTAGTACTTACTTAAGCTACTAACTACTGGACGCAGGATAGCTCACGCTGTGCATTTGGTTCCTAGATGTTTAGTTTAGGGAAACTTAAGCCAAGTTGAAGAGCTTGCCTGGCTTGCCTTTGAACATGTCACAGTTGTTTCCTCCTGGCATTTCTACTGAGAGGACCATGTTCTAAAGTTTGTCCAAGCCAAGGGATGTGGAGCGCCACTCCTGCTCTCTTGGTTTGCGACCACTCTGCAGGGGAGACAAGTGCCTGGGGCACAATCAAGGCTGTAGAGATAAGATGGCTTACGATACGGATTTTGTTGTGGGTTGTGCCGGTTGTGCTGCAGAGGACTGCTGTCGCCACAGTCTTAAAGACCTCAAAGTTGCTTCTACCTTTGTTTGCTCAACTCCATCCTTAGGTCTTTTGCAATTTCTCATTGGAACCAGTGTAGGGCAGTTGAAGTGTTTGGGAGCCAGGGTCTTTGTCGTCGGCATTGCTCAAGTATATCATATTGACGCTGTCCTGGCAAGGGCACGATACGAGAGCCAACTTGTTCGGTAGGTGTTCATATTTGCTGATTGCAACTTTGCTTTCTCAGAAACTTATATTCAGAAGTTGGCTCTCCTAGGGCTTCCCCTCTGCCGCTTCAGCCTTTCGACGACTTTGCCTTTGAAGTCAATTTGGCCAAGAGGTTGGCACATACCCAGCTTACGCACCTTTTTTGTTTTGTCAGCCACTGTATATTTTACAGCTATTGTCAGTACATGCCTGAATTTTTGCCTGACATTCAAGTTCTTGAAAGTAGGATCTGAGTGAGTTGGTTCAAGAGGAATGGATTGTGCTGAGTAGTCACAGAAAGGTAGGTGGTACGTGTTCTCTTGAAAGCTGCAGGGCAGCCTCACGTATCCGCGTACTGGGCCGATGGACTTCAAGCTTCGAGGATGACTCAGCCCACGGCTTTTTTCTGAAAGTAGCCTTTCACTCAGTCGGGTGGATACAATTGAAAGGTGTTGTCACATTTCCGAAGGACCTTGTTGGTCTTAGGCGTTGGCTTCAAGAGATTTCTTCTACAAGATCTATCTTGATAGATATGAATCATATGACATGTCATTGATGTTTATCATTTCTTTTTAGCGCGCGAATAGTCAGACTTTGACACCAAGGAAGTTCCTTTTGGTCCGGAATACCTTCAGCGAATTCAACTCAGCCAGCTCTGCGAGGCCACAACGAGGAGTTACAATACCGGGATTTTCACTGGCTTTGCCTCCCGCATTTTGTGTTTGTTCGAAAGGATTGATCCACTTCAATCGCTTGGTGACAGGGCTATCGCTACTGCTTAAGTTTCCCTAAGAATCTAGAAACCACATGAATAGTCCGAGCGCTTCTTCAAGGAAGCTCCCCCCAGCTTCCTTGAAGAAGCGTGAGCTATCCTGCGTCCTAGGTAGTAGTGCTCTTGTAACTACTAGGTACCTAGCTACTACTAGCTACCTAGCTAGCTAACCTACCTCCCTCTTCTCGGCCTACCCCCCGGGCTTTTTTAGTTACAAAAGTGTGTAACACTTTGAAACTGTTACTACTAGTAAGGCACTTGTTCCTAGTAGCTTCTTGTTACTACTAGTAAGGCACTTGTTACTAGTAGCGATGCACTTGTTCCTAGTAGCTTCCTAGTAGTGACTTCCCACCTCCCTGGGCCCTTTGTCTTGGTCGAGGTCAAGCGGAGCTCCGTCGGATCAGAGCTTACGAGGCAGGTTTGTCAGTGGAGTCTGTGGACAAGAATTCTCAATAGTGTTTGATCAATGTCTGGGGAAAGCTAGCTCAAAAAGTAATTGACTCCGGTCGTTACAATCTGAAACGGCAACAGGCAACAGGCGTGACTGGTTTACAACTGGATGCATAGAAAGTATACTTGTCATACAGTTTTGCCTCTCCTGCGAGACAACCAAGCCTCTCAGAAAGGACATGTTGCCTGCCATACTCTTGCAGTGGAAGCGCAACATGTGCTGAAGGACAAAAAACGTTCCGTGCGGATCATACCCAGTCTTTCACAGTTGGTGGGCTTGGTGAGCATGAGCATTTGGGTTCGTCTTGCAATCATGTTTATATCTAGTAACAAGAAGCTATTAGGAACAAGTGCATCGCTACTAGTAACAAGTGCCTTACTAGTAGTAACAAGAAGCTACTAGTAACAAGTGCATCGCTACTAATAAGTTTAGCAGAACACAGGCCAAGACGTGATTACAGATTGTTTGACTGAGGCGATTGCTGTGCGATGATTTCCTGCAGCAAACGCGGCATGAAGACATGAAAGATAGCACTGTGGCGATTGCCAGGACTGCGCACTACCTGATAAGAGACAAAGTGTGATCTCAATGTTGGGATAGTTTTGCCACACAAGAGATTGAAATGTCTCAATATTGCTGGATTTGGAATGTTATTCCAAAGTGTTTTCGTGTTTGAGATTTGGCTGACAAAACCAGCAACCGCAAGGCTTCACTCCTTCATGATAGAGATTGAGGCCAGAGCTCCCTGGCAAGATATGGGCCCCATGCAGGTCCAAAAAACATCAAAAAACAGAGTATCCAACAATCAACATATATAATGTGTTTGTTTTTCCTTGGGGGGGTCGGCCGTGTAGAGGTAGTAGCTATACAGAAGTAGCTAGCTAGTAGAAGCTAGGTAGCTAGTACCTTACATAGCTACTAGTATGGACGCAGGATAGCTCACGCTTCTTCAAGAAAGCTCCCACTAATGATTTGGTTCCTAGATTTTAGGGCAACTTTACATTGCTGTGTAAAGAACAACGGAGTCAATGGGATCCCTATCCCCCATGGTAAAAGCATGTAAGAACATCTATATATAGGGAAGTGTGTTTGTTTAACAAGTGCAAGCGGTAAAACAACTGGAGGAGGTGTTGTGTTCAATTATTCTTACATCAATTCTTTGCCTGCAATATGTCCATAACATGTGATAAAGGGCGCCATTAGAATACCAACTGCAAAACCAAACGAGGGTTGCAAAAAAGACTTCGTAGTAATAGGGGGTCCCAATTGCACCGGCCCCTGGGAACCGTGTCACAACCGAAAATCCTAGGAAAGGTGTGTCTTAAATCCGTATCAAATCAAAGTTGATTCTTGTCCATCAGAGTAGCAAATAGGAAGTTTGAAAGGTTACTAAGAAACCAACCAAAACCAGACGAGTGTGGCAAAACAGAGCTCTTACTGTACTAGGGGACAACATCAGGGTTTTGGCAGGCACCCTCATGCGCATAAAGCCTAATCTATCTAACCTGAAACTTGATGCTTGGAAGCCACAAGTAGATGGTTTTCAAGGGCGCAATTTCAATATCCTCTTGAGACCAGTGCATGTTTGTTCATACCTTGAGTAAAAGGAGGTGGGGATGATAGCAGCTGTTGTTCCTTTGCTGAGGCCTGGGCCATTTGTCATGGCTTTGCTCTCATCGAATCTTGGCGTGGCCTGCGTGAAGACTATCCTTGGGCGTTGAAAAGCGTCATGTCGGCAATCGGCGAAGACATTAGTCAAGTATGAAGCGTGAGTTTTGGGAGTGTCGTGTATCTTTGCAGATTGTGATAGATTATGTAAGTTTAAGTTGAGTTTTACCCCCAGCAGGTCATGTGCTTGACTAGGTGCTGAGAATGCAGTGGCAGCGTATCGATTTGGTTCTGGACACTCTGGTCCTGCTCAGAAAGAGGTTTGGCCACTTTTTGATACAGGTGCCGTGCCCAGACGCTATACTTATGATGTGTTGTTTACGCCAGGTCGGCCAGGTTGAAATAGGCTGCTGATATTATTGCATATGCATCGTATACAACAAAATTTTAAGAGAATAGCGTAGCCAATTCATCGCAGAACACTCAGGCCGTGCTCAAAGCCTCTCGGAGGGCCTATTTGAAATGCTCCCAGCCGTTTGCAACAAGCGTATGGAGCTGCAAGGTGCACTGCAAGAAGGTTCCTCCGCACCAAGTGGGTGAAGCTTTGCGAAGCCAACTGAACAATACTTTCAACCGTGAACAGAATCTTTGTGAATGCAGTGTGTATCAATCCTCATATCAAGCCAATTGAAAACTCCTATATACTGACCATATCCTAGAATGCTGAAAGTTGTATCAGTATGTATCAGCTCCCAAAACCTTCGAAATACCCTGGAACGACTGAGAACTGACCATATACTCAAAGTTCTTCAAATGAACACTGTAAAATATCTGCCAAGAAACCGCCAAACACTGTAGCGGCCTTTGGGCGCATTGGATTTCTAGCAAGGGGAGTATGGGCTCCCAGCTGAGGCAATGTTGAAGTGGAGTCCTTTGCATCTCTTTTGGCTGCTTGTCTTGAATTTAAATCTAAATACATAACCTATGTTACATAGCAGTTCCAGTTTCATTGGATGGAGCGTGCGGCAAGTGGAGGCACCTGTCATTGTCTCCATGAGCTTTTGTGCTTTCTGGATAAAAGCAATTGGTTGGCGCTTAGGATCGCATCTGCCGCCGCGCAGACTCATGTGCAGACATTTTTCGGCGCTTTGTAGACTTGGGTTCTGGCCGCGGAATGGCTGCAGGGAGACTTAGTCTAGAGTGTAGAGTACTTTTCAAGCCAGCTGGAGACATTTGTTGCACGATAAGGTCTTCACTGCCCATGCCCTATTTCCTTTCCGAAGCTGTGTGGGTTCCAGGCTTAGTGCCCGCCTTGGGATGAATCTGCACTGAAGCGGCGAAGCGGGCGATAAGTGTACCGATGTCTAGCTCTGGAGCTTCTCAGCTTTGGTACACCGTACCTGTGCTGAAATTGCCCAGGCAAAATCAATCAAGTCAGAGGTTCATCTTGTTTACCATGCCCCCGAGGCAGTTCAAAGCATAAAACTGCCAAAGAGTTTTGAACCTGCAATACCGAAACATGGCAACAAAGTTGTCAGCAGAACAAGGGCATAAGTAAGAGGCAAAGGCAAGCAAGTCTACCTTCAGGACTTGAAGCGACAGAAGCATCAGTGTGTTCAAATGCCATGTGGGCAGGGAAGGTCAAGCGGAAGGTCAAGCTGGGCTGGTGCACAGGTGAACAGGCAAAGTGCAGAAACGTGTGCACAACCTGGACAGGACTTGAGCATCAGTATGACTGTTGTGGCCAACAATCAAAAACATGTAAAAACTAAGAAGCAACAGTGAGTGGACATATACATAAAGACAACCTTATTAATTTGAACATCAGTGCTGCATTTGTATAGAACTTGTTCTTATTAACAGACGCCAGAATCGATCCGAGCCTGAGCGCAAGTGAGTCTAGTCCAGGAATCAAGCAATTGAGGCCGCCAATAGTTTCAAACCAGCAGATGTCATGCCATGCATGCAAAGGCTTTGAGATTTCACCAGAGTACAACGAGTCAGCGCGCCTGTTGGCACAGTGGTATGTGGCTCGGCAGCGACTCCAACACAAAAAGAGCGCTGCAAGGCATGCCTGAGCAAGTTCCGGGTGAACAGTGTTGTTTCCTTTGAATCATTGGAATGATGTATGAAATGGATTGAGATCGCTTCTTGTAGCGCTTGGCTGAAACAAAGGATTTCAGCTCTTGCAAGTGCAAGACTTGCCCAAGGTGAAGGAGGGGTTTGCCAATGGAATGCATGTACTTCCTGATTTGATGCTCGGCTCTTTACCCCACTTGCAGCTCAGGATTCAGTTTAACAAGGATGTTAAGCTTTGGGTGGGCTTCATCGCTTCAGACGGAGATCCCAAGCAATATCAATACAGGATCAAACAAGCTTTGCTGGAATCAGAAAACACATCATGGAGCAGGACGTTGAGGGCTTGTAGGGTTTGCACGGACATGTACTCGTAGCCCATAGTACATGGTTCCAGGTTGCTTATGCGCTTATTGACTTATTGTTGATCATTGATTGTGCTAGCCACTAGCCTTCATATTTGATACCGCTTGTGTGACTCGAAATCGGATCGCGTGTGCGCACTGCCGCAAATTTGGATCGCTTGCCCACCACAGGTTGGGAAACCATAGATGCCACACCCACAACTTGTGCTCCTATTGACAACATGTCTTCATTGAAACCCTCAGCCTCAAGTCATTCCCTTCAAACAATGTATGCCATCCTGAGTTGAAATCAACGAGCATGGCGTAACCCCACCCCAAGTGCTTGTGTTGTTCCTTAAGTCTGCTCAGCTCATCTCAGCTCTACATGCACGTCTTACAGCACTCATGTATTCGCGTTTGCACTGGTCACATCCAAGTGGTTTGGTTGTCCTCAATCCCTTTCAGGACCCCACTGCTGTTGTACTCGGTGTAATTACTCGGTATCAGCCCCCACCCCAACCACTCGGTAGGTAAGCGATCCCCGCACCCCACACTACACACCTCACCGGCCCCCAAACCCAACACCATCAAGATTTTAGACTCATGGTGTATAAGCAACGCAAATCTGCGATATTCTGCGATGCTCAAGTAATCCCTGACTCCGTTTTGATGTTGTTTGTTCTCGTATATCAATATATCAATATGTTAATATAATATATATACTATATATATATATTATAGCTACTTATGTGTGTTTGTTGCACAAATTAGCAAGTATTTGGACATGCAGATCGGTGAGGGGTGTATATTCTGAAAGCTGAAGGAATGCTCCGTGGCAGCTGACTCCGTCTACTTTTGCCGTGACACCCAGCTGAGGATGTTTATCCAAGGTGACGTTCTGACAGAAGACTGGTCTGATGCATCAGCTGCCTGGATGTCAAGGTGCTGTCGGAGGTTGTTAGAGGGGGCTTCTGAGGCTGTCCGCCTGTTGATCCAGAACTTTGTGTCCAGGGTCCAAGTCTTGTTCCTTCTTAGTCCAGGGCTGTATGGAAAAGAAGAAACGCAGAAAGACTGTCCTGTTATATACCAAAGGGGCGAAGACCGTGGCAACCGAGGTGGTCTTTGCCAATTGCGTCACCTGGCCCTCCACATTGGTGGCAGCTGTGGCACGTAAGGCTTTGCGCCTGCGACCAGGCGCCGTGATGATATCAGGCAAGAGCTGCTTGGCACTAGTTTCGCACAAATGAGTTCCAGATGTGTACACTCTACGAAGTAAACAAGGAGCACATGTCACATAAGAAGTCGAATTGCAATGCTCCTTGAAAAATGGTTTCTTTCTTTGTCTCTCAAGTGTTTTATTTTGGTTGATAACCAGTTGATCAGTTGATCACCATCATTGTCATCATCAAGCCATGGGTTTTGCCCCACCCAAGCGCGTAATCGAAATCATCAATGTTTAAGCAGGGAGCATGTAAGTTGATCAGCAGTTCGGTAGGCCATGTTTCCGCTTTAGAATTCTGGCAAACAAACCTTATTTCATCACCAAGGACTTCCGAGCGAAGCTGCGGTGATGAGAGGCAAAAAGAAGCCTTGTCACAGCAGCATGGTTTACAGTTAGTTAGTTTTGATGGGATAATAAATGCTTAAGCATGCGAATTGGAATCCGGCAAAGGACCAAACAGATGATTCAACCAATTGTAACATGGGCAGCGCAGACTCATTTGTCGCACATTTGGTGAAGGCTTTGACTTTCGCGGTGAAGCATGCTTGGGCGACTGGACTCCGTCACTTGACGCTTCGGTGAAGGCTTTGTCGTATGCTTCATCCAGGTACATTCGCAATTATAATTTTCATTATACATTAATTCTTTCATATTCCTGCAAAATTCAGGTACGCAGTCGAACTTTGGGTATACCAACGAATAATTATTTCAGAATTTGTTGATATAAAATATCAAAATATATAGAATCTAATATCAATTATATATTTTAATTGGAATATATAAAATGTAATTTAATATATAAATATAACTATATAATATTTAAATATATATACTAATATAAATCCTAAATAATCGTAAAATAATGTATTTGGATTAATATTAGTTTAAAACGATTTCTTGAATAAATATTGTGTTTGTTTTTTAAGAATATAATATGGTATTAAAGAATGTATATCGATATTGATATTGTTAATTGTTTTTTATATGAAAAGATAGGAATGAATAGAATTAAAGAAGATAAGAAAATTAAAAAAATTATATATAAAATTGATGGATACGATTAATTGATATAAATAATATTAATACATATGATTAAATTTAACAAAAATTGTTTTCTTTTTTATATATATTCGGATTATGTTTGCAAATATGGTAATCGCGTTCGAAGTCGACTTATTAACTACATAATACGGCGTACGAAAGGCGTCGCGCGGCGTAGCCCTTTTACGAGAGCGAATCCTACTTGCTTTGAGTGGGTTATATAATTGTAATCGGACGAAAATCCTGAATTATTTATGTAAAAATGATGTTGAATAACGTTTTATTGACACAGGAGGAAAGAGGGTTGATCTTTGATTTCGATTATTTATCTATAAGAAATGCGTTTGCTTTTCGTAACGCACTAACTTCAAATTATGGGTAAATAACAGTCCTTAAGGACGTGCCGCTAGACAGGGAGATAGGATGACGTGGACTGGTGGGAGGATTTTGGTGTTGCATAAATTACAAGGATTATAATACTCAAAAGTGCCAACGCTCTACCCTTTTTTTGACCTCGAGCCCTGGTGGCTGGCACGGCAGGTATGGTTCGCTTTCATATACACCCCCTTTGGTCCTGCCGTGCCATCTGCACATATCGCTTTTTGCGGTCCGAAGCCTCCTTCCTTAAGGCTTTGGCTTCGGTAGTGTCTACCAAATTCCAACGTCCCTCCTTTATGACCTGGAGCAAGATGCCATTGTCGGCCCATTTCGTCAGTCCATCGTTGATCATCGTTCGACCTGGTATCCACCTCACATAATTGCCGGTCCCCTCTTCCACCAAGGCCTGTCGAAGGACGGCTGCATCGATAAGGATTTTCCGATCCGAGGTCTGAGCTTCCGATGCCAAAAAATCGTACCCCGTCTTCGCATCGATGACGAGGTAGTGTTTCCACCGGCTTGCGAACCACTTCCAACTCTTCAGCTGGAAATCCGCGAAAAACACCTCCGCTAAGGCCGCCCTGATGAAGTCTCCATGCTCAAAGCTCTCAGCTGCCATGGAGAGCTCTGCACTTATATTGCAGCGGACCACCCGCTGGATCTTCATGCTCTGGGCTTCTAGCAGGCATACCGGAGCCGCCTTCTCCAACACGTCAGGGTGCGCCACCATGCAAGCCAAGCCACCTTGTGAATGTCCCTTAGGCTGCGCTGCAAAGGCGGCGTCACTCGCCGAGACGATCACCATGTGCTTGAGGTCACAGCCAAGGCATGGAACCCTGATGGTCACCTCCTTCTTCGCCCTGGCCACTAACTTGGCGGTCCACTCCATTGCCTCCCTCTTCCCTGCGCCAGCCAACTGCTGACAGTGCGAGACCCCGTACGACAAGTCATAGCGTCCCTGTCGTGCTGTCCAATTGATCTGACCCAAGATGGATCCGATCTTGGTTCTCTCCTTCTCGCTCAAGGGGCCCCGCTGTAGGCTGCACTCCTCCTTCGTGATGTCCGGGATCTTCACCACATAGTCCTCCATCGTGTACATGAACTCAAAGGTCTCGGGGTCCTGCTTCTCATAACGGTCACAGAATTTCTGCCAATCTTCAGTGGCCATACGGTGCTGCCCAAACTTCAGCTTCTCGTGCAGGGCATCCCAGATCTCCTGTGCCGTATCATCCCCGGCGTACCTTATGTCGTCCACATGGATGGTAACCACTGCTCGAAGACGTCCATCCGGATGAAAGGCCACGAACATGCCGGGGATCAGCTTAAGCTCATTGAGGTTAATCTGCTTTAGCGTGGCCTTGTATTCGAGGTACCACAGCCGCGGCGACTCAGCCAATCCAAATCCACCCTTCAGCAACCGTAGGATATCATGCCGGCAGTTGCCCCCCACCATCTCCTTGATGTAATCCGTCACCACCGTCGGATATCCAGCTGGCATCCTCACATAGACCTCACGCTCCGGAGGCAATGGCTGCCCCTGAAGAAAGGCCGCACTCACATCCTCATAGTGCACCCCCCACCGCTTCTGCACGGCCACCATGTTCAGGATGTTGTGACCCAACAAGCTGGCTGTGGGTGCCAAGGTGGGGTAGCGACCCGCCTCCACATCGCGATGACCTCCCAGGATCCAACGAGCTTTCAACTCTGCGTCAAGCAGCAGCTCACCACCCTTGTTCGTCAGCACAAAGCGGGAACCCAGGATCTTCCTCGGATCGACGATGATGTCCTTCGGCACCCCATCGATGGCCTGATGATCGAAGTAGACCTTCACCGCCTTCACTAAGGGTCCCTCATAGGCCTTCCGCCACTCCTCCGAGAGCTTCTGCCATTGGTACTCCACCCTGAGCTTGCCGGTGACGATCTGGGCCTCCAAGGCGGCCTTGACCTCCCCCGAGGCGTACTCCTCCGACTTGTCCACGATGTTCTTCAAATAGAGGTTCTCCCCGGGATCCCCTTCCCACAGCGCTGCCTGGGCCTCCACTTCAGACCATAGAGCGCTCCAGGCCTCCGCCTCGATCGGCTCCACCTCCAGTGCGCCCCGCTGCGAAGGGGCTGCAGCTCCTCGTCCCGATCCTGCGGCCGTCGAGCCCCGTGCGGCTTGTCTCCCCTTCTCCTTCTGCTCCTTCTTCCACTCTTTCCGCACCTTCTTGAGCTGGCCGTAAGCATCCTCCAGGCGGTTCCTGACCGCGGCCTCCTGCATAGTGGAAGGAGCCCCCAAGTCCTTGGCGAGCTGCTCGAACAACTTCTGTTTCTTCTTAAACGGCAGGAGATGAGGCTCCACCTCCCATGGCTGGTGGGACATCGTGAGTGAGCTCTCTCTTCTTTTCCACCTCCGGGTCCACTTCACCCCCTAATTGCTTCTCCTCGACCGAGTCCTCTTTCTTCTCATCCTCCTCGATGTCGGCCACCTGCAGCTTGCCCTCGTTGAGCTCCCCTTCCAAGTCCTTCAGCGCTCCCACGATGAAGTCCGCGCTGATCATCTCATCCGCGGTCGCCAGCCTGATCTTCTCCAGCGGGTAGGCCTTCACTCGTGACCTCAGTCGCACCCAGATCTTCTTCGGGATGGTCCCGTCTCGCTCCACACAGACCACAATGGCGGGTCCGCTCCAGGACACATTGTCTTGGAGTCGGCGGGCCAATCCCCGTTTATTGACTGGAGGATCGTACACGTAGACGGCCGTGCCCTCCCGAATGAGCTCGTATTGCGGTGGTCTGGATCGAGCGGCCAGTGCCCGGCAAAGGCCTTCATGTGCATCAAGCCAATGACATGCCTCAATCGCGGCAGCCCTGATTCGGTCGGCTCTCCTGAGGGCCTCCTCCTGGGTGATCGCCTCATTGAGCTTGAACTTCACCTTCCCGCTGGTGATCTGAGCCATCAGGGATCCAGGCAAGGGTGTATTCCGCCCGGTCACCGCTTGTAGTGGAGCCACCCCATGCTTGTCCACCACCCTGTTCTTCGAGGCAAAGCACGACGCGAGGGCACATTGCATGTCCTTGAGGTTATCGATCTGGAGCTCGGGGATCACTTTCATCAACATCACCTTCACGATGGAGCCGTGGCGTTCGGCGTGACCCAAACGCCATTTTGCCTGATCGGGCACGATGTCATGCTGCACCCCAAAAAGCTCATTTAGACGAGCCAAACAGCCCTGGAACTCCGTTCCCCCGTCCGTTGTCAGGCTGTCCGGGGGGCCGAACACATCATACCACAGTCGGCAGAGCACATCGGCCGCCCAATCCGAGCTCGGGTCAAAGTCCATCGCTCCCACATGGTAGTCGGTGAGCTCGTCGATGTAGTGCACCACGGCGTATTTGACGTTCTTAATGTCCCAATGAAGAACACGTCTCCGCTCACCCTCTGGTTGAAGTTTGTCGGCTTGAGGTAGGACACCTGTGGCTTGCTCCCAGGCGGGCGACCATCTGGCAGACCTGACATCTTAGGTTCTTGATCCCGCTCAAAAGGTCGGCATTTCCTCCCGCAAGGCTGACCATCCGGTGCAATCGTTCATTTGAAAGATGTCCCAAGGCCACGTGTAAATGTGCTAGCGTTGCCCGAGTTCGCCGAGGAAGCATTCGAGCCTCTCCTTCAAAGAGGATGTAGTCGTATCTCTCGCCCTCGGCCCCCATCTGCTTCATCTGCCTCTTAAGAACCTCCTCAGGGGTCAGCACGCCCTCTCCGTAATTTTACGTGCTAATTTATTGATAAATTAATTGACTCGATAAAGGCTTATGGAGAAACCCTTCGTGGCGCGGAATATTATTCGATTTTTTGTATATTTTAACGTAACGAAATTTTATCGTATTATAACGTGACGTACATTTTTGGAAATATTAATATTGGCCGTGTTTTTTTAGTATTATTTTTATAAGGGGATTGGTTATTAAGATCCACCACCTGTCCGGCCAAACATACCTGAGCCGCTTCCAGGATATACTGGGCAAACTGCTTGGTCCACCTCCTGGCCAACATGGATCGCCGCTCCAAAATGCCATCCACACGCACTGAACCTCGGATTTGTTCATGATCTGCCGGCCGGTGATTGCACCTGGTGGCTGTGGCCAACCCCATAGCAAAGGCTTGCTTGTTCACATCTAAGGCAGTGGTCTTCCGATACAACTTGTGGGAGACCGGGTCCTTCAACCCAAACTTGCACTGATCCACCACGACCCGGTAGAGGGGGTCTCGCTCCACCATGTACTTGGTCTCCAACGCCTCTGACCCCTCCGGTTGCTCCGTGAGGCACAAGCGCCCCTCCGCCTCCTGGATGTCCCAGATCTCCCTTCCCAGGCGCCAAAATGGCAGTTGGGTCCTCCGGATCTCATCCAGTTCATCCCAATCTTGTCGAAGCCTCTGCCAAGCACACCAAGGTCCGGAGTAATGACCACCAAGTCCGGCTTGAGGTTCCGCACCATGTTCTTCACCTTCTCCCGGTTTGCCTTCACCGTCATGTCCCCATCCTCGCTTAGCAGAACGTCGATGGGCTGATAGGCACCCCAACCTGGAGTCTCGGCTGCGACTCTGGTCAACATAGAAGATCCTGAGAAAATCTCCAGAACCATGAATTTGTCCGCCACCAACGAACCCCGTTTCACCCGATCCATCAGTCGCAGCCCCACTTGGACCCCCTTCTTCAACTTCTGGGTCAGTCCCCTCGCCGGCCTGCTTGTCCTCCACGTTATAGGTCTCTTCCGGCCCTGGTAAAACACCTCCTTGTCCTCGTCATACACCGCCGCCATCTCCTCGTCATCCATGTAGAGCTCCTCGAGGGCATAGATCGATTCTCTGATATCACACCCGATGCCATCATAGTCCTGGTTCTGCTCGCCCTCAATCAAGATGTTTACCATCCTTGGCGCGCTCCGCCCAACCTGCTCTTCCTGCTCGGAGACCTCCTCCATGATCACATCACTGCTCACATCAGGGGAAGCGCTACCGGGGCATGCATCCTCTGGCGAAGTGCCCCGAAGTGGCCCCACCAGAAGGCTACCTCCTTTCCCAGCAGCATCGCCAGCCAGCGAGGGTTCTTCTTCCATCGAGCTCCTGGCATCGTCATCTCCACCGCCGCCTTCACTCGGAGCTGCCAGAAGAACTTCTTCCACAGGAAGATCACCATCTTGCTCCGAAACCATCATCCCACCATGTTGATAGCCACTTCCTCGCTGTAGCTGTGAGACAACGTGGGGTACTCGGCTCGAATCCCCGTCAAGGCCTTGGTCTCCTCCCGCTTGGCCTTGGACTTCTGGGCACGAGCTCTCGCCTTCGCGATCTTGGCCTTCTCCTGCGGCGTGAGCTGCTCGACCGTGATGTTCTCCTGCTCGTCGTAGTCCAGCTGATAGTGCTCCGCCCCAGGAGACGCCAGCATCTTTGCCTGCGCCTTGGCCTGCCGCTTTGGCGTAGTCCTCTCCACTGGTAGGAAGCTCCTCATAGATGCATTGCTCGCTGCTCCCGCCCGTGGTGCCTCCCAGCTGTGATGGCTCACCATGTCCAGGTCGAGGGCTCCCCGAACGTGATGTAGTGGCTCGCCGTCCGAGAGGGTGGGGCAATCCCGAGTCCTGTGGCTCTCGTCTCCGCATACTCTGCAGAAGCCCGTCTCCATCAAGCGACACGGTGGGGGAGGCGCGTGTGGTCCCGCTCAGCGACCCGGAGCCCGAAATCTCGCCCATGAGAACACTATTTGTCCGGTTCCATGGACAGGCCTCTTGGCCCGCCATCAAACGAAAGTCCTCCGGAATGTCCAGACACCCCTCCCGATGTCCATCAAGTAGTGGCCGCTACTAGTTTGTCGAAGACCATAGTTCTTCACTCCCAATTTCTTGGAGTTCAGCAGGTGGTGTTCACAATCAAACTGTATCCCCAACTGAGTGCAAGCATGTCGAGATAGTAAGGGGGGACAATTTCCCTTGACCACCGAAAAACCCACCCCGCAGCTAGCGGAGAGACCGGGGTCCCCACCGTAGTTCCTTGCCCTTGAACTCGTCGTGAATCGGGGTCATGAACTGCTCCCTGATCGGGTCCAGGAAGATGTGCACCTGGTCGTCGATCCGCTTCTCCCTCATGCCACGAGCTACATAGCCCCAGGACCAATTCTCCCGCTCGCCATCGCTCTCCCCACGGCGCCCAGGTACATGAACTTGTCCTTGATCGTGCCCCCATGCTCGACCATCCCACGACCAGTTATCATGTACACTCCCTTCGCCATGTTGACGATGCCCTTGTCCTGGTTCATGCCCTCGGTGAAACTTCATCTCTCACCGATCCAGCTGGCCACGACCTGTGGCTCTCACTATCCATAGACCGTCCGTCCCAGGACCAGTTCTCTCCTAGGCCTCCACCTCGCCCGCCCCACTGCCAGGTACCCCACGATGATGTAGACCAGTCCCGCTCCTCTCCATAGGATCGCCATCCTCCAAGTTCCACTGCATTCCAATCAGAGTCCCCCTCTGATATTCCACTGGGCTCATCCGTGGGCGCGTGCACTTCAAACACCTCGTAGTATGAAGTCATCCGCCAGGGCTCGAGGTCCCAACCACCAAAAACCAAGCCACGTAGCCAGGCACCCACCACGCGCCACCTCCCCAAAGGCCGCCAGAAAGCACCTGCTCCGCTGCCACTCAAAAGTGCCAGCGCTCTACCCTTTTCCTGGCCTCGAGCCCCGGTGGCTGGCACGGCAGGTGTGGCTCGCTTTCACAATAATGATCCACATTTTTCGGATCTCTGCCCTCCAGCGAGCTGCAGCTCTGGCTCACGTGCAGCTTGCGGCCATGCCTCGAAATGAAGATGCCAACGTATAAGGGGCATTCCAATCGATGGGCATCCATCTCTCGCAAACACCGGCGAAGGACGTTGCCGGCGCGGTTGGTCAGCTCACCAACATATTCCATGTTGGCGATGGCGAGCTTCAGAGCTTTTCCATTCTCCATGGCAGTGCCTTCAGCTTCCAAGGTGCGAAACTTCCATTCTTCAATTTCAGCACGGAGGCGACCGGAGACAGTGGTGTCTTCAGTCTGGTTGGTGGCATCAACACAAAGCACCTTCTGATGAGGTACCCAATCCATTCGGCTCCATCGGCCCAAAAGAAACAGCGTGCTAGCCAGCAAGCTGAGGATGGTGATCACCGTCACGGTGAGGAAGTCAGTTTCCCCAGCAAGCCCAGTGTCGCTGGCCACAGCTCCAGGCAGCAACAAAAGCACAAATGCCCAAAGCAAGACATTCCTTAAGCGACACTTGATGACATACTGCATGCGGCTGCCGACATGGCTGGGAGCAACAGTGGTGTCATTCACAAGGGCCTCATGCTCTTCAGAAAGGATGTTACATTCATAGGCCTCCATGAAGTAGGAGATTGTGTCTTCGGTGATGGCCATGTGCACATACTCTTTCACAGGGTCAACCTCAGTCAACTCCTCGTTCTGTTCAAGGTCGTGCTCCAGGCGAGGTGCTTGATGAAGTTCATCTGCTTCGGCGGCTGGACTGAGGGTCCGAGGGTGCTCTCCTGGATGCTGGCCTTCAACTCATCTTTGGTTTTCTTCTTCGCAGCTTTGTAAGTGGGGTTCCAAATGAATTTGAGCTTGCCATAGCGAAGGCGTTGTGCCAGCAGGTTGCGAGCAGCTTCCTTGGTGAGGCCATCAGCCAACTGTCGTTCTGACGACATCCATCGGAGATTTCCTCCGAGAGCCAGCAAGCGTTCTTTCATCATTCGAACCTCCAGTGAAACTCGCTTGTCGACAACGGAGTTGCTACAGCCCTCACGATGAAATGAGTCGTAGAGGGCCTTGGCATCTGTCACCATGGTTGGTGTAAGTGGTGACTTGCAGTCGAGGAGGTCTTGCAGCTTCTGCCTGGGATCGTGCAAACAGCTCCAAAACACGCAAACATGTTCCAGGGCGTCGCATGCTTGTCCAGCAGCTTGGGCTTCAGCACCCAAAGATGATCTTGCTACTCGAGGCGTTTTCTGGCTTTTCCAATCCACAATGTGGTAGGCTCC
>CAXAMN010013336.1:223516-258417 GCA_963970005.1 Durusdinium trenchii | reverse complement strand
CAGCAGCAGACCACCAAGCAGCAGCAGCAGCAGCAGCAGCAGACCACCAAGCAGCGGCAGCAGCAGCAGACCACCAAGCAGCAGCAGCAGCAGCAGGCCACCAAGCAGCGGCAGCAGCAGCAGACCACCAAGCAGCAGCAGCAGCAGCAGCAGCAGCAGAAGACCACCAAGCAGCGGCAGATTCATTCGAATCCAAGCCAGGGGGGATTCGATCCCGGGGGGGACGGGGGAGGGAGAATCCCGCTCCAAAGCAAAAGCTTATCAAACTCAAGGTTGCCTAGCAACCTTTCGTGATATGGTAGCAAACGGAGGTGTGATTTGTGTGCTTCAGTCCTTGCAAGCAGGAGAGTGAGTGGAAACCAACCACCATGCTCAGCAAGGCACGCTTGAAACGGATTCCGGGGCGGCCTGGAGACCAAGCGGAGGCCAGGGCTCTCGTCAAGGGAGTTTCTGAGCTCATGTGCCCCATGGCAGACATCCGAACCTTGTTTGCCTAATGTGATTGTGGCCGCAGCCTTGTCCCATGAGCTTGCTCCTGTCGGAGTCCCTGCTGGACGCAGAACTATGCAGCCGCTTAAGCCACTAGCCTCTTGTTGGCACGCCTGGTGTTGGTGTTAAGAAGTTTGGCCTGGAGGAGAACCTAGCACCTAGCACAGAGTGCATTGGAAGTGAGCGGAAAAATGAGATGCCAAGACCTGAAGACAGGAAAGACCTGAAAAGAAAGGACAAGTGTGTGGTTGACAATGAAAGGGGAATTACGGGGAATGAGGACCAACCAGGCACACCTTTGGGACACTCCACCTAGTTGCGTTTGCAAACGCGCTGTGCGCATCTGAGGGCTGCACAATGTAGGGCCCTACATTGTGAAGGAGCTTGTGAAAAATTATCCTCCCGAAGGAACTTCACCAAAGCAACTTCTCCCGAGGGAACTGCGCCCGTAGCAACTTGATAACGGTTTATCACGGTTTATCCAGGAGACCGCAAATAGTGCAGGAGGCACTGCTGTTCACTACGCCAGCGGGTAGGCAAGACTCAGTCATCATCAGTCATCCTTCTTGGACAGGATGCCCATGTCTGATCATACCTTCTTGAGAGTGACTGCAGCCACCCGACGGTGTCGCCAAATCTGGCATGCCGTTACGCACTGTGGCGTTGTGTTGAGTAGAGGAACAGAAAAACAAGCGATGTGGAAGCAATGACCTCCAGCCTATGGAAAACACGGTCCTGCGTAATCCTGAAAACAGCCTGAAACTCTACAAGCGGATGTGGGGGCAAAAGGCCTTGCTCTAGCATTCTTTCTTACTGCTTGTGATACATAGCAGTGTACACACACAACCCGCAAATCCTGGGAACAAGTGCTGTGTCTCTGACAACGCGCCAAGCCTTTCGAAGAGTTTGAGGAAAAGGCCACGCCTCAGCTATCTTGTTGTCTATCCGAGTTCCCGCCTTTGGCCAAGCCATTCTATCAAACCCTTGTATTACCATCACCTCCATAATATATAATATGTATATTATACATACACACTCCTTATCCACAACATTATATGAATTTATAAGCTTAGACTTGGAGCGGCAAGGCACAAATAGTCGTAGTTCGGCTTCTCGCTGAAGAGCAAAGACTTGCAGTACTGCAGAAATTTGCCTCAAGGCTCCCCAATGTCTGGAGTTCAAAATAGGGTGCAGAATTTGATGGCGAGGGTTGGAAATGTTTCCGGAAGAGAACGCAGGAGAATCTTCCAGGAACCTGATGGGATCCTTCGCTTTTGGTATTACCCGAAGTTCCAAAGTCAGAGAGTCCCAGAAGGAAAGAAATGCGAAACGTAAACAAGAAACCTGAAATGAAAAAGGGAAGGTAAGTTTGCGACGAAGGGGCCTTGCTGAACTTCCTCCTTTTCATTTCTTTTTGAGTTTCTCCTACTCTCCTCTGTCTTCTCCTCTCATTTTCTGTTTATATAGTCCTCTCTCGTACTTCCGCTTGTTCGTGGTGAAAGGCCTGGTCTCTTGCCACTAAGCGCTGCGCAAAACTCTTCAGGAAGTCCCTGACCTCGTGAGTTCTTCCTTTCATTGTTGGTCATTGGTTTTGTCAGCGCTTCTTCCAAATACGCTCAACAAGGCTCGTGTGACAGAGTGTGTGTTGGTGTTGGGCACTTCAGGAAGCTGTGCGCATGCCCAACACGCATTGGACCCACTTAGGCCAAACCTCTCACATGGGTTGATCTTCGGCACGCTTCTTGGCCCAGCGGCAAAGCTCCTCGTCACTGGTGTCCTGCTTGACACCTTGGGCTTAAGCAACTTTCAAGCGTGTTTCACACTTGATCTTGCAGTGACACAAGAGCAGGCCTGATATTTACAGTAATGGAAACACATTGAAAAAAGTGCGCCAGGATGGGAGAGTGAAGCGAGACCAAGAAAGAAGGGGAAGCCTGAAGTTCAGCGATAAAATTGCACCACTCATGTTGCCTTTCGACCTTAGCTTATATAAGTAGCAACCCGACAACATGAATGCCTCCATGCCTCAGTGAGTCTAAGTGGGCTTCTTTTTTTTTGTGCGTCGGTAACTGTGGTTTTCTGCGACGGTGGGTTGTTGGGGGCGTTGTTTGCGCCGCTGGTGTTTTGGCTGTGTGCGGCTGCTGTGCCGCTGCTGCCTTGTCTCCCCGTTTGTCTCCTTGCGCGTCTCCCCGCTTTTCTTCCCGTGCCCCGTGGCGGGTCGCAGATGTGGTTGAGACGCATTCCTAGGTAAATTTTTGCTAAAAGGTGTTGTTTAGAAGCACTTCTGGCAAACGGGGGTAAACTGCTGAAGTATGGAATCGGTGGGGTATCGGTAGATATCCCCATCTCAACCCAAATTCCGACAGCATTTGGAAAACTGCCTTAACGTGGACTTCCCCTGGCGCACCCGTTCCTTTGCTCACATGCTTTTGTGCTTCATTCCAAACCAACCTCTCCCAAACACAACGGCGTACTACTGATTGTGCTCTGCTCTACTCTATAAGGGAACCCGTAGCTATTGAATCGCGGCCGGTGCCAGCACAAAAATACAAAATATGCAGTTAGCATCGTCACAACAATTCCCGTTGAACTGGTAAAACAAATTACACTCCCAAAAACTAACATAGACCCTGGCAATGGCCCCCTGGAAGAGTGTTTGCCTCTACCAACCAGTGGTTTTCAGGGTCTATGTTAGTTTTCCACGGTGTATAAACAATAAACTTGCGCAACTGGCACCGTCACAATACGTTTTGAAAAAGCGCCTGTTACTGTTGCAAAAAATAACTATCCCGTCTAAGTGCCTCACTGCCGATGGCCTTATGCTTGGACTTCTTGGACCTCGCTTTCAGGCCCAGCCAAGGTAGGTCACCTCGAAGCAGTTGAACACAGCGACTGAGCCATCGAGTGCCACGACTCGCTCTACTTGCCATATGTTGGCACGTGGTAGCCCCACTCTACACGACACATCTTGCTCTAATCTTACTCTACACAAAACACTCGCTCCACCCTGGAACCTTGCGACAGGCAAATTTCATCCAAGTTCAATCCTCTTCAGAACGTCGACTTTCTTTCTCACCAAGGTTGGATAGTTGCACAAGGTTGCAGTTTTGTACTTAGGTCTGGTGTTTAGTCGACGCTTCCCCCTGCCTTGCAAAAAATGTATAAGCATGTATCCTTAGTACATGACCAAGGTCTGGTGTGCCAAGAAATGAAATCCAAATGAACCTGGTGTGTCTCAGTGGACATGCGCATCTGTGGTGTGAAAACCCCAAAACAAGTCAAGGTCGAACAAGTATATACATTGGCCACTTCGTGCATTTAACCCAAGAACTTGCATGCATTGACTCACTTGATATAACAAAAGTTGCTGTGTCGATTTTACCAAAAAGGCACTGACATTGGTCAACAGGTCTTCTACAAACATGTCTGTGACATGCTAAACAACTGATCAAAGCAAATGGTCACATTGTGTCGAAGGGATTATATACATATTGCAGCATCAATGCATCAAACTCTTCAATCATGCTGGCCGCCCTGTCTGAGTACTTGTAGCAAGTATACTCCGTGCGTCGCGCCTTCCTCCTCCCATTTCGTGCCCAAGTTTCCAGTGGCTTCCAAATCATCTCGGCGACTGGGCTCAATTCCTTCATGCACATTGATGCTGGAATACCTCAGAAGCATCCAAACTGCTTCCACTGATGTTGCCACGGTATATATCCATGTACTCTCATTGATTTTGCAAATTGATCCTAGCCACATATTGGTCAAACCTCCATATTTGCTCATCAATATGCTGTAGGACACTTCGTGATCACACACACAGACTCTCCAAAAATGTCATAATTTGAGAAGAATCTAAGAAACTGCTCCATGATACTGGATCACTTGCATAAAAATCTGGTATAAGCAAAAAGGGCTATGCAAACTTATCGTTGAGGCATCGTTGGGGCATCGTTGCGGGGATCGTTGGTCTTGGAGTGGCAAACGTTGTGGCAAAACTGTTTTGCCACAACCTTTGCGTCCAAAACCTATCGTTCGGGGCATCGTTGTCGTATCGTTGTAGGATCGTTGAAAGCAATCAGAGTCTGGGAGCGAGGGGTGCAGCTTACAAAGATTTCAGCAGTGGTTTTCAATTGCACTCCTGATTTGCTCTATTGACTGGTGAGCACCAAGATGCAAATTTTAGATTCAGAAATGTGCAAGGTTGGCAGGACAGTTCAACTTGCAAACAAACATGATTCAAGGCTTCAATTGTTTTTAAGCGTTCTGACGTGTTCTGACTCAGAAGCATAATGAAACATGGAGAGCAATCTTGAGTCTGAATAAACAACAGAGTGTAGGTCTAATCTGATCTAATCTGTATCTCTTGCAATTCCTGCACTTTGCTTTGGCCATGGACTTCCTTCAAATGTTCGATGATTTGGATGTGGTGGCCAACATGGATTGCGGGAGACAAGAGGTGCGGGAGTCTTCACTTGCATCTGAATGCAAGTCTCAAATTCTATCCCAGATGAAAAACGTGACTACTGCCTTGGTCCAGAAGGACAAGAGTCTGTCAGATCTTCCCTCCACCTTCTCAAGGAGAAGCAAGCTTGGCATTTCAGGGCGTTCGGGAGGCCTTGCTGCCAAAGCATTGTCTTGGTACCGCCACTTTTGTAAGAGCTACAAAAAGGCCAGACACACGGAGGCTACAGTGTTGGATGCTTTGGTTGCTTTACAACAAAAAGTCAGAACTGGAAAAGGGGTTTGCGTGTTCAACGCAAAGAGATTGAGAAAACAGAAGCATCTTCGAGCTAAGCACAGTCTGGTTTTGCAAGCAAAGGTGAAAGCCGGTGCCGGCAACCAACACGATAGAAAGTTTGGCATGGCTGACTTCTGTGAAGTTGCTTTTGGAGAGAAGGATAGAAAGGCTCATACCCGATTCCACATGGTTGGGCAAATTGCCAAGCACTTCAACATCAGCAGACCCATGGTATCTCGAATGAGAACCACGGTTGCCTCATCGATCATGACAAAGCAAATGCATCTTTTGGCGAGAATACTGTCGATTTGCAGAAAGTCTGCTCCGGTCATGGTCGCCACGCGACATGCGTGGGATGAAACGGCTCAAGATATTCAAGTGCAGCTGGATGATCAGCAAGGACCATCCAGGGGCACTTGGAAGGTGATGGTTCAGAAGTTGAAGATAACGATCAAATGGACACATTGCTCCTTCCTGATGGATTTGGTAGGGATCTTAGTTGTTTGCAGCTTGCTGCTGTTCAACCCAAGGAACAAATTGACGGAAAAAACCATAGGCTCCAGGCAATAATAGGCAGCCCACAGCGATAAATTCCAAGCACTATCGGGATCCTGTAAGCAATAAGGCAGGTGTCAAAAGTGTTAAGTGTTTGAAGACAGTGTAACTTCATTTGAATGAATAATGGACAGTTGTTCGACAACTAAGAATTGCATGCTTGAGGTGATGCCGCCGATTCTTTTGGTTTCAGACTCTGCTGAAAACCTTTTCTATGGAATGTTCAATCATCCTTTCTTTGTGGGCATCCGCAGTGTATTGCAAGCCATTCGGGAAACAGCCTCCGACCATGTCACCCTCTTTGAGCTTGATGGTGCGACGGGGAACGAACGTCTATTCAACTACTTCTTGTCCATCGGAAGTCCTGGGAAACTGATAGACATGATCAAGTGCCGAAACCATCAAACCAATCTCATTGAGGGAACCTTGCTGATGGCTTCCAATCTTCCATCTCGCAACATGTTGTCAATGTTTTTCAGCCTGACTCACTTTCTTCGAAATGGTGGGCAGTTTGTGCGCTTGAAGCAAGCTGCACTACAGTGGGTTGCTGACTCAGCTACTGTTCTGAGAAATACCTGCCGAGATCCTGATGAAGAACGACTCCGAGTAGAACATGCGTGCGAGCTGAGAGATTTTTTGGAGTGCACAGATCGGCTTAGGAAAAGCATCGAATCCAAATCCAAGAGTAAATCTGGAGAGGAGCACGACTATACACAATCTGAATTGCAACGGAGACTGGATGATTTTTTTGCCACTTGGACCAATATGTTAATGTGTTCCCTCTTCTTTGTAGTGAGGCATGTGAATGTAATGTGGAAACATTAGAAATTAGATGATTAGATAAGAATGGTTTGAGGCTAAAGCACGGCGTGAAGAAGTGTTTCCAGCGACTTGCTATGAGTTGTAGGAATTAATGGCGTACCAATAGATTGATGTTATGATAATCGTGATAAAGCAATACTATATATTACATACAAATTACTGTAGAAAGTACTGTATGAACCAAACTGAGGCGATGTGGAACGGAGACCTGCGGGCAAATGGTCCTTGCCACTATTGCTCCGGCTCTGGCTGCTGCTCAAGCCCGGATGAAGCGCTTTCAAAACTAGGCTAGGTGGCCATGGTTGACAGCTTTCTGAGACAGCTAAGAGTTTTTCTTTTTAGTCTCATTCTTTTGAATGAAAAACATGTTTTGTATAGCCAGGGCCACAGTGCCATAGGCTAGTCTAGGTTATATATATATATATATATATTAATTTATTTATATCAATATCCGCCTATATAGCTGATACTTATGGCCTGTAGCCATCTCCACTGAAACACCTGCCCTGCACAGGATCCACCTTCGAGAAGCTGGCCCTAGCTACTCAACCTGAGGTACCTGCACCTGGCAAATGGACCAAGCTGGGCTCAGTCCTGTCATTTTTGCTTTTTGGTTCACATTGCTGCCACTATTTGGAGAAGTCATTCAAGGCTTCACTTGATAGCATGCCAGTTCGGCAAACTTCAGTGAAAAAGGGAGATGAGGCGGAAGACATTGATCCAGCCTTGAATTCTGACTTGCATTGGTCAGAGGTGCATGGTAAAAGATCCCGCAATGGTCTTGCTGTGACGGGGTTGCCAGAGGTGAGGTTCCAGGTTTTGGTTCTGGCTATACTTCAAGAAGTCACTCGCTACCTTACAAATTGGCATTTGGATGCAAATGGACGGCAGAATCGAAATTCAACACATGCTCCACCTTTGCTGGATGTTGTCAACCCTCGTTTCAGCCCCTATGTCATGCTCGTGCAGTACCTCAGCTCCTTGCTTATCAACAAGCTTGGCAGAGCGCTATTGGTATGTCCTGGGTTCAAACGTGTTGCTGAATGGGAGGCGCACAATCTTGAACAAGTGCGAATTTTTCGCCGCTTGGTAATGCTGACCTCGGCGTGGATTTTTCGACGGCACCTTCTGTTTGCGGCGGAGGCACCATTCTCCACTTGCGTGTCTCGTTGGCATCACTTCTACTTCTAGCAGTTCAGTTATTGTTAGATCTATCCATGATTCATGATGAATTAGGCTTGACATATTATTGATCATAGCATGAACATACTATAAGACTATAGACTATAAATATATATATATATATTATATATATATGTCTTTGCCCTTAACTTCTGCAGTCACCACACTTGAAATTTTGCTTTGGATGGCCTTTGACACTCATTTCAGGTCCTTCTTGATTCACGCGCAACAGCTGATGTGCAGTCAAAAGCACGTGAGCAATGGAATTCTCTGAACCCTTGCTGTGCTCGACCTGGAATGGCACGACAATTGAGGACACTGGGAATTTCGAGTGATTCATTGGCCTTGCCTGAGCATAGAGCCAAATTGGAAGCCCTTGCTACTTCTGGGCACTTGACTGTAGCTGATTGCGAATTGCGACACGCCAGAAACCGACAGCAAGTGGCAACCAACGGAAGAACAAAGTACCCCAACTTTTGTGTGAGCTCTATCTTGGATGAAGCACAGCTTTTCCAGAAACAGTCCATTGCTGGAGCACGGAAACAGTTTGCACAGGTGACTAGGATTGTCATACAACCTTTTGCTTTTGCTGCTTTTGTCCTGGATAATGAGAACAACTCACAATTGACAATTGACAATAGTTGGTAGTAATTGCTTTTGTTATTGTACAACCCAAGATTTAATATATATTTTTTAATAACAATAATACCATATACACTAACACCGTATGTTCGTGTAATTATGTCTTCCTGTCTTTGGTAACCTTAGGCAAAAAAAGCTTCCGCCAAGTGCAACAGCTTGGAAGTGATTAGACAGAATACATAATTACCACAATAAAAACCTCAATCAATTACGGATGCAGTTGCTTTACTCTTGAGCTATTGGCCACTGGGAGCACTGACTCAGGCTATTGGGGACAACCAGGAAGCACAAGAAGGTGCCAAATCCAAGTCTCTTGTGCGTATGACACCTTTGCACCTGTTCAGGAAGGATTACATTTCTCAGAATCGTCAGGAGCGATCAAATTGGTGCACTGCTGAAGCATGGTCTGAAGTCAAATCTGCATTTGCTGCCCTAGATCCGCCGTTGCGTGCACGCTACAGCAAACAATGCGGATTTCACAGGGAGATGGCCGCACACCAGAAACAATTGGAAGATTTGCGACCTGATACAGATACAGGATCTGGCGCTGACATCATAGCCTTATCTGGAAGACCTGTTCAGTGTGTCCAAAGCCAATCATCTCAGGGTCAGTTGCAAGTGCCGCAACCAATGGTTGAAGGCCTTGAGAAACCGAGCCCTATCTTTGGAAATTTGCTGCCTGCTGGTTTTGATGAACTGACGAAGGCTTTCGACAGTCTGGAAAAACTGCAGCCAGCGGTACTGATGACTATGAGACAGTTTCCTCCAGAGCAAGAAGTACACTGGCCTGTACAAGAGTCGAATGTTCTATCAGCCTTGGTGTCATCACGGGTGAACTGTGGTAGCCTTCAGGTGGCTGTCAAGGAATTTAGCAAAGCGTTGTCAAATGATAGCTGGTCCTGAAGGTTGTGCAGGCGGTGCCTTTCCTGACAAGGTCCAGATACATGGCAAGTGTGGAGAAATGTGCATGCTCGAGACCACTGCATTTGAGCGCCTCTTGCTTGAGAAGATTGTGAAAGGACTGGCAACATTTGTGAGCTCTGGAACGCCAACGAAAATGGTCCAGTCGGACATTCTCATTGCAATCCAGACCACCCACAGCGATGGCATGGAGTCATTCAAATATTGTTTCATCTCAGGCATATCTTCAAAGGGTGGCTTCAACAAACCTGATGCTGTGCATGTTTCTTGCCGTTGTTTGAATGAGAGCACGTCTTCCGATCACTTCGAATCTCAGGTTCACAGTGGCAGTATTTATTGCATGTTTATCTTCAGCATTAACCCCTGCAAATTGTTTTGATTTGTTGTGCAGTCATTAGCCGTACCAGTGACTACTGAAAGAAGTCATGGGCAGGACGCTAGGGTCAGAGTCTCCAAAATAGCTATCATAGACTATAGACTATAGACTATACTATAGACAAAAAAATAATGACTATATAGTAGCTGAGCACCAACATGATATTTATATACCATTACCGTCAAATTAAGTGTCTTCTTGCTTGCATTAAACCAATCAATCTTAGGATGGGGTGCTGCTTGAACTGGAGATGGAAATGGCTGTTGAACAATGCGAGGACATCTTGGCATCACCGTTCAATCAAGGGAAAGGATTTGGAGCTCTGCGAATGCAGACTAGGCAGCAGCTTGCGAAATCTCTACTTGTTCCTGCAGTGGCGGATGTCTTCGGCGACATGACTGGAAGCTCGGACGTGATAAGTAAATTGAATTCATGTGGCTTACCTAGCCATAGTCCATAGTAAAACTGTTTCTTTGCTTTTTGTTCTAGATTCTAGTCAGAGTCTCGAGATTTTTGTCTTGGAATTTAACTCAGAGTCATAGTCTTAGCAGTATAGTCTATAGTCTATAGTTGTATGACAATCTTACGAGTGGGTGAATGACACGATCTGGTACTAAGCTACAGGCTACAGGTGGATGTACTTTTGTTTTTCAGTCTGGTGTTGGCTTACATTTCCTTTGCCTAGCAAAGGAGCTTCAAAACCAAAGCAGATATTGATGCGCTGCCTTCAATTTCAGGATGTTTCACTCTTGAGGTTGAGAACCATGGGAAAGAGAGGCGATATTGCAGATGTTATCATTGACCTTACCGTGGCAGATGCCACTCCCGATGAGATGAGTGCCAGTGCTCAAATTGCTCTATGTGATGGTCATGGTGATATTGCTGGCGAAGAAGCTGCGGGTGGTGGTGGTGTTGATTTCTTGTCATTTGGGGATGATCTGGAATTGCCTTCTGCAGATGATAGACAGCAGCATCGCCCTCGCAAGAGAATGAGAAGGGACTCTCCAACAACCACTTTGTTACCGGAGGTGTTGAAAGCTTTGAACAATGATAGCCTGAGTGGTGATGTTGGTGCACGAGGAGAACTACGGCTAGAAGACTTTGCCGGAATCTTCGACGAGTCTGAAACAGCATCATTGCAGCACATCTTAACTACTGCTGCCAATGCATCACATGAACCATCTTCGTCTTCCTCCAGCAAGGGACCAAACCACACCAGCAGTCAACCTGCTGACCCTGCGTTTGATGCTGGAGATGAGGAAGAGGAGCAAGTCGCTTGGTTTGATTTCATTGTTCACTGTATGTTGATGACAGGCTGACAGGTTCAGTTGTCAGTGGTTGGTTTAGCGGGAGGGAACAAAGCCTGGCCAATTGCCATTCAATAGCCTGAATTTGTAGCCTGTAGACTTAGCCAAACTAGTAGTCAAGTTCTACACCAAGAGATGATTCTGATCGGTTCTACGATATATGATATGATGATATGACAATTATTGTTATACTATAAAAATAACATATAACATATGTATATAAATTGTGATTATGATTCATGATTCATTGATGAACAACCAGGTCGTGCGGCAAGAGAGATTTGAGCTGGAGGTCGAGGGGGTGAATTTCAGTGAGCTGACCAAACACATTTCTATCGTTCCGGTTCAGAATCCTTTGGCCCAGTCGGAAAGCAGCAGAAATCGAAGCACACCGTCAACTGAAGCAAACTCCTCCGTTCTGGAGAGAAACGCTCTCTACCTCAATATGATGCCCAGGTACGAGTTTACTCATCAGTCTACAACTGCTTTGGTTGAATTCACCAGCTGTATGTCTGGCGGTATCATTGCTTATGTGTACTCATCTGTTTGCAAAACTCAGCTTCTTGGTCACGTGAAAGTCAACGAACGACTTCAGGATGCAAAGAGTTTGCAAGCTGTTTGCAAGATGCATAAGCCCAGCGGCCAGTGCAGCTGTTGGGTAAGTTGTAAAGCTCACGAGACAAAACAGCAGGTTATGGTTGATCTTCTCAAGTGGTTCATTGATGGCATAGGCAAAGACAAGAAACATCACCAGCAAAGCAGTGTTGATGTGCGTGTCTCACATGGGATGAGGGTCAGAAGCGTGCGCGCTTGAAAGGGAAAGGGGTGCGATGTAGTTTGCTGTTGTTTGCTTTTTCTCCCGTCAGTTTCTACATCATTCTATAACAGTGGCCGTGGCAGTGCAATTGCTAGTGCTTTCAATAGGTAAGACTTCAGGATCCTGCTCAGCAAGTACTTGTGTGGAGGGTAGGGTTTCCATTGAAAGGAAGAGTAACCACTGAGGAAGCATTTGCATGCATTTGCCATGTCGCTAAACATAGAACTGGATGTCTCAGTATTGGCAGCCAAAGGACAACCCAATCCAACCCGACTACAAAGCACAGTTTTGGAGTGTGGCAAAAGGTGTGGCAAAGCAGTTTTGCCACAACTTTTGCCACAGATTTCTATCGTTGAAACACCTGCAAAAACCATTGTTTTGGAGGGTGGCAAAGGGTGTGGCAAAGCAGTTTTGCCACAACTTTTGCCACAGATTTCTATCGTTGGAACACCTGCAAAAACCATTGTTTTGGAGGTGGCAAAGGGTGTGGCAAAGCAGTTTTGCCACAACTTTTGCCACAGATTTCTATCGTTGGAACACCTGCAAAACCCATTGTTTTGGAGTGTGGCAAAGGGTGTGGCAAAGCCAGTTTGCCACAACTGTTGCCAAAAAATGTCATCGTTGGGACAATCGTTGGAATACCGTTTTTTCATGGAGTTTAACGTGGGACAACGATTTTCGAACGATTGGCCAAACGATAGATATCTGTGGCAAAAGTTGTGGCAAAACGGCCTTGCCACACCCTTTGCCACACTCCAAAACCATTGTTTTTGTAGGTGTTCCAACGATGGAAATCTGTGGCAAAAGTTGTGGCAAAACTGCTTTGCCACACCCTTTGCCACCTCCAAAACAATGGTTTTTGCAGGTGTTCCAACGATAGAAATCTGTGGCAAAAGTTGTGGCAAAACTGCTGTGCCACACCCTTTGCCACCCTCCAAAACAATGGTTTTTGCAGGTGTTCCAACGATAGAAATCTGTGGCAAAAGTTGTGGCAAAACTGCTTTGCCACACTCCAAGCTTTGCGCTCTACTGTCAGATTGGGTTGTCTCCTGCTGTGATTATCAAAGAGGTGTGGTTTTTGTTTTCGACAACAAACAGTTCACAAGGCAAAGCTTTTGTCGTTTGTTGAGGTGTTGGAATCAGATGTGGCGTGATTTTGGGATGCATAATCTTTTTGTGAGCACAATTGAGTCACAAGATGGCTAGCATTCATGGTATCGGTATGCCGCTATGCCTCAGTGTTTTGGTTCTGTTCTTAGAGCAAGACTGACTTGTTTGGCTGTGTGAGATCTCCTGAGTTTCAGAATGGATCTCTCGCCATCGCCTAAATCATCTCCTCCCAAGACACCGCCAAAGCGAGTGTCTACGAAGGGCAAGGAGTCGCCTTTGTCGGCTGGGGGGGGCTTCGTCTACTGCTGCCTCTTCTCCGGTCACAAGAGATGCGCTTCGGCGATTGAAGAATTTCCACATTTCGGATGTTCCTTCTTCTCCCGCCACCAATTGCACATCGACGACTCTTCCTTTGCCAGGATTGAGCCCGATCAAGACACCTTCTCCTATGAAGCCTTCTTCTGATCCTACTTCACCTGCACCAGCCGAGACCGTATGGGCAGACCTCAAAAGCATGGCCCCTGAAGATATGTCGGATGTGGAACAAAGCCTGGATCAGCGCTTGGAGGCAAGGCTTGACAAGATTGACTCAGACTGGGTGGACATGAAGCATCACAATGCTTCATACTTTGAGCCACCTTCACTTGGAAAGCCGGGATATTTGAATCAGGAAATGGAACGCTGGGGGTGGAAGAAAATCAAAGGTCGTTGGCAAAAGGCTTTCACCATTGTGGCTCCTCCAACGGCATCCAAGCCTGCATCTGGTGCAAAACCTTCCAGTTCTTCTCATGGAAAGTTGAAGAAGAGGCCGGCTGCAGCACCCAAGACGAAAATTCAGAAGGGACCAAAGAGTTTGAAGAAGCCAGCATCTCAGCAGAAAGACCAGAAGAAGCTTTCCGTGCGCAAGGTCTTGAAGAAGCCCGCAGGCAAAGCGTGGTCTCACCCTCCTCCTTCCACTCTGAAGGCAATTGATGGCCAGTCCATGTTTCTCGCGAGCGACAAGGCCGAAGCTCATGATGACTGGGTGGACGCCAAGGAGCACAACAAGAAATTCCAAGTTGGCATCGAACCGTTTGAGGTGTTGCTTGCAAAAGCATTAGTTTCGCACACTACTTCCCAGCATGAAACATATGATATGATATGCAAGCAATAGACAGGGTACAGTAGAGGGGAAGGGATCAATGATCAGGAAGTGGATTCTTTCGTGACAAAGCCATAGTCAGCCATTCATTCTTCAAACGAGACATATGGCTCCCAGAATAAACGTCTACCGTCTACTGTAATATGATTGTAGTTTTATCAATATTGTTATAGTTATAGTCTAGTTATAGTCATAGTGATTTGTTAAATATCAAAAGGAAGAACTATGCTATGGGCTATGGTCAAAGTCGTGAGATGGACTTGGGAAATGCTGAGGTTTCTCAAGGACTGCTTGATCGAGAAGGGGTGGAAAATGGTGAACTATCGTGGAGAGCTGCGCTGGAAGCTCGAGTATGACCTTGGCCCAGCTGCTGAGAAGTGAGAGAGTTGCGGGCGTTGAGGTTCCTGGTTTTAGGGCTGGGTGAGGGAAGCGAGCGCTTTTTTCAAGTAGAGCATGGCGCGTGGTCTGCAAGCCGGAAGTGAACTCAGTCAGACTGTTCGCTGTGTACGTGTTCTAACCACCGCACCACTCAAAATATGCTTAAAAATATTGAATATACGACTCATTTCGTTTTTGCCATCTGGTTGTTGGTTCTATATGCAGTGTTGTTGTTGATGATGCGAGCAGTGGAATTGGTGAAGCGACCGTGCCACAAAGCTTTCAGAATTGCGACAGTACCTCACTCACAAGCAATTTGCTTAACTAGGACCTCTCTGTTTGAACGCTGCTTCAAGCGCGGTAGGTTGGGAAGGAATGGATAGGCTTTCTGTTTTGATTTTGGTTGGCTGTGTACTGAGATTAGTACGCATTTGGAGCCAACATGAAAGAGATCCAAATTCAAATCCCTTGGCTGCGGTTCAATGGCGCACTTCCAGGCAGCGCACAGAATATGACATGTCTGGGTGTCGACAATTTTCAGCCAACTGGATCCATGATCGACTTGCTAAAGGTTGCTCAAAAAGAGCTGGTCAACCCCTTGCCCTGCAGTGCTGTTCCGTTTTGAAACCCTCTCCTATTATAGTCATGACTCATGGTCGTGCTTGTGCCAATACATGCCTCTTTCTTCGAGTTGCCCATTTCAAGAGGTAGCAGCACCTGTAGCCTATTTGGCTCCACTTCCAGCCAAGAACTTTGTGATTCTCACTTCTTTCGCGAAGATGGCTTGCTGTAAGTACTGCAAGCGTACGAGAAATGATCCAAACCCGTGGTTGCCGCCAGACTTGCGTGAAACTTCTGACAAGCCCAACCTGATTTTCAGACGGGACAGGGGACGTGAGTGCTCAAGCTGCTTGGGTATGTTCAGGTGCTTCAACAAACCGCAGTACCAAAACACGGCTATTCTTGAGGACAAGTTGAACAATGACCCTGATGTCAAGAAGGAGTTTGACGCAGACCTGGAAATCTTTGAAGAGAAAAAGCGCAAGGAAGCTCTCACAAGGGCTACCAAAACCTCTCGCAAGCGTATCGAAGGTCAGCAGGCTAGTGGCTTCAGAATGCGCATGGTCACAGGCTACTTCTGGCCCTTGGATGTGATCAAACGGGAGGGCAAAGCCAAGCCGAAGAAATTGACTTCAATCAATTTCAATGGCAAAAATCTTCGTGGTGCTATCTTTGATGAGTCGCATGGCAAGCCCATAGGCTGTATCGAGATGGAAAGCTATGAAGACAAGAATGCCACGAAGGTTTGGACTGACATTGGATTGGGAATTCAAAACCGGTAGGTATATGGTATACGGTATACGGTGTGCGCAAAAAACAGTCATATTTAGCATCTTGCTCGTCAATGTTTCTGTTTGTAGACTATAAACTCTGTCTATATAGTTTAGTATTACTATATATATGTGTGACTATGACTCATACTATGACTATTTACATATATATATATTATTAACTAAATAATATATATTATATATTATAATAGGTAGTACTATTATTATTGTTGTTACTATAAAATAGGCTATAGGCTATAGCGGCTATAGGGTCTATAACTGTCTATGTTCTCTACACACATCTACACTATGCTGTACACTGTACCTAAACTACGCCATCGTGCCCCGTGAAGGTAGCCACCATCAAGGGAGATGCTGATTGTGATGACCCAGAAGAGCTAGATAACATTTGGGGACAAATTCAAGATCGCCTCTCTCTAAACTCCGTGGCTGCCAACGACGCGGGTGAGGTTGGCATGAAATGGTGTAGCACCAGCAAGACTCAGGAGGAAGACGTGAACATGAGCTTCCTCGATGACATTTGGGGGACTGCGCTGCCAAGCTCAACTTGCAGGGGATCCAAGCGGCATGCCTTGGAAGATGGTTCTGATGGTGAGGCTGAGTCTGAAGCAAAAAAACGTCGCCACAACAGCAGCGGTGAAGACACCCAGGAAAAGCCAGAGAAACCAGAGAAGGTTGAGAAACCCAACAAGAGACGCCAGGGCCCTGAGACTGGGAAGCAAACCGGTGCGGCTACTCTGGTGAGGGTCTTGAATGGATGTGATTCGCTTGCGCTGGAAGCTAGGCAAAACTTGGACCTTCTGGCAGAAGAGGACACAATGAGATCAATTGGCAGTGCAGCCATCAGCAAGCTTCTTGACAAGATCGCGAGCAAGCTCACCACTGATTCAATCGCCTACCTGACCGAACATTGGGAGACGGGCCAACCATTGAATCGAGGTTGCCATGTAGTCGAGAAATTGAAATCTCTGCACGAGGGAATCGAGCTGGCTCATCCAGTGGTTCTGGCATTGCAAGCGAGGAGTGGAACAAAGGACGGGTGTGTTTCACATAACCTTTGGTTAGTTATGGGAATGGAATTGAATGGAACTACCGGGCAACACAGTGGCAAATACAAATACAGAGCCACTAACAGTCACTAACAGCCAAGAACTTCAATCAAGGTACAACACGTTTTGATTGTTTCCTATATAAGCAGTAGTATGATTTAATCACGATCTATATATATATATATATCTGTATCTAATATTAATGTGTATGTATCAATTATATTCAATTATCATTGTCATCAATTATCATTTTTTGCTGGCGCAAGGAATATTGTCCCGAAGCTCTGGATAAAGCTGTGTCTGCTCTTGAGAAGCATGTCAAGATTGCCTCCGGTGTTCGCCATACTGTCTTCTTGTGCACAGTCGGAGAACATCAAGATGCAGGAGATTGGGAGCAGTGGCAAGCTTCAATGGAGGCAGGTCACCCTATGATCAAAGAGGATGAAATGGTTGACCTTCGCTCCACATGCGTCGTGAAGTGTGTCCAACACATCCTGGGGAATGCGCCAGATACTCCACAGCAAGCCAGCGAGTCATGGGCTGCCCTTTGCTCCCTTCTTACAACCATTGCACAAACTACATGGCATGAGAAATTGCCTGAGCATCTTCGTGTCGATTTGGAAGGGATCAAGAGCTTGACAGTCGTAGGGTCCAAGATGCACCACTCTTCCAATGCAGAACTGCAGGAGGCAGAGAAGTACAAGAATGAGATCAGCAAATCAAAGTCCTTCTCACGTTTGCTATCCCAATCTACTTCTGGCACACGCTTGGCAAGTGCAGTGCTTGATGTCTCTGCTGCTTGCAAGGCAGAAGGGGGATGGAAAGAAGATCTTGAGCAGGCTTTGCAGATTGCTTCGGGCGTGTCGGAATTTGAACCTTCTCTATTGCTCACAGATGAGTTTGAAGTCCGCATTCCGAGAGCTTCTTTGATCGCTGACATGTCCAACAAGCTAGGCCTACTTTTGCAACAGAGCACGGACAAATTTCAATCAGAATCGGCCAAAGACATCCAGAAGGTGAAGGACTTCCAGCTTGGCACAGCCCTTTCCATCAAAAAGGCATTGCTGCAAAGGATGTTTGGAAAGGTTCCATCACTGCATGATGCCTTGAGATTCTGTGCCACTGCCCATGATGCGAGCACAGATGTGATAGGCAAGTGTGACGAACACATCGCTGCAATCACATCTGCGAAGAAATTGTGTTCTTCAGTGAAGTCAGCTGTCAGCAAGACCGTCGGCGCTGATCTTGGGTCTTCCTTGAATGAGGCAATGTCGCAATGCTCCTTGCTTCTGGATTCCATGGCAGGCTTTTGCACATGGCATTCAGACTTCAGTGCCTTCGCAGCTTTAGTGACGTGTTACATGTTAGTTGTCCAGGTCCAGGGCTGTTGTCCTGTTCAGTTTCATTTTTGTCAAGTCCTTTGCTGCCTGTGTGCTGTGATGATGAAATGGGAACTGACAACAAACTACTTGGGTTGGATAGAGGGCAACTTACTGTTTGTTGACAGGGGGAACAACAAGAACTGAACCAAACATAATCTTTGAGAACGTATCATACAAGTCAGGAAAATCCGGCACAGACAACGTCTCGGCATTCATGTCCAGTGCTCTCCCTCAAATGCTGAAGTTCCTCATGAATGACAAGTCGAATACTTCTCCCAGTGTGGGCATTGTCTTCTTTGAAGAGCTTCATGCTGACGCTCCTGGGTGGGGGAAATCAATCAAAGCTGGGCTGATCGCTATGGCAACAAACGCTATCAAGGTGAAACAGTCCAGCAGTCAGACTTTTTTCAAGGTCTTGATGGACAAGGAAGGGGACAACATTGAGAAGCTTTGCTCAGCAGAGGTTTGTGGTGTTCCTGATGCAGACGAAGATCCCAGTTCTGTTTGCGCCGCCAGCAAGGAGTACCTCACCATTTACTGCAACTTGTGCTTCGGGAAAGACTTTTGCAGTGCTTTCAAATTTGGTGAAGTGGAGATGGATATGCAGTCCTTATGTGCAGCATGCATATTCCTCGCGGCTGCTCGCTACACAGCACTTTTGTTGACCAATGTGAGCAAGGTTGCGAGTCGGAACTCTGGTGACTCTGGTGCTTTGGGATCCGGCGAGACCAGGGTGGAAGCTGCAAAGACTCTTTTGGACGTGCTTACCAAGTGGATCCAGGCAAGACAAATTCCAGTAAAACCTGTACGGACCGTATGGACGATTGTTAGTTATTAGACTATGGACTGTTCCATAGGTTGAAACTTTTTTTGCTATGTTTTGTCTGAGCTAAAATGCGTGTATATTCCTAGCCTATAGGCATAATATAATAGTAATAATGATGACGTATTTATGTATTGTATATGTCCTGAATATATAGTATAATATATAATATATACATATATGATATATATATTTTTTTTTCTGATGATATTTGATATATGATATCATTTTTCTTGTAGCAATAGGCATAGGCAACAGGCTATAGTCTAAACATAGTAGAATATATTTGTTCACAAGTTTGCACCTTGCACCCTAACAGTTTAACAGGTGGCATCTAATGCTCGCGAGCATATCACAAGCGTTGAGGGAAGCACGGTCGGGATCATCAAGGAGAACATCGTCAAAGTAATTGAACATGCAGAGGGAAAGCTCATTTCTTGCTTCACTCTTATCCGTGGGGATATGGAGGCCTTGGCTACAGATTTGGCTGAGAGACTTCAGAATACCGAGCTGTCGAATGTGGTCGATTCGAAGCTTGAAGAAGAGGAGGTGACTGAGGAGCTTGCCCAAAGCTTGTTCGACAATGTTGTGTCAGGGAAGGCAGGCCAGGAGTATTACATCGCGTTCAACAAGTGGCGGGCCTTGAGAAACTTGGCTGATAAAATTTTGAGCGAGGCTCAGACTACACTAGGCAATGGTCCTTCTGATTTTTGTCCTCGCAGCACGGCAGCAGTCAAAGACTGTTTGTCAAGCATTCGTTCTATTGACATGTCACAGGCTTCAGTGGCAATAGCCAACCTAACAGCTGTGACAAGTATTAAGAGGCCTCTTCAACCAGGCGAGACGCGAAATGTTCTCACCAACAAGTGCTTGAAAGGCTTTGCAAGTATGAATTTGAAACCCTCTAAGGGTTTGTGGCATGCACTTGAGAAGAGTGCCACGCAGGCAATATTCACCCAGTTCAAGCAAAGCATCCAGGGTGCTAAGGGAGAAGCCAAGTCTTAAGTGACAATTTTTTGTTCCACAGTCGTTTAATTGTTTTGGCAATCATGGATAGAAACACCCTATGTTTAAAAAAATGGTTGCCCTCATCTTCTCTCCCGTGCTTCAATTTAGGAAGCTAACATTATTGAGAGCAACCTCAAATCTAGCACAGCATACCGCATACCATTCTTTTTCAGCAAATGCAGCCAAACAACAGTTCCATGGATTGGAAGGCTTCTCCAAAGCAGCCAGCTACGCGCTATGGGTTTGTGGCGCTTGTGGGAAAAAAGGATGATTGCAAGCGATGAACCACCTACGATACACAAACGATAGCTCAAACGATAGCTCAAACGACACATATTGTGGCAAAGCGCTGTGGCAAACACTTTTGCCACAAGATTGCCACACGGTCGTGTCAACGATAAGCAAACGTTATCTTTAACGATACCTGAAACGAAGGGCTCACGTTGTCCCAACCCTTATGCAAATCATGGTGGGGTTCCCTCCCAAGAGTCATAATCATATGATCAGTCATCTGAATTGTGTGACGTCCAGGTGGATTTGAATAACAACAAGCAGAACCGGGACTACTTTGGTAGACCTGATCGATTCTAAAGAGTAGATGTCTCTCATGCAAGCTTCAAGAGGCAGCAACCCACAAAGTCTGCCACCAACACCATATTATACCATATTACCCTCTGCAAAGCACAGCGTGAACTAAGGGATCGACCTCACTGTTCCTCAGTTGAGGGACGTGGAGCACAAAAGGCACTAAACTGACTGGTTGACCTTGATGTGGTTGCAAGGAGACTCGACAGGACAGCGAGCTTCAAATCAAACATACGATGTGCAACGTGCTTCCTTCATCTTCCTTCATGCGGTTTGCTAGCGTCCAATTTATCTGGACACATTGACACATTGCGATTCAAAGGTCTTTGCCATTCACATGTCAATAATTTATGTCAATTCAGCTAAGTTGCCGGTGACTCCAGTCCTTTTCCTGCTGGAACAGGAGACATGCCTGGTTGATAGTGCTTTGCTTCCACGCCCGGGCAGCTGCCACCAAACATTTGCAAACAGTGAACAGTTACACTGAAGAATATGATTCACTTTGCCCTTCTGGAGTGACTGTCACCCTTTTAGCATCGGGCACTAGAATCCCTCTGAGGTCCGGACCTGCCATTCTTGTCAATATACCCTAAGCATGGATGGGTGCAAATCTTTCAAAACGGCGAAACGAACCATATGAAGAACCCTTCAAAACTTGGCAAAGAACTCATGATGTCTTGCATGCTGATAGACGGTGCTCCAGCAATCCTAATCACAAGTCCTTCCGAGATACTTTTTGATTTCAGAAGCCTAAACCCAAAATACCCAATTCAAACCCTTGGCACTGTATATAAATCATAACCAAGAGAAGCAGCAAGTGCACAAAGAGTTTTCGGTTGATGAATCCTATAATACTGTACTTACTTTGTCGGAGTTGCCCTAGAATGGAATTGAGAGATAAGTGTCACTAGCTAGCCAAGTGTTTGATATATAATGTTAATGTTAGTTAGCTGCCACACAAACAATTATGCAGCATGCAGGACACTGCTGGCTTTTCAGTTCTGACATGTTGCTAGTTCCAAACGAGTTCAACTTGCTACCCGCAGGTGATGAACTACTTCCTACAGAGTCAGAGAAAAGCCCAGGCCTCTCTCACCTCTGAGTCGGCTCAAACACGGGGGTCGATTGAATGTCTGACAAACGAGAACCTCGACAAGTTTAGTTCCTACGTGGCAAAGTCGCTGCATGAATTCTTGGCTGTATCTTCATACGCATCCCGTCTAATGTACATCCAACTTTTTCTATCTTCATCTATCTACATTTTATCCTGCTAAGTGACTCTTGGCCAATCCAAAGTCAACAATGTAGACCCGGGTGCTGTCTTCCTTGGCTTTTCTATGTGCAGAGGAACGAAGGATGAACAATCACTCACAGCTTAAGCATCCTCCTGACTCATAATGTTGCCTGCTAAATATTCACTTCTCACACGCCGCTTTGGGTCCGAGCCTGCTGCTTGTGGCAATGCTAAGGCTCCCACACGTAATCCCATTAAAAAGTTGTGGGGCCTCTAGCATTGCGGGCTCTACAAGATCTCGAGACTTGGAAGAGACTCGTTTGCCTCCTTTCATCTTGTGTTTATCACAGAGTCTCAAGGCAATCCAACACAACAAAGTCAGGATTGGATAGTGCAAACAAGCTGCTTGATGTCGCGGTACAAGAGTCCGCAATTGTGCACATACTCCAAGCGGTCAATGATCCTACATCACAATCTTTGAGCGGTCTTTGAGTCATGCAGCATGCGCAACTTCCCCCAATCTGATGCAATTAGTAGGAGTTGACAGCTGCAACATGCTGCAGCTCGTCTGGTATCTAATCAAAGCACTCACAAATGCTCACAAATCACACAAAATATCGTAAATATCATAAGAATACTTCTGGCTTCGAGCGTGTCTTTTTGCTGTGAAGTGGCTGGGTTGCAAGCATCAAGGTCGTTTTGAGACTGAAACGCTTGCCTTAGGAGGCTCAGAAACCTCTCTTCAGCCAACATGCTTGCAAGGCATTTCGTCTGACTATGGCATCTATAATATCACCCGTAGTAGCATGTGGTTGGACAAAACAAACTAAATGCAGTGTGGTGCAATGGTTTCATGGCAGTAATGCAATACAGCGTCTCTGTCTGATGCAGTCTCCCCAAAGGGATTAATCCTGCATGAGGCAGCCACAAAATATTGATTCCTTGTGTAATTAGTAATTAGGTTGTTTGTATGAAGCCGTAGATTCTATAAAGGATCACAGTACTTTTATAGGCGTGAAGGCACTCTAAAGAAACTATGTTTGAACAAGAGTGCCCAACTGCTAGAAAGAACGGATTCCTTATGAAAATGATTCTCCCAAAGACCGATTCTCGAAGTTGTTTCATACTTATGTAGCTAGATTTGCTTTATCTCGGCAGATTTCAGGAAAGCTTGTTTCATCACATGAGGTGTACATTCATGATGACATGCAACAGTGCTAAAAGAGTATACTCCCGCAGCCCACTGGACCCTGTTCAAAGCAGATCCGTTACTGTACAATATTTGCGATGCAAGGCAGCCAAAGTTGCAGTGTTTGAAGTATGCATCTAGGGATGGGCCCAGGAGATCCATCACCATGAAGTTGTACTCCCCTTGTGTGCCAATCCATCCTTGGAAGATGCAAAACTCCGCCAAATCATCTTTGTCTGCGCATATGCGCACGAACCCTGAAAGTTTCAAGAGCACCTGACGCCACTCAGTCGCATAACAAGCTTTTTTGTTCTGCTCGTCACCTTTTGTTTACATGATTGAACGGTACAGTAGGAGTCCGTGACAAAAAAAATGACAAACGTTCTGGATTGCTCGTTTTTTTTGCAGCAAACGATTGCATATTGCAACTTTCCAGCTGTACTCCTCCTGGAGCCAAGTCTCTTATGTGAGGCGCCTGCACAGTGTTGCAAAAATTGCTTTTTGACTGTCAGTCCACCCTAGAGGCTACGAGGCTTTAAATAGTACGATTTGACCCATGTACATCCAGTGGACGCATTTAGAGTAGAGCCTTGCACCCCCTGCCCCTCGGCACACCTCTCCGCTTTGCAGCCCCAATGCTTCGTAGAATTTTCCCTCGCCGAGCCTCAGCAGATTTCGAAAGGCTTTTAAAAGCACAACGAAGCAGGACCATGGAGATGTTTTTCCTCCTCAGGAGATGACTTCTAATTTTGGAACACTTTTAGAACAAACACACACAATATAATATATATATATAATGTCTGTTCTGGTGCTCTGCAGCTGAACTTACAGAAGCAAGCATGCATTTGCCATATGTGCACTATGTAACGTCCATCTTGTATTATATAATACCATGCTGATTAAAGAGTTCAATGGACAGTGACGTTTCCTAAGATTCACAAAGAATATACAGTATCATGATTGAGCGATATTCCAATACGTGACAGGCTAGGCAAAGAGGATGAGTGTTATCAGCTTTCAAGATCCCTGAACCCTAAGACCCACGCAATTTATTACCCTTCTCAGCAAGCTGCCATTCCTGGAAAAGACAAATGCAACAAGAACCAAACATGCACAAGACTGCCTTACAAACACGTACCTTGAATCATTAAATGTGATCTGAAACCGATGTATTTGATGACTGTTGTTGTGTTAAAGTTTCCACTCAAGATCAAATCAATTTTGAAAGGATACTGAAATGAAACTAAAACACTATGGGAATATTGGACCACCGTTTTAGGGTTTCTGAGGCCACCACAACCTTCACTGCGACATTGTCACCTGCCAAATTTAAACTGCCGGTCATGATTTGGCAGTGGGACAGCGAAGACTCTTTAACCAGTTCGGCATCTGTTTGCGGCCGCGGTTTGGTGCTCTGATTTGCACTGAATCCCTCATAAACAACTGGCCTGTTCGTTCGTCAATGCCAGCGTAGACTTCGCTGTATGATCCAGAACCGACCTCCCCTTGTAGCCTATAGCGATCTGCCACCTCAGCTGAGAAATCGTGGCTGTGGAGAGAGACTCAACTGACCTGTCTCCAAATGAGGTCACAGCTCTTGAACACTTGTGGCTACATAAAATAGGTCCTCATCGGTTCTGTCGCTGTGTCGAGCTTCCATGTTAGCTTGGTGCCCAACCAATCGTGGCAAAGGCGGGGGATGTATGGAGGATGCCCCAGACTCCTGGCAACGAAAGACGCTAGTAATGACAAAGGGCATCGCCACGAACGGAACAAGGAGCTAGTAATAGCTAGTAGCTCCTGGCATTACTAGTAGAAAGGACGCTAGTAGTATTGACTGCTTCTTCTTGCGCAGCCCTGCCAGCACAGAGTGCGTTTGTACCCTTCCAACGTCGACAGGGAGTTTGTTGTGGAAGCTCCTGCTTCGTAGATATTTTGTGGGATCTTCAAACCGAACCCTCTTTCCAAAGTATTCATCAACCTTCCAATCTGCCATGAGGGTGACCTTCACCCCTTCCTTCCCCTGCCGTGTCTGACCTTGTGATGACATCAGTCGCCACTATCCACCAGAATGAGGCGATGAAACACAAAAGACTATATGGTACAATAGCTTCTTGCTACTAGTACAAATGCACTTGTAGAGGCCATGCACTTGTTGCTGCTAGGCGATGCCAGGCGACACGAAACCAGAAAATGAGCCCACCTCCTCGGGTTCCTCTTCTTCAGTCTCTTCTTCAGACTCTTCCTCTTCTCCTGCTGGATTCACTCTAAAGTCTAAAGCAACAAAGCCACAAAAATGACATGTGACATGCCAAGCCTCGAATCAGTCTCCACAAAGTTCTGTCACCTTTAATTTAAGTAACACGGTTCAAAGGAGAACAGTCCTGCAGCTGTGGTGTAGCTGGACTTCACCAGAGACATGGCAGAGGTGGCACCGAATGGATCTCAGATTTGCTCGGAGACCCAGGAAAATCGGCTGGCCCGCCTGGCCCTTGTCTCAAATCCCAATCCAGCTGTGGTTTGCAACGCTCCAGCAAGCTCAGAAAGTGTGCAGTAAATTCAAGTGACAACTCAAACAGCTGAGGAAACAATTACAAGGAACATGTGATCACTTCCAATGAGAATCTAAAGGGAAGTCTAATTATGCAACAGGATACAAGGTCCACTCCAAGGTCCAGGGTACACCCCAGGTCCGGTAATCTCAGCTCCCAATTGGAGCCGAAAGTGGACTGCGCAGAACAAAGAGTCTGACTCTTGCCTGACAAAAGTTCCAGAAGGCGGAAAAACATAAAACGAAAGACAACCAGGTGTTCAAAAGCAAAAACACCCCGTCCTTACTGTTGCTAATTCGGACAGTGTAAAGGAGCTGGAGACTCCGGAACACTCACTCATGCACTGGCCTGGCGTAGCCAATCAACCGGCAATTACAGCTTGCCACACCTGCCTCTCGGATTCTAGTGATGCCCGTGTTCGTGCCAACTCTTGAATGAATCCCAGAACAAGCACTAAAGAGTCATTCATGTTGAGATCACGGCTCCAATTAATGAACATATGACTTGCTGCACCATGTTGTCAAACGGCATCAAACAGCGCCCTGGTGAGCTGCCCTAAATTTGGCAAGAATGTGTTGAAATGGGTCAATCTGGCTTGCACAGTGTCCAGAAAAGAAAGCACTTAGGTGACCCCCGACCGGAGTCCACACCTTCAAGTAACATGTCGTCACACGGTGCTGGCTATGGTGGCTATGGTTGGCCTCACCTACTGTATTTCTGTATATCATATACACAACCAGCACGTAGAAAGCTCCTTGCTTCATTGAGGCTTCCGCGGGCTATTTGCTTGCCCATTGGCATACATCCTAAGGCCAACAGAGCTGCACAATCACTGCAAACAACTGGCTGCAACAGAGTCGGATCATTTAAGCGGGCAAGCAAGCCATGGCAGTTCTGCCCATCCTCCTATATGCCTATATATATAATATACGTTTCAAATCACAACGGAGCACACCTCTGCTACCAAGTTTCATGTCTGAAGACATCTGCTCAACGGCTCCCGGCTGCATCCACACAACAGTTGCGTCAGCAGGCACCGGCACCTTCTTGAAGCACCCACACTCAAACAAGCAGAGGGCACCCAAGAGACAGTCTGCACCAAACAGTTGGCTTTAAGCGGTCATTCAATACAATACAAATTTTGATAGAACTGATAGAACTGTTTGTCTATGTTTTTTGGCCAGCTGATGACAAGCAAATGGGTTAGCTGCTAGCTCCTATCTCCGTTCTGAGTTTTTCATGTCCTGCAGCTTGAAGGAAAGTCATCGGCTTGGTTCTGCACAGCCCATAGAACAACTGCATCAGAGCCTAAGCTGCGCTGAAAGGTTAGAAAAACGGAGTGCCACAGAAGGGGACACTGGCAACAACGATCACGTACTATACAATCTGTCTGCTCTTAGCATCTTAATCACAACCAGCTTTGCCATCGCGCGACATGCTATTGATGTCGCAAAGGATCGTAATCCAGTCACGACAGCAGGAAACACTAAGACTGAGAGATGTGGAATCCGGATGTCACCTCAGTTAAGAATCCACCACTATCGTCAGGATGTGCTTGCACTATCGCTGAGCAGTGCCGTCACTTCCCAATAATAGGTAGCACAATGGCATGTAATCGACGCTGCAGGCCCTGTTTTGCTGTACAAGGGAGCTTCGGGGAACTTTGGCCTTTAAAAGAAGAAAGAATATATTAAACCACACATATATATATAGTATTTATTTATTTATATGTGTATTAGATTAAAACGACAAGAAAACAGGTAAGGCCGCACGGCCCCTTCCAATTCTCATATATTGTATGCGAAAGCCACAGCACAAGCGAACCCACGCGAATGTGGAACTCCTTTTGTTCCAAGAAGATGAGGGTGCTTGAGGTATGCAGATGTCACGGATCGACGACATATGAAATCAAATGAATTGAAAATTCACACAGGCTCAAAAGTCTTAAAATTCAAAGAACTTTTATGAGCCATTCTGAACATCAAGGGAGCCAACTCCAAGAGCTTTTCTCTTCTTGCCGGAAATCAAATTGGCGTCGTACACAATTCTCCAACGGCAGTTCTTATTCAGAAACAACAAACATTGGTGGGGTTCTGAATCCTTCGTCAAGGAATTTGCCAGCTGTGAGTCTCCGTTCACCCATCTTACCTTTACCGAAGCTGTTTCTGTGGCTTCTTTGAGACAGAGAGTTTCGAGATCGCTTCTCTTCTCTGCTCCACGAAGGGTGAGCATCGTTTGGCTAAGACGATCGTACACATTCTTTGAGTCACTAACCAGCACTCCAGGAACATGGTTGACCACTTCATCACAATTCCAAATATTTGGTGGAAATCCCAAAAACTCACTCAGCTGAAAACGCACTGAATACATGATGTCTTCACCATCCACAGCGGCTCTTGTTACAGCGGCAGCACTTGAACGACATACCCGAGTGATTTTGGAGGAGGACCAGTACATAGGAGACACTGGGCACAGATCACCGTCTAACAACTTGCTTGTTGAGCAACCGACCAGGATACCCTTGGTGCTTGAACCATCCGGTCTGTTGGCGTGAGCGGCGTCAACCCAGGTGGTGATGATCAAATCCTTCTTGTCCACTGGATGTATGATGATCTTCTGATCTTTGTTGGACTTTGCTCTTCTCAGGAGTTTGTTTGTGTCTATCAAGTCTTGAACAGTGGCGGTGTTGGTCTTGGAGAGGAGCAGTCCCACACTCGCTCCTAAATCCAGTGCCACTTGCCCACTGTGCCATGATAGGCATCCAAGAACACTACGCATTTGTTGTTTCTCGGAATTAGTAACTGGAGATTCTTTTTCGTTCCATCTTCGCTTTGGGATGTAGATCTCTTCCACATCGTTGAGGAATTCGGTCTGGCTCAATGCGAAACCACCGGTGGAGAGTTTGTCAATTCGAACTCCACATTGAATAAAGGAATCTTGTTCCCATTCACCCCAGCGAAACTTTGTTTGAATCTTGTTCTTGATTTCTGTCCAGCGATCATCTGTTGGCGACCCAGCAAATAGAAAATCATCTACATGTCCACAGATCCAGCCTATGGGAGATTGGTCTTCAGAGAAGAGCCCCCAGACACACGGATCTGACTGTTGTCGGCGAAAGCCAAGAGATTCCAGGAACTCTTTCACGGTGAGATACCATTCAATCGGAGCTTCAACCAAGCCGTAGGCAGCTCGAGTGAGCTTGGTGATAGATCCGGTTGGCAGGTTCAGTTCCTTGCAAATCTCTGGAAGTGGCTCGCAGAACACCTCTCTGGAGAAAGGTCGTCCTTGGAGAAATGCTCCGCTGACGTCTCCTTTTCAACAGAAAAACCATAGGATGCTGCACACTGAAGAAACAGCTGGCGAGACGTTCTTGACATCGTCGGACTTGCAGAAGGTCTTCTCTCATACTCTGGGTCTAGATACCCCAATATCACTGCCCTTGCTTTTGCTTTCCTTTCCCCTGTATCGGGATTGATTTTCCACGTCAGAACCCATCTCATCTTGAGAATCTGAGAGCGATCCGGACGCTTGTCAGGAGGAAGGCGCTCAAACACTTTGGCAATGATGAAATTCTTGACTTCAACATTCTTGGCGCTATTGAATTTGACCTTCTCTTCTTCTGTCAGGAATCGTTCAAAAACTTCGATGTGGTTCTTTTTCACCTGATTGGCCAGAAAACTGCTGAAGTCACGTAGCCAGCTTTTCTTGAGAGCATCTTTGCCCTGGGGAAGGTCAATCTCCACTGAGACACAGGCGTGTTCCTGTGTCAAGTGTTGAGATGGTGAGGTTGCTACGAAGGCCAGAAGATTGTCATCATGACCTGGTTCACTTGATGACTTGGCTTTTGATTCTCTGAGTTCTTCATCTTCTTCAGCCTTTCGTTTTCTCACTCCAGGAGTCTTCTGTGATGCTCTCTTCAGGGGCCGTTCCCATTCATGTTGATCTCGGAGTGGAATGGGCCTTTTTGCTTCTCGGGATGATTCTGGCTCATCTCTGCCTTCGGGTCGAGCTTCTGGTGCATCTTGTTGATCATGTCTGGCAGCTTGCTCATGTTCAGAACGGGACTGAATCTCTTGTGCCAGATTGGGGTCATTCGTGATGGCTTCTGTCCATTCAGCTTCAATGTCATCATACACTTTTCTTGGTGATGACTTCAACAAGCCATGGATGGTCCAGGGAATTGGCTCATGTTTGGTGAGCAGCTCTGACCATGCAGCTTCTCGAGCGCTGGCGTGTCGAAGCTGTTGTGGCGCCGCTTTCAACAACCTGTCACCTCGGAAGAGCCAAACACATGATCCTGGACGGATGGATCCGTCTGGTTCCTGCCGTGACTCCGTGGCCAGAACACGTGCTGGACCTAGGAACTTACCCCTTTTAAATTGGCTCGAGCCATGTGACTTCGTCACTTGATACCTCCAGTAGTAAACAAGATCACCAGGAACAAACATGGTGGCAGCTCGATATCCGGATTGCAGAGCACGGTTCAGTCTCTGTTTGTTTTGTTCTTCAAGAAACACCTTTTCCGCCTCATGCATAACCTGAGTGTCATGACCAAATTGCGCAGAGATGCCTGACTCCGTCAAGACAGGTGGTTCCATTCGTTCATCCATGCCAAGGTGTCCCAAAGGAGAGGGGTTTCGACCGACCGCGTGTTGCAAGGGGGAAAAACCAAGATATTGGTCATGAGAGTTTTGCGCCCACAAGGTCCTAGCAAACAACTCTTCGAAACGAAGCGACGGAAATTCCGAACTAAGCTTAGTCAACATCCCTTTCGTCGTTTGGATGGCCCTTTCGACCAAAGAAATCTGCCAATGCGCTTCAGCCGGGATCGACTCACAGTTGATTCCCCGTTCATTCAAATATTCATCCATTTTCCTACTTCGGAAAGCTCCTGCCGGATCAACTCTGACAGTTTGAGGCTTTCCAAACAGGGGTTGCCATTGGCTCTCAAAAAAGTCGATGAAGTCTTGTGCCGATGGCGCCAGCTTCTTTCCTTTTCCCAAACATCGACCAACTCTCAAGCGACAGCCCTCGTCGAGGACAAGAAGAAACTGCCATGTCTCGTTCGTCTCAGGATGAGTCCAATCCCCACAGTCACACTGAATCGTGCTCCATTTAGGAGGGATCTCACTCAGAGTGGAGTGGTTCCGGGGAGCACTTTTCTTATATTCTTGGCAGATGGGACATGAAAATCGACGAGCGAGTTCCAGAACTTCAGGTTGCGCGTTTCTTCGTTTCAAAGCTTGAACAAGGTAATCACGATTGCAATGACCAGTAGCCGAATGAATCTTCATCAAGTTTCTCTGAATGGTTTTGATTTCTTCCTTAGTCAGAACCAACGAACATTTCTCTTGCGCATGAAGTTCTTGCACATGGTCATACGATTGAGGAGAGGACATGCTATGCATAGAGCTCGGAGTACCATCCACTAACTCTTTCACCAAATCGTTTCCTATGTTTCCGCGTTTCAAGTGAAGCAAGAACCTACGCACAAACATCTTCGTGTAAAGACCGGACTTCTTGCAGTTACGTGACCCTTCACACTTTCCATGAACATGATCATGAGAACAAGCAAGGTTCATGTGTTTTGCACTCTCCTCATGGTTGCTGCAGAGCTTCCAGCCCTTCGCAAGGAGTTGTCCAGAACTTTCTTTCAGACCCACCTGACATCCCTTACAGATTCCAAAAAACAGGGGAACTTCTTCTTTGAGGTCTTCCACCCAAGACTGTTGCCAACCCTCGCAACGCTCCGAAAGTTCGATGACGAAAGTGCAGCCCAGATGATGAGCCGCTTTGGCCAAAAGCATCGCCCCCTCATACTGTTTCCGAGCGTGTTTTCGTTTTTCTTCCAAAGAAGCCCTTTGTTGGGGTGTCTTCCTGTTGAGGTGTTGAATTGGGCTATAGGGACCACACTCAGGGGAAACCCAAACAACCAGGGGTCGTTCATGAGTCATACGATCGATCACGTACTGTCGTCCAGCATGAGTTTCGATGTCGGCACCGTTCCAATGAGCGAATCGAACGGCTGAGTTTTCTCCAAAGATCTTATTGCATTCTTCAGTCAACAGAGAATCCGGTTCACAACACACTTCAAACAAGACCCTTCTCTTCTCCAACATCAGAGCATGCCATGAGTCATGTAGGAGATTCTCAGCTTGGTGAGTCATTTGCTTTTCCGAAGCAGAACTCAGATTGCCCACTGGAGGTGGACAGAGATCCTCATTGGAATCACTCACTGCTCCTCGGAAGTCGGAGTGGCTTGGGTCTCGACTCGCTTCTCTCGCTTGCGACTGCCCTTCAGATTCTGCAACTGACTCTCGAGTTCCAGGATCCTTGTCTCGGTATCGGAGATCATCTCCTCCTCGGAATCTGGAACCGGAGGGATGGCTCCTTGAGTCATTGTTGGCCTCTGAGGATCGGTGTAGCCCTTCTGACTGCCCTGCGAGGTCATGACCGGTGATCGGCGGGTGGAGGACAGTGAGACCTTGGTGAAGGATGAATCCGAGCTCAGCCCTGCATCGGTCTCCTTCTTGCTGGAGATTGTCTTCTTGCTGAGGTTCACATGGGGCCGAATCGAATCCTGGAGCTGTTCGCTCAGGAGCCAGGCCGCGAACCTCTTCAGGCGCCAGTTGCTGGTGCCCTCGGCTCCTCCGGACTCCTCGTAGGTCGTCAGAGTCCATTGGGCGTAAGAGGTGTCTTTCATCTCTCCATAGGTCTTGTTGGCATGTTGGCCGTAGTTCAGAGTGTCCGAATAGTGACCAGGAATGCGTTCTCCGATCAGGCGGTGTCCAACACTGAGCAGCTGGGGAATGGTCTCCATGCCTGTCAGTTGGGCACCATGATCTCGGAGGTACTGCTGCAGGGAGGTCTTGTTGCGACTCACTGCATTCAGCTCTTTCTCGGCAGCTTTCATGCTGGTCAACGGATTGGATGGTTCCTCGATCTCGGCCAACCTGGCAATCATTTGATTGCGAGTCCACGAGGAGGGAGGATTCTCTCCCAAGCTCTCGAGCTTCTCGATGAGTTCGGCACGACTCTTGTAGGGCATGATTCGACCCAACAGGATGAGAGCGGTTCACTGTTTGATCCACTTGGTTGAGCTGATGTGAACAAGTCTTCTCCAACAACTTCGAGTGACGATCTGTGGTGACTCGGGATTCAGAATCTTTGTCAAAAACCTTCCATAACCCTTTTTGAAAACAACAACACACACCACACGATAAATCATCATCACAAACATCAAACCGCCATGAGGATTTGGAGATTGGCTCAAAGCTACGCATTAAATCGCAGCGTTCTACAGGACCCCCCCCCGGACAAAAAGCTGCTGGTTCCATTTTTCCGGGAGGGGAGATGTCCCTATTCCGAGCAAAAGGCTTGGAATGTGGAGAAGGGCCGTGACAACGGCTGACTATTCTTCATGATATCTTCGGCCAAGGGAAACACTTGGTGTCCCGATGGCGCACGCTCGAGTGAGATCACTCGGCTCGGATTGACAGCTTTCAAAATCATTTCATCTCGCTCAAAATCGATCACCCCTTTTAGTGAACGAAGAGCTGAAACTGAAAGAAGAATTGGCTGACCCTCGATATCATGGACATGAATCTTCATTGACCCAAAATCCTGATTCAGAGGGATCTTCAAAATTGTTGAGCTCAAGCAACGTGTTTTTCCGTTGTTTCCAAAACGGAACTGTGACTGTTCTTCAGGTGCCACAGAAATCTCAGGTTGGAGCTGGTTTGAATGCTGCAGCTCCAAGACTTTGTCAAGAGCTGAGACTGAGCCTACCGAACTAGTGGCACCACCATCGATTATTGCCTTTCCCTCTGACATAATCTGGTGGAGCGATAGACCGTGTTCAGTCTCTTCCACAACATCACGGTTCGCTGTGAGGACCGTAGCTTCTGGCTCACTGACGCCTGACAGGGTGAATGCCAAGTGTGCAGAACCCGTCGTGGTGGACGAGGATCCTTGAGTACACTTGGAGGTGTGATGGTTTCCACCACACTTGAAACATTTGGGAGTAAATCCTGAGTCAGGTTTCGCCCGACCCGGTTGTCCATCTCTCTTCATTGGGTAGAACTGACGGTTCTTTCGAAACGTGCTTTGTTTCTCTCGAGCATCTCTCAGTGTTCGTCGAGCTTGGTGAAAGGCCTGAAAGGCATGGTCGACATCACTGCAGATGTTGCTATACTCGCTTTGATCACTCTCATTCAGCAAACCAAAGAATTCAGAGTCTGATTCTTCCCCGTCCAGCTGAAGGAGTATATCATTCTCATCGTCATCTACAAGGAGAGTCGCACCACGGCTCTGATCTCTCTTCCGGAGGTCTTCCTCCGGCCAAGCCAGCTTCAAAGCATTCTTCACATTGGTGGTGGTGAAGCGATTCTTCAGGTTGGCGATGATTGTTCCTCTCTCAGTTCCGTCCAGACCTGAGCGCTGAAGCAACATCCAAGCCACAACAAAGTCTGGTAGGAATTTGTCTGCCTCAGATGATGCAGCCTCTGATACATCGTACTTGCCCACTGAGGAAGGCTGAGGTGTTGGCCACGATTGTCGCCACCAATCCTGATTGCTCCACCATCCAGTGTTCCAGTCTTTCCATCCAGCTTGAGATCCAGACCAGTTGGACGCGTGGTCATAGTGACGTTCACTAATCTCTTCTCGCATGCGACCGTGCTCATCAAAAGGCGACTGCTCCTGCTCTTCAGGGTGATGAGAGGAGGATTCGGCCTCTTCCACATCAGCCATAACAGGATGTGTTGTACCATACGATCGCACTTGTGAAGCACTCTTCTTGAAGGAGCTCACTCCATGAGGTGAGCCGTACTCCTGAATTGCCTCGGCTAAAGTTCGACGAGCCTCAAACAATGATTCATCATGACGAACTATCCAGGCATTCATTGATTCACCCTTGCGACGCTTGATGGAGTAGAAGAATCGGGATATCATCTTGCCAGCTTCTGCCAACGTGGGAGCTTGGACCTTGGTCTTCAGGAATTCAAGCAACTGGGAAGCACCCTCGTGGTGGCTGATCCAGCCTGGCGTCTTGTGTTGCACAGCTACACGAGCTGAGCCTTCCAGCGCAGCCTGAAGCCTAGGACCAGCAAGAGATCGCTTCTTCCATTCCAGCGTTTCTACATAGTTCAAGGCAGCACGCCTGTAGGGAACGTACAGTTCAGAACTGCCATCGAAGATGGGCACTCCATCTTTTGTATACCGCAACTCGGACATGTTGCGCAACCC
>CAXAMN010013336.1:161110-193516 GCA_963970005.1 Durusdinium trenchii | reverse complement strand
TCCAATCGTCCTGAATGAGTCGGCTGGTAGCCCTCGATGCAAATCTCTGCCAGCAGCTCGCGAGTGAAGAGGGCTGCGTCCGTAGCCGCATCAAGGGACATAGTCTCTGCGGCCAGGGTCGATCGGCAGCGGCGCCGAATCTTGTGGGATTTCCACTCCACCAAACTGGCGGCATCTCCAGTGGGAGTGAACACCTCCGGCCCGGTCACAAAGACCAAGTATCCCGCTTGGGATTTCAGCTCCTCCGTGTTCGCCCATGAGGCATCACTGAAGGCGATGATGCGTGCCTGTTCGAGTGGGATCGGCACGAACTTGAGCTTCCAGTCTTGGGACCGGATCGCCTCTTGCAGGAGCTTGTTCACCTCAAGCAGGTTCGTGACAGTAGGGCTTCCGCTCATAGCCAGCAAGGTACCTGCAGCGAGATCTGGCCTCGTCTGGGCGATGAGCCAATGCAAACATCCGCCACCTGATTTCATCTCCGTGACCTCGGTGGCTGTCAAGGTGGAGTCCTTCATGATCCTTCGCCACTTCGGCACTGGTGTCAAGGTCAGTGCCCGGATGAAAGATTCCTGACCCAGGGTGACGCTGCCGTCATTGCGCACGATGATCTCTTTGCCACCGTAGACCATCTTGTTCTCCTGGCGGGAGTCGTGCCAGTCCCCGAAGTCAAACGTGGTCTTCACCTTGTTGAGGATGTTGTCCGCTCGCTTTGGGCATCCAGCGCATATCAAATCATCGACGTGTGCTCCCAGCGCCAAGATGAGCTGGTGGTCCTCGTAGTACATGAAGAGGGCCTTGTCGAGCGTGGACTGCACAAAGCCGAGGGTGATCAAGCTGTCGCGGAGGAAGCGCCAGAACAGCCGGGGGCTGTTTGCCAAGCCAAAGATGCCTCGCACCACTAGTAGAAGTTGTCCTGGTTGTAGTCCGGGCAAACCTTCTTTTGGCTGCCTGATAAAAAGCGGTTCCTTCCGTTTGGCCAGGCTTTGGTCTCCTTGTAGGAAAGCACCGGTGATGTCGGCGGTGACCATGATCCAACCTTCTCCGCTTGCAGCGAGTTGAAGTATCAGCATCAGCCCCAACCTCGTGAGCGTAGGAGCGTCTCGACGTAGTTCGAGTAGGTCTGGATCGTTGTCTCCTCTGCAAACAATTCTGGCCTTGGGCTTGATCTCCAGCCAAGGTGTGGCTGCGTGTTTGTCTCTGTAGCAGACTCTGGCCGCAAGGATGCGGCTGGCGTCAACCATCAGTTCAACCTGTCTGCTGCACTCAGGGTTGAGGATGAGGACGGCCTCGTACTTGAGCCATGTGTTCCACTCCTTCACCAGCGCCTACCGGTAGAGCTCTTTCTGCTCGTCGGGAATGGCCGACCAAGGCAACTCCTTCTCCAGGGCCTTCCGGTCCTTCCGGGACATGCGCTCTGGGTTTTGCCACTCGGCATGGGCTTCCATAGCGGACCGCACCAAGATCTTGAAGATCGTCTTGCCGGTCCACTTCTTGTCCATGGGCGTGTTGGAGTTTGGTGACACCCATGTGTCTCTCACCATCTTGCGTCCGGAGTCGAGGAACATCACCGTGGTTCTCAATCTCGAGATCTTGTCCAGGCGTACTGGTAGATCGTGAGCTCGACCAGGATCGTATAGAGCTCGACGTGGTTGTAGATGGTGGCGTACCAAAATCCCACGTTTGTGGTCTGCGTGCCAGAAGTCCTTGCCGACGTTGGTGACCATGGCAGAGGAAGGTTCCGGTACTGCGGGGTTCTGTTCCATGGCGAGGTCCGTGGCTGCCGATGGGGCGGCCTCGGAAGGTGCTGAGTGCGAAGGTGTAGTCCTCATCTTCTTTTGTGGTGTCTGTGGCCATAGCTGTCCAACCGGAGTTCCAGGCGCTCTCGTGCTTGGATGGGTTGGTAGTGTTGTCATGTCTGAGGCCGTAGCTGTAGGGTCTTCAGCTTCTGCCGCTTCTTGCTCCGCCAAGATGTCCATTGCGTCAGCGGCAGGTGAACTTGCTTCTCCAGGTGGTCCTTCACCAAGCTCTTCTTCCAATCGTTCCTCCTCCTTCTTGTCCGGGAAGAGCGGGACCTGATCCAGGTCTTCATCATCATCCTCCGGCACCGGCGGCAGCTCGTCCGTGCGAAGGTCCAAGTACTGCTGCGGAGGATTGTCTTGTAGTTCCTGGAGAACATGTTCGTGTACCGGCCATAGTTCGGTGCCAAAAGCCGGCCTCATCTGTTCTTTGGCCACAAGGATGCACCGTCCGTTGGAGGTGACCCAAAAGTTGTTCTGCTTGGTGGTGCCATCTCCTTTGTGAGGTCCAACCACCACACCACGATACCAAGAGGCTGGTATCCTTTTGCCCTTCTGTCCTTTCTTGCCTTGGCGATTTGGCTTCTCGCCAAAAGGCGACGAGTTCGCCAGGCTCGTAGTCATCCTTCATTGGATGAGACTTGCGGAGTATGGCTGTCCGCACGGCTTCGTTAAGCCGGTAGGCAGAGATCTTCTCATCTGCCATTGCTCGAATCCTATTCCTTCTCCGCAGCTCTTCGTCCAGCTCCATGGCCTGTAGCGCTTCGAACTTGCCGTCCGGGGAGAGGACGTCCTCGGGTATTTGAGGACTCTTGCCAAAGAGCCACTGATAGGCCGAGCATCCTGATGACCGGATGCGGTCATTCATTGCGGCGGCGACAGCGCAGCCGAGAGTTCTCATATCTCGATCGCCTCGGAGGACCATTTCGTCCACCAGTTTCTGAGCGGTGTCCTTGAAGGCGCGGTTGTAGGCCTCAACTTGTCCGGCTTGCCAATGAGCTTCTGCTGGAGGATTGTCAACCAGGGTGCCCATTGACCTGATCCTTTCAAGGAACTCACCCTCAAAGGCGCCGTCTTTATCGCGCCACAAGGTCTGTGGGAAGCCTGCCCAGCTAGCCCACAGCAAACAAAACAAATCCCACACGTCTCCAGGATTGCGTGTAGCACTGGGGTAGAAGACGTTGAAGGATCCATTGGGCTCCAAGATGTGGAGGAACTGGTAGTTGTTCCCCTCAGCGTCCGGCACATAGACGAAGTCCATGCACAGCTTGGAGTTGAAGGATCCGACTATCTTGAAGGAAGTCGGACGTGGTGCTTTTGGTCGTCTCGACCGTTCACAGACTGCACACTTCAGTCTCCTGCTCAGCTCGATGGCCTCGGTCTCCACATTGCCTTCTTGGACCAGGGCGCGAGTGAAGTCAGGCTGACTGGGATGCCCGAGGTTCTTGTGCAGCTTGACGATCGATGGAGCCAGCTTCTTCTGTCGGTTGGTGAGTGGAGGTCCTTCAAACCAAGTCTCGCCTCCATAGCTCTGCTTGACGAGGGACTTATCGTCAAAATGATCGCCCTCGATTCTTTCACCAACTGCTTCTCCGGGTTCGGCCTCAACGTATTGCCGCTCTCCTTCTTTCTGAGGGCTTGGCGCCTGTGGTTCACCGGGTGCATAGCCCAGGATGAAGATGCCCACGCGAACTGGTGCGATGAAGCGTTCACGGGGTGCTTGAGCTGTCTTCAAATACTCGGTCTCGATGATGATGGAGTTGTCGTTCTGCAGCAAGACCGATGCTCGATGACATTCTTCCAGCCCAGGCCTGACTCGCTTGGCCTTTGGAAGATGGGCCAGCTGAATGTTCATCACTTGCCAGGGCACCAATTCACAGATCTTCCGGTAGAGGTCGGACTCCGGTGTGACGAAGATGCTGCTCTGCACTTTCCTGGCCAAGATCTCCTCAGCTTCCTGCAGCAAGGGTCGCCATTTGTCCTCCTGCTTGTTGACGTCGACGAACCATGCTGCGCTGGCATTCTTGACCTTATAGTCCTCATAGGTGACCGTGCCAAAGTCCTCAAGCTCGACCACTCTCCAGTAAGCTCTGCAGATCGCATCTCCCAGAGCTGGTGTGGGTAGCATTGAGATGCACGGGTGTTCGAACCTTCCACCAGTTCGTGCTGGTGACTGTGGTCGCACTGAAGGTCCAGCTCCTGGATGAAGTACTCGTGGGCGGCGATGAAGCGAACTCTCTTCATCATAGGCATGCCTCGCTTGCCTCGCAGCCCAAACATGCATAAGCATGACGTGGTCTCGTACCACCTTTCTCTCAAGCGAAGGATCTCAGGTTGAGATTGTGATGCTGCGGTTGCTGGATTCTCTGATACGGCGTGTCCGCCGCGGCTGACCTGCGAAGCAAAGATGTCCTCGGTCAGCTTCAGAAAAGGTCGGTCTTCTTCTCGAAGTCGTGCGAGTTCTTCTTCTCGACCTTGATAGTTGATGTTGGAGTTGAGGGTGCTCCAAACCGTACATGGGTACTCCACAATGGCCAAGCGTGGGTTGGCCTTGTCCAACATCTGCATCAGCCAGCGTCTGGCTTGCCTTTTTCTCAAGTCGCAGCCATAGCGAATGTCAACCGGCTGCAACACCTTCATCCGCCACATAGTGCTGCCTCTCACACTGACCATCGAAGTGCCACCGAACACCTCCACCAGGTCGAACTTGAAGTGCTTGCGGGGCCAACGGCCTTTCTTCATGCGCTCCTCGATGAGCTTTCTTTGCAATTTGGAGGTCGCTAGGGCCTGTCTTGCCATGTGCTTCATTCTCTTCTGCTGACCAGGCTTGAGCTTCACCTCATCGTTCAGCCGTCGAACTCGTCCGTGTGGGAGTCCTCCTTGTTGCGATGAGTCATCCTGCCTTGCGTCCTCGGACCTGAAGCTCTTGCCGTCTTCACCTCCTGAACGTCCTCCTCGCTTGTCACCTCCACCATGTCCGCGTCGTCCCACTCCTCCAGGTTGTAGACCTGTGGATTGACCTTCTCCTTCTTGGGCTTGATCTGACGCTCGGGCTTCGAGGGCGCTGCCTTCGTAGTTGCCCGTCTCGGAGGTTGGTAGGTGATCCCATAGGCTGCCTCCATAGATGTTGGAGGTGAGGAAGATGAGTAGACAGAGGATTTTGAAGAAGAAGCTCTGCGGGTTGTGGCGCCCTTCATGACCTTGCCTCCTGGCTTGTCCCGAATGCCCACGTAGATCTTGTACGTAGTCACCGTCTCCTGGCTGATCGGCACCGTGTAGTCGATGCCCCGCCACACGCTCCCACAGTTGATGCACTCCAAGCACTTGCCATGGGCGTTTCCATAGCGACGACCATGTTCCACCAGATGTGGGCAGTTGTGTGGCTCCTCCTGGTACTTCAGGTTCAGGGCATAGGCTGTCTGTCCCTTCGCCTTCGTAGAAGCAGGAGGTAGAGCAGGAGGTAGGTCCATCGCCAAGGTGGTCTCCTCGTCGAGGATCGCCTCCATGTAGCCCATGAGAGCTGGTGCACGGAACTTGCACTCCCGCACCACCTTGTTCGCATTCACCCATCGCTGCAGCGCCGCGTAGAGCTTCATGAGCCTCTCCACCAGCAGCCGCCATAGCTGAGCAGCTTTTTGGCGTCGATCCGATGGGGCCTTCCTCATAGGCAGCTCGTGCGGGCGTGCTGGAACCGAAGTTGCTGACATTCGGAAATTCCTTCTGCGACGAAGTGAACCGTTGATCATGACGACTCAGCGGCAGATCCGGAGGTTTGATGTGGGGCGCAAAAGATCTTTGAAGCCTCTTAGTGACAGTTTCTTTCAAAGACTTCGGGTGCACAGTTCTCGACTTGCCGGCGATCTCGATGCGGACCCCGACTTGGTGATGTGCAGGTGTGGATGCCACCATTTGGACATGAGGTTCACAGTCCAAACCAACCAAAACCGTGTAGCCTGTCCAGGGCTCCTCTTCGACCTTCTGATCCCAGGTGTCCACAATCGGTTCAGGGGCTCCATCTTTGTAGGTGACCCTTACCATCTGCAGTTCACGTGGTTCGGGTCCATCTACGACATCTTGAGGATGAAACCTGGTGGTTCTTGGTCGACGGTGTCTCCGGATGTAGACCAGGGGGTTGTCCATGTTGTACTCCCAAACATCACCATGTACCGTACAGGGATGTAGACCATAAATATCACCAGTTGCCAAGCTGCAGACTCCATATACGCTTTTCCTGTGAGCCAGAGGAGTCCAGCGTAATCATCTTTCGAAGCGACCTTTCCTTCAGGCCAGCCCAAACTTGGAAAATCATCAACTGCCACCACCAAATGTCCGGTGTGGTCAGTAAACAAAGGGGCTTGAGCGTCGATGCTCTTCAGGATGATCTTCTGCTCGGCGATGTCCACGACTGCTGCCATGAAGCGCAGCCAATCCTGTCCTGCGAGCCATGGGATCTTGTTCTGTCCCGGGGGTCTGTCATCAAGCGTGGAGGTCTTGATGATCATGTTCTTCTTGCCGATGCCAATCGGCACATGCCAGCGCTCATGCGAGATCCGGGGCTCGCCAGGTCCAAACCGGTAGGATTCTTCCTCCGGGTGCACGGTTGGCTTGACCTTGAACTTGTCCTCCAGGACCTTGGCCACCAGGTGCAATGCGGTGAGTCCGCCAACTGTGTTCTCGCAGGCCGAGGTATGCACGGCCAGGTGTCACGGTAGCCGGAGGGCGGCCGACACCAAGCACTGAGCGCGGGTCCATCTTGCTGACCATGTAGGAGATGCGCATCGAGTCCAGGTCGAAGGTCTTCTCTTCCTCCGTGGCTGACAGGCAGTCCCAGACTGAACCACTCCTCGGAGGTGGAGTGACTCCAAGGATCTCGAAGGCTTCACGAACGGCCTCAGGCGCCGTCGCGGTGTGTGCCACGGGCTTCAGCTTGCGGGACTCGATCTGCTCCTTGACCTGTGCGGTGGCCGTGAACACATCCAGAGGACGTGTCGCAGGCGTCAGTCCTGCCTGCTCGGGGGGAACATCGCCAGAGGATCCGGCGTGCTCGGATGCTTTGCGCTTGACGGCGTTCACCGTCTTGACCACGTGCTTGGCCTCCTCATAGTCCAACTTGGGAAAGGCCTCAGCCGCAGTCTGCTTCTTGGAGACGGAAACCTTCTCATCGTCCCAGGTCTGGTACTTGTTGGTGATCCAGGCCTCGTTGGTGTCCGGCTCCCATTCATGCCAATCGTCGTACGGGTAGTCCTGGAGGTAGGCCTCGAACTGCTCGGTGTCCTCGAAGTCCACATTCACAGTCTCGTGGGCCTTCTTGGCAGGATTCTTGCACTGGGTGTCACCTCGCCAGTGGCCCATCTCGCCACAGTCGGCGCAAGAGGTGACCTGCTTCAGCTGCTCCAGAGACATACCACGGGCCTTTCCAGACCCTTTGCCTTTCGACTTGCCTCCTGAGCCCTTCCCAGCCTTGCCACTGTCTTTCGACTTGCCGCCACCTTTCGAGCCCTTCTTGCCGCCCTTGGACTTGTTCACATAGAAGCCGCGGGCTTTGACTGCTTTTGCAAGGCGTGCTCGATTCTCTCGATGGGTGGCGTAGACTTCATGAAGCTCTCTGGCCAGGTTCTCAGGCAGGTAGTCGGGGACCTCATCGGCGAGCTTCTCGACGGGGTCCTCGTAGAAGAGCCAGTCCTCGATGTCCATGTCGGGCTGGATGTAGTCGTTTGAAGTATTGGACTCTTCCCAAACGCCCTGTGCCTCGTGTGCTGACCTACCCTTTCCGCCACCATAGCCCTTGAAGCCACCACCATCGCGACGTTGAGATACCAGCGTCGTGGGGTAGAGGAGCTCGATCGCGGTCTTCATCTTCTTCCAGTCGTAGTCTCCAGAGGTCCTCAAGAGCAGGTTCGCCTGACGTTCCATGGAGCTTCCACTGTGCTCGAAGAACTGGTAGACGAGGATCTCATCAGGGATCGCGAGGCCTGCTTCTCGACAAAGGCGTGCCGACTTGTCCATGTGGTCGACGAGCTCGGTGAGGGTCCAGCTTCTGTCGACCTGGAGCTTGAAGAACGACTTCATGGCTGATCCAACCTTGTGCATCCGGCGCTCATCAAACTTCTCACGAAGCACCTGGATGAGCACTCTCCATCCGCCGGGGACGCCAAAGGTCTTGGCCGGGATGTCCTCCAAGTACTCGGCCGCGTCCGCCTCAAGAGCCGAGTGCAAGCGAAGGCCAATCTCCTCATCGCCAATGATGTGCTTGGCGATCTCCACAAAGCTGTCCACCTTCTGAAGCCAATGACGAAAGGCTTTGGGGTTCTTCTTCACTTCACCGGAAAACGCCGGTGGAGGCGGAAGATTGCCTCGAGGTCGATGTCGTCCAGCTTCGTCCACGGAGGTCTTGGATCTCGTGGACTTGGCTGACTTCGGAGAATCTCTCCCCGAGCCAGCATGCTGCGAGCCGGATTGAGAAGGGGTCTTCTCACCAGGCTCTCCATCAGCGGGACCGTGATCATCTGAACGAGGTCCGTTGCGTCCAAGGCGTCGACGCTGTAGGGGAGCCCTGCCATAGAGCTCGTCCATCTCGCCATCGTCTTGGTAGGTGTCCTCGAAGAGGTCATGGTCCAGCGCTTCAACTAGGACATCATCGTCCTCTTCTTGTGGGGCTCCGGTGCCAGGAAGTTCACCTCCAAGGGCACCAGGATGTAGATCTGGCGTAGTGCCATCGCCAGGCGGCCGCAAGACATCAGCAGCAAGCGGCATGGCGGGCTAAGGATAGGGAGCGAGCACGGGTTCGGCTCGCTCCGCTACCAATGCAAACTCGGGGATTCACACCCGTGGAAAATGGGGCAACATGGTGCGGCTGCTCACGCACGTTTTGATCCGCTCAAGGGCCCTCGGTCGTGAGGGTCTGAAGTGAAAGGGTCCATGACCTATGATTCATGCCGGCTTTGCAATGACATCTCTTCAACCTGAGCCTGAGACTCTGTACATACAAACGTTTCAGCCAAAAAAATACACTCCCAGGACATTTTTGCCGGCCTGCATGGTGTTCATCTAGTAAGCTACTAGCAATGGCCTCCAAGCTACTAGCGATGGCCTCCACCCTAGTACACTTTGTGCAATCAGTCTGATAATGATATATATATATATATTATGAACGGAGAATTTAGGCTCTTAAACTCTGTGACCCCAAGTCACTGTCCCAAAGGTTGGAGTAGAAGCTTAGGCACACTTTTAGCTCAAACACGCGTGAGCTCTGGTATCGAAATGAACACAAAAGTAAACCACAAACTTGAACAAACGGCTGCAGTGAAACATACATCTATACAAGCTATATCATGTACATGTAACTGGTGCTACATCTGATCACGCCTCCCGAGTTTAACATCTCCCAGAAGTTAAGCGAGTCAGGATTAGCACTTCGGTGAATTAGCTCGTAGCCCTCCAGTACCTCTTCAAGACCAAGATGTACCTACTCTAGCTCAAGCCGTTCACGCTTTCAAAGTCAGTTCATGCTCACCTTCCAAGTAGTGGAAGTTCATGCCTTTCATGGCTGTTGTCATTTTCTCCTCGATGACAGCCTTCGTTAGCACATCGGCCAACATTCGGTCGGTGCCTTCTTTCTTGAGACGAAACTCTTTCTTTGCTGTGCGCTCTTGTACCCAATGGTATTGAGTGTCAACATGCTTAGCTCGTCCCAAGCCTCGACGGTTTCCCATGGCGATGCCAGCGGAAGCGTCCATTGTCACCTCTTTGCTGGGAAACAATCCCCAGTCTCTTGCTGTTGATGCGATTCCAAGCATTTGACATGCTCCGGAAACAAGTCCGTAGTACTCGGATTCGCCACTGCTCAGGGAGACAACTCCTTGGCCTTTGCTGTATGTTGTGAGACAGCATTTGTTGGCCATGAGCACGCCTCCTGACACGCTCTTTCGTGTCCTTATGCAACCTGCATGGTCGGCGTCTGACCACATGTTGAAGGGGTTGCAGGTGCTTTGGTTTGGAAACAACTGTGCAACTCTTGGTCGATACCTGACATATCGAGCCAATCGTTTCAGCATATTCCAGTGCCTCGATGTTGGGTTCTGTAGACCTTGTGCCAATGAGCGCGTTGCAGTTTGCAGATCAGGTCGATCCTGTGCCAAATACGCGGCTCTCATAGCAATAGATCTATACATCGTTGCATCTTCGGCACTCAGCGGAACTTCTTCATGTTGGAGTTCCTCTTGACTTGGCTTGGCCAAAGGTGTTTTGACCTTGCCTGGTTGACCAGTGCCTAACCACTTAATGATCAACTCTGCATGTCTTGGATCTGGTTCCCACCAAATGCCTTCATTTGACCAGGTGATGATGCGATTCAGCACTCTGATCTGTTGGCTTGCCTTTGGTGAACCTGGTGGACCAAGAATGCCTCGTTCCACAACTTGCCATTCTTCGGCTGCTGAAGTGTGAAACCATTTGATGTCATCAAAACTTCCAACTGTCGTGAAATCGTCTCCATGCACCTCTGTTCGAAGTTCTCTGGATGCATGGTAGTAGATGCATGGGTTGGACTTGCCTTGAACAAATCCTAGCTTCTTCATAAACTCTGCAATGGTCAGCTCCCAAGTCATGGGTGCGTCTCTGGTGCCGTATAGGCTTCTGACCAATTTTCCTACCACATCTCCATCTTCAGGTCTCTTGCCTTCTGATGGGATTTCAACATAGAGTTCTCTTGTTGCTTTGGAATAGAAATGAGCTCTCTTCACATCTAAAAATCCTAGAAATGATTGTTTTGATTTTCTTCTTTCGCCTTTCTCCAATGGAAGGCTGTCGCTGACTGCGATGGTTAGCAGTAGCTTCAAAGCTGCTAGGCTCGGCATAGCTGCGAAAAATTCGTCAAAACCTGAGCCTCTTTTGATCTCTTGCGCTACCAATCGACTTCTGTAGAGAGGATTGGTTTCATCTTGCTTGTTCACATCTACCCATCGAGTTCCAATGATTTTGGTTCCTTTTGGAACTTTGCTTCTTGGGATCTTTTCCCAAACTCCCATTGATTATGTCGATCTCATCCTTTCTGGCTTTCTCTACCTTCTCAGGTAGAAGCTCTTTTCCACTGATGTCATCATAGTACCACCAGTCTTTTGCCTCTTCTGCCATTTCTTCTGGCAGTGGGATCTTCTCTTCACACACTGGTTTCTCTGGGTCGATGCTAGATAGCACTCTCTCTCTATCTTCTAGGATTAGGCTTTCTAGAGCCATCTCGATGCTCTGGATGTCTCTTGTTCTCTCGGCTTCATCTTCATGTTCGCTTTCTGCCTTTCTCTTCTTGTCTCTATCTACTCTGGCTTTTGCTGTAGGTGATCCTGCTGGTTCATGTTGTTCTTCGTGTTCTCTCTTGTCTCCATGTGGTTCAGGTTCGCGTGGTCTGCGAATACCTGATGCTGAAGCTGATGCTGTGCTTGGTGTTGGTGGTGCTGCTTCTGGTTCGTACCAAAGTTCTGTCACAATGTCCATCTTGTGTGGTAATGCTCCATTGAGTATCTCTGGTGGAAGGTCTGTTGTCATGACTCCACTCTCAATGATTGCGTTGTTTGCATGGTTTCTTGTGACTCGGTGCCAGACGGTAGACCAATCAGGTCCTCCTGGCATGGTGGTTTGAAAACAGTAAGCTTCGACGTCAAGTCGTGCGAACACTCGACACGAATCGGGAACTCCCGATGGTCTTTTGCTTTCATATCCATGAAGGATTTGAGGTCTCTTGCCACTGACGGGTTGTGGCATGCCAGTGATTGCCTCTCCAACTCGGCTTTCATGTCTTGCTACTCTTGGGTTCTCTTCTTCTTCTCCTCTGATGCTCTCTTCAAGTCTGTCTCGACACCTGTTGGTGTGATGGATGCCTGTAGATCTCTTGCCAATCTGTGTGGCATCACAAGCTGGGCAACCTGCAGTATACCCAAACTTTTCCAAGTCTTTCTTGGTGATGTAAAGCCTTCTCAGCTTTCTTTTCTTGTCATCCATTGCCGGTGGTTGCACCAAAGCTTCACCACTTGGGCTGGCAATGATTGGTTCCCTTGGGGCTGCAATCGCTGGTTCTTCGCGAATTGCTTGAGGATCCCAGGGAATTCCAGTGATCGATTTCAGCAACTCTGAATCATATCGATCTTCTTCTGGCTTTCTTCGAATGGATTGCACTGTGAAAACGCCTGTGGAATTTCCTACTATCTTCTCTGTGGTGGTGTCTTTCACTCCTAGAAAAATTCCTTTGGTCCATTGGGCCTCGAACTTGTGGCCTCTCTTGAGGTATTCGATGGCCTCACCAAATGGTGGAATTGCTACTTTCCATTCACGTCCACGAAGTCGTGAATACGGAGTCTTTCCGTCTTGAAGTTCGGTAGATCGGAAAAACAGATTGTAGACTGTGGATGCGTGTTCAACTAACCAAGTCAAAACAGGTGAATCGTCAGGAAGTTTCTCACCATAGTTCGACTCGATTGCGGCTCGAAGAGTCCTGGCTTGTCCTTCCAAGGTTTGAACTGCTAGTTCAATCTCTCCCTTGGATTCTTTGACTCCTTTCGGGCTCTTCTCGATGATCAGGGTTCCTTCAAACCCATTCTTTACTGCCTCAACAACGGATGTGAGAGCAGGTTCAGGATCATGTCGAATGATCAGTTTGGAGTATCCGAGTTTCTTGATGTCATTCAAAAGTACTTTGGATCCATATGGACCTTTTGTCACACCTTTGTAGGGCAACACATGAGCAAAAAGATGCTTCGTCCATCGATCTCTGACAACAAGAATTGGTGCATGAGTCTTCTCGTCCAAAACTACGTCATCAGTCCGCGAGTTCATGAAACAGTAGTCTACAGTTACCACTGGGGTTGTCTCATCGGTGTGGTCTATCTTCCTGTGGGGGTTTGCCTTAGCTTTTCCCCTTACACAGGCCTCACACCAAGACCTAAAAGGAAAGTGTGAAACAGCATGCTCTTCAAACTCTTTTCGCGTCGGGCGAATGGGAGAATTGATTTTGAGCTCAGGCGGCACTTCGTCGCCTGGCTCGGCCTCTTCGGCCTGTTCGTCCACTACCGGACTTACCCATTGCGGTGCCGGACGAAAGGGTGGAATGCAAGCGGCACAGAACAGACGCCGTTGCTGAACGAGATCGGGATCTTAGTCCCGTCTCGGGAGATATGTCCACCAGATCCGTGCGTCTGAATGGACCAGCCCTTGCTCATAAGGGCCCCCTGCGGAGAGCAGCGGTTTTGCAACCGCCATCACCCGGAAACAGCAACGTCCATTGAGGGAGTTCTGGCCGATGCCGATGGTCACCATGGCATCGATCTTGCCAAGGTCCTTGACCACTTCGCCTGAGGCAGTCTTGTAGACTTTGGGCTGGATAGGCTTGTAGCCCAATGCGGTGGCCAGTTCAACAGGGATGCAGGAGGTCGCGGCTCCTGAATCCAAGGTCACCTGATGAGCCATTGGCGTCTCCATGGATGCCAGCTCCAAACTCCTGAGAGCGAGTGGATCTTCATCGCCTTCATCAGGCTCACTTGAGGGAGTGGGATATCGTTTTCCCTTTCCCTTCTTGGCCTCACGGGCAGCATCCTGAGTGGCCACGTTGACGGCTCGAGTCAACTGCACTTTCTTCTGCTTGCCCTTTCCTTGGCCCTTCTCGGAGGCAGCCGGAGCCGAAGCGGCTCGGCTTTTGCCCGGGGATCGTGACCGGGACTTCAGCCGAAGCGTCTGCCTTGGCGCTTCGCTGGATTCCTCTGGCTTGGATCCTGGTCCACGGAATCGCTCTAGGTGCTCTTCAGTCGAGCTCTTGAACCAGGCCATGCGCTCCTCCTTGGTCTTGCCTTTCTTCTCAGGAGGTGGAGGTGTCTTGGCGACGCGCCTTTGCTTTGGCGTCTTTGGGCCAACCTCATCTTCCTCCTCCTGCTCTTCCATCATCTTCTGCATATGGGCAGTCATGTAGAAAGGACCTCCTTTCTTGACAGTCTCAAGCTTTGGATCTTCCATCTTCAAATGCTTTGCCCCATCTTCGGGCTTCAGATCCATGTCGGCATCCTTCACATGCTTTGGCGCATCTTTTGAAGTTGGGCTGCCTTGCTGTCCTTTGGCAGTCTTGATGCGCTTTCCCATCTCTTTCTGCTTGATCGTCCATTCCTTTGCCCACTGGTTGAGGACTTTTGGCGGGCAGCAATTCAAAGCCATATGATGGTTCCATAGGCCGGTGTCATTGTCACACCTCAGGGCCTTGTTGCACGCACGGCAGACCATGTTCTGGCTGCCATCTCTGTTCTTGTGGGTGCATTTGGCTACCCATTCATCATAGCTGAGGATGCGCTCTTGGAACATGTGATCGAGCCATGGCACGGTATCTTTCTCTTTTCCTTCTTCTTGTCCATCTGACTCCTCGTCAGCTGGCTCAGTGCCATTCTCATCCTCTTCAACTTCACCTTCAAACTCTTCTTCTTCTTCGAGTCCCTCGATCTCAGTCACATCAAGGGGATTGATGTTCTCCATGACTGGAGCTGCGAAGGATGGTGCGCTTGTTGCTCCTTCGCCTTGGCTTTCGACGCGCTTCATCACAACATAGTCCTCTGGGTTGAACCCAGCTGCAGTGAGCGCCTTGTCGATGACACTGCGGGCTGGATGGCTGGTAGCCGTCCATGTCTGGCTTTCCCGCTTCATCTCTGCCAACTCTTGAGTGGAGAGATCCTCGATCTTGGGCTCCTTCTCTTTTGGCTTTTCAGGCCTCTTTGCCTTTCCTGGCTTCTTGTAGCCACGATGCCTCTGGGCCTTTTCTCGACCTCGAGGTTGAGGGGCTTCATCAAACTTTCCCTCATCATCTTCATCATCCCAAGCTTGAAGTCGACCAGTACCCTTGGCACGAGCGATCTCATAGTAATCGAGCTCCTCAGGGTAGTTGGCCTCATAGTCGCGCCAGGATTCAAAGCGATCCTGGGCCTTGTCAACGCGATGTTGCTCGGCGCGCTGACGGCTCTTCTCCTTCTTCTTGGCCAATCTTGGGTCCATGCCTGATGCCAAATCAGCTGAGAGCCTTGGCGACTCCGCCGGCACCGAAGCGGCGCGGCGAGGAGTTGGTCTCTTCAGCAAGATCTTGGCTTCTCTCTCCTTTTCTTCATACTGTTCTTTCAGCCTCTTCATCTCGGCCTGTTGTTCCAAGATGGCGTCATTGGCTGCTTTGCCTTTGGCTTCGGCCTCTTCGATGGCCTTCTGGATTGTCTCAGACTTCTTCTCATACAGCTCGCGATTGGACTGCATGGTCTCTTGGATTGCTTGGTTCATGACTGCAATCCCAGCAGCTGCAATTCCAGGACGACCTTTTCCCGCTCCTGGCTTCTTTGGCATAGCCTTGACTTCAGTCTCAGCTTTTGCCTTGGCTGCTCCACGAGAAATTGCTGCAGGTGCTGCTTTCTCCATCTCGATGGCAAAGAGGGTGGCGATGTCAGCGGAATACTCAGGCTCGGGTTGATGCTCTTGAGCCATAGAAGTTTCAGACTCCTCAACTGAAGCTACCTTCTTACTTTTACTCTTGCCTTTACCTTTAGAGTCTTTGCCTTTGCCACCTTTGCCTTTACCCTTGGAGTTTTGGTTGTACCAACTACTCTTGTTCCAATCATTCTTATACCAATCGTTCTTGTTCCATGAGTTGTTCCATGACGAGGGATTGGACCACGAAGAACCTTTTCCCTTCTGTTTACCTTTGTCGTTTCCCTTGCCTCCATCTTGACTCTTTCCTTTTCCTTTGCCGCCTTTTGAGCCACCTTTGCCTTTTCCTTTGGCTTTAGCCAGACTTGCAAGTGAAGCTTGCATCTGGCTGGCAGCTGCGGCTAGTGCGTCAACATCCATTGGTGCTGATCCAGTCTTTGCTTCTTTTCGGCTCTCGATGTTCTCGAGGTAGGCCAAAATCTCTGACTTCATGATGGCATAGTCAGTGAGTCTCGAACTCTGGAGGTCAAGGTGATCTTGAAGTTTGGCTGGACACATCTGCTGAAGACAACTTCTTGCGATGTCATCATCAAGAGCTTTCTTCTTCCGCTCTTCATACTTTCGCCTGATGTTTTCCCAGGCTTCTATGCTCTCTCTGAGCTTGTCCAATGCACACTGTTGTGGGCGCAGGACCTTCTTCAGCAAAGCTGAGTTTGCTTGTGGGTTCTGTGGATCATACTTGGTGATCAATCGTCTCAATGCCTCTAGGCCAAAGTGCTGACCTCTGGAGGTATTCTTGACAATCTCGAGGGCTTCTCCCTCACATAGTGAGATCAGAGCCTGTCGGGCCTGAGCTGAAACAAGCTCGGCTCCTTCAGGATAATCATCTTCCAGAGATGTCTCATTGATCTCTGTGTCTTGATGCTCTTCGAGGAGCTGAATGCACTTTCCTGCATTCTTGTGACTTGTCTCAATCCAAGTCTTGAACTTGAAGTACCATGAATCCCAGGTACCTGTGTGTCCACTGAACTTGTCAGGCTTTGGAATGCCTTTCAACTCTGATCTGTCTCTTACTTCTACGCTAGTGGCTATGTTCCTTGTGATTGCCGTCTGTTGTGTATATGCCTCAGCCATTGCTCGTTGCAATTGGCTCTGCCCCTGTGCTAGGGCTTGCATCATCTGTGCAAATTGTTGTGCCATGTCTGTGGCTTGTGGTGCCTGTGCTCCTGGCTGTTGCGCCATGTTGACTTGCTAGCCAGGGATTGAAGCAATCCGGCTTTCCTGCAAGTGATGCTTGTTTTGTGAATCTCCGGTGCCAGAGCCGATGCGGCTCGGCGACCTTCGATTCGCAGACGGTAGCCGGGTCTTAGAACCGCGGCTCCGCTACCATGAACGGAGAATTTAGGCTCTTAAACTCTGTGACCCCAAGTCACTGTCCCAAAGGTTGGAGTAGAAGCTTAGGCACACTTTTAGCTCAAACACGCGTGAGCTCTGGTATCGAAATGAACACAAAAGTAAACCACAAACTTGAACAAACGGCTGCAGTGAAACATACATCTATACAAGCTATATCATGTACATGTAACTGGTGCTACATCTGATCATATTATATTATGTATATATATATATACATATCACGAAACTCACGTGTGACACCCAAAGATATATTCACAAAGACTGCGCTTGATTTCGACACTGCCTTCAAATTGGCCGCGTCACCAAGCAAGTTGGAAAAGCTTAAATTATTACCGCATATAAACACACAAGCTTTGGAGCACCACTCTTCAGACCGTTGCACTGGACATTCAAGAGCTGTCAGGGGTCTGGTGGCAAAGCTCTGATTGGGTGAACACATGTTCAGGAACGACTGGAATGGTTTGAATCTCTTTCTTTGAGACCATAAGGGCCAAGGAATCAATCTGGGAGAGACTTTCAGTATGCCAGCATCAACTTCCGGAATCCCTTTCTGCAATCAGTAAGCCTGAGCATCGTCAGTCCAGTTGTTGTAGCCGCCATAGCCTTGCAGTGTCTGACCAAGGCACAGTCTGTCTGCGAAAAGAAGGTTTGACCCTCCGTGATCCTTCCATCTACACCTGCATCTACTACTACTACTACTACTACTAGTACTAGTACTAGTACTAGTACTACTACTACTACGACGACGACAACTACTACTCCTACTCCTACTCCTACTGCTACTGCTACTGCTCCTGCTCCTGCTGCTCCTGCTGCTCACCACGATATTTGTATATACATTGTAGATACAGCGTCACCTCCATCTTCATTGAGAGTAAACCCCCGCTCTGGAATTTTGATCACAATCAAGCAAGGGGATCTTGCAAGGATTACTGTGCGCATACAAGCTGCCTCCGACTTCCTGAAAATAGTTCCCGCTGCCTGCGCGAGGCATGCGTTACGGGATCACGTTGTACAGTCTTGCAAGCAAATGGAAGAACCATCAACCAGTTGAATCAACTATGAATTCTGTCCACCAAAGCACTACAAGACTACAAGTATGATCCCGAATGGAGGCAAGCCATCTTGTTGCCTGATTCTGTGTGAAACGACGCAGTGGTGGAGGCTTCCGAATAGGCAATGGAGCGGAAGCGCTTTGGCCCTTCTTGCGTTACCTCCAGGCAGGCGCCGCTGCAAAAGGCATAGCATGAATATAGCTAAATGATGCTACATGTAGCTTATCCCTTTCTTGCTGGTACAGTCTAGCTGTGTAGCCGATATCCTTAATGAGCATTGCATCAGTATTGCACAATATTGCATAGCTTCAATCCCGCATTGAAGATCAGGTGGCAAAATGGAAGGTGTTCTCCACTCGTTTAGAGATTGGCCATGTTGCAGAGTCTGGCCCTAAAGGTCAGCTGCAGCATCGCAAACAAATCTGCTGCCAGCTAAACCCTCTTCAATCCATGGAAGGACACATCTTAAAGCTTAATAGGATATTATATATATATGATATTATCTAGTTATACCTAGTTGCTTGGTGTATATTAACTAGTTGTTTATCTAGTCAGTTATTATCTAGTTATACTACATTGTTCTCAATGATATGGTGTTGACAATGTCATCGATGTCCTGGGTGCCCGTGCTTGAAAGAAGAGTTCCAAGGTCGCCAGCGCATCACTCCCAGCAGTATGCGGGGTGCCATGTCGCTCCACGCCTGATGAAAAAACAGAACAAGTAAAACACAAAAACTGCTAAAACAAGGGTGATATGATGATATGTAACACATTGCAACACCCTATGAAGGACTTGATTGTAATCCTATATTCTTCCACTTGGTTCAACAAGCTTAGGAGCTGAGGTTGTGACACCAAAGGGTTTCAGGAGCCAAGCCCCAAACCCCGAGTTGAATCTGTGTGAGACTCTGTCATATCTTAGCTTCCAGCTCCACTCCCGGAGTAGGCTGTCGAGTGAACCTCTTGGAAGCTCATCTCGAAGCCTCAGACACGAGGCATACACAAGCTACACTATGAACAAGGCAGCACAATGCGAAGATTCCAAATCAAGTTGTGCTACAGGCCTACTAGTGTCCCATTCTCCACAGGTGCACAAAAGAAGCATTGCAGCATTTGGCATGTAGTCAACAGGTGAAGAGGCCGACTAAAATCTGTCGTGTCTAGGTTGCCTCAGGCCAGCACTCATACCTGTCTGGGAAAAAGTTGGACTGCAGCTCCTCAACATTCGATTTCTGTGGCTGCAATTTGGCAGTATGGACCACTCTGGCAACATGACCGTGCTGCAGCGCTCCTCAAAATATGTCATGTTTGCTGGCAGCCGGCGGTTGGTAAGGAGTCTCAGCATGTACCTGGACGGTGACAACCAAATCCATTCCATACTGATTGTCAACATGGCGCCAAAGGGGCACCTTTGGATATGAGAGATCAGGACAAAAACTATGGCCATTCTCCTATGCCCCAGCGGCACCCGAAGTCATAAGATCCCTGGAAGGTGACCCAGCGGTGTCGACATCCGTTGTGACCTGCCGAGCTAGAGGTTGCAAAATGAAATCCGTAAACGGAGCCAACCCCAGCCAGTGTGCCAACACGGTTGCGGTGTTAATGGACACTAGATGAAATGAGAACTCTAAGCAAAGCACTGTAGAATGCTATGAGTCAACTAGAAGGGTACACTAGTCTGTCCTTGGGAAACCGAGAAGTCAACCGTAAAATCTCCATCGGTTGCCTACCAGTGGCGATGCTCGCAGTTTCCGTCCAATCTTGGCCTCAAATGTCCCGGGTGGGGCAACTTGTGGCTTCACGTTTGCTTTGCGACGGGCAATCCCTGCTTGAAATGCGTTATGTCAACTACATACAAAACAACCAATCTAGGAATACTATAGGTGTCTATAAGTTATGTTCATATTGTGGAACTATTCTGGTTGTGTTGATTCTGTTTTGTGGACAAACATTGCGTGCGTACTACATCGGACATACATAGATTAATTGGGTACCAAGTTGGTACTTACATGGGTTTATACTTATAAAAGTTATAACTTATTATATGATGTTATATGATGCATAGGAAACTGGGAACAACAATGGCCATTGTGCTGCATTCATTCAGTTCAGTTCATTTCTCGGTCCACTGAGGCTGCGTACCGGCTCAATGCCTTCGGTTGCATGTCGTGGGAAGTCCAACCCCGCAGCTTCCAGAAAGGCCACTGAGGCCTCGCAGTACCAAGACATTGAGCTATGAAACAATACTGAGGATTAGGTGAAAACAGGTGACAATGATCAAACTCTGGAACCACTCTTTCCTCTGGAGGAGTGCCTGATGAGATAATTCCAACAACCCTTGCCATGTGTTTCTTTCCTCTCTAGAGCAATTGCAGCTGAGCTTGGACCAAAACCCTGGCGATGATGATATATGTTCTTTAAATACTGTGTTGGCGTCCTGATGCGGGTTCTGATCCATTTCTCTTCCGGGCACAGCATGTCCACAGCTTTGACACATGTCCAGTTGATGCCGCACACTCGGGAAAAGTGTTCGATTCGTACGGAGGACGCCACATGCTTAGAAGAAACCTAAGTGAAAGAACTGCCAAACGGTAAGCAGGTCAAATGAGTCAAATGCATTGCGGTCCAACCTTCTCAACGGAAAACTAAACCAAAGTTCGAGTTCCAGTCCACAGGTTCAAACATTCAAGGCTCAGGTCGCAAAATCCAAGATCACAAAAGTTTCACATCTGTTCTCTGTGCATGACAGCAGTCGCAAACAGATCCAAAGGCTGGAAAGCTTGTTCTAGTAACAAAGGGGCCTACTGTGAAATGAAAGGTCATCACTCTTCAAGCAGGTATGTCAGGGTGATCAGCCATGAGTAGCTTCGTTGGAAGTAGACTCATGAGTGGGCTACTGACCCCTGCTTTAAAGAACAAAAGGGAGAAAAGCGTAAATGCTCCCTCTGATTCCAAGGGTTACACACACACACACATATATATATATATATACGTCCCCACATGCCAGCCTCGGTGTAGAGATCCATGTTGACCTCTATTGCAATACTGGTCAAGCTGTAAAACTCCAAACATGTGTTTTTAACAGCAGGAGCGTCTGCCCTGTCTTTCCAAAGCATAGCTTTTGACACGAGGCCCCATGGGCTCAAGCTATGTCTGAGGCCCCGACATCGAAAAGGAGGTTAAAACACCAGGTCCTTCAAACATTTTTGTTGAGCAATGGCTCCATCATGTTTCATGTCGAAGTCTATATATACTGTGCGAAAGATTGCTTTTAACTGTTTGCTCTTGCCAGGCAATTGTTAATCGGGGGTAAAAAACGGTTTGGACCTATTGGAGGATGCATGGTACTCCATGTCAGACCCCTCCATGTCGGATCTCCAGGCAACTATATAACTTGCTATGGCAGTCCCACCCAAAGCCAGCTGTCCCACGCAGTGTGCCGTCTGGATCAGCTATTGAAATGCCAAGCTGGATAGGCCTCAGGACATCGGGGGACCTGTTTTCAGGGAAGGGAGGCATTGAACACCTCCTGTGACCTGTGAACAACAAGATTAACAACAATAGAGTCATAGAGTGGAAAACCAAAACATATCTTATCATAAATTATTGTTATCATACTGTAGTTTATCGTCAATCGTCCGTTTCTTTTTCATTTTGTTTATATAATACCATCTTTCTAGGTTGAGTGGTAGGGCCGTGAAACAATCTGATACTGTGGGCATATGGTCGGTCCGCAAGTTCTGTGGTTCTGTTCTTGCTCAAATGTCCACACATCACACATCCGACTCAGGTTTGGCACCGCAGGTTGTCACAGTTCTGGCGAAGTGCTGCGTACCTATTCCATTGGCAAATGAGTGTCTGCTCTCTGCCTGCCAAACCCGGAAACATCCATTGTTGCATGACTAGAGCTAGACAGCTGAACGACATGCGAATACCGCCAGAGTATTCCCACAAACAAAAGCACTTCCCGTCACAATGTGGAAAACACGCAAAAAGACCAAGCTGTGAAAAGTGCGTACGAGACTCTTGAAGAGACTTCACCTGCGCCGCCACATTATATAACTCTTGCGCCTTGCGGTCGGCTTAGCGTTCTGCTTCTCCTCTCGAAGAAAGCCAGGGAACTCCTTGGATGAAAGACTCTCATAAAGTTTTACAGAGTATTGCAGTGACACACGGCAAGCTGATGCAAATGCATGTCACTTTCTTGAAGTATTTCCAACTAAAGCAGCAGGGCTGCGGACACCTAGCCCCGGAGAGGTGGAAACCCAGGATTCCAGCCCACAAGCCCATGCCAAGGCTCAGTATCCAGCGCTAGCACCTTATCAAGCCCACTCTACACATGAGCAGAGTTTTTTACTGTGTAGGGTCGGGTATATCATTGAAGGGCGCCTATGCCAAAGCCCACGGCTCGCCTACGTTTCCACAGTACTGGCCTACGACACGCATACACAGTGCCCCTTTGCATGAAGCATTTTGGCCTACGGGATTCTTACCCAGAACCTGTGGTGAGCCTACGGTGCGGGCTCCACAAAAAGGGCTAAGCACACCATCGTGGTGGAAACCACTAAACACACATGTCACACACATATATATATATATTCAAAAGTTTGTAGTCACCATGTCTCAGGCTAGTTCTTGGGGCGGGGCATCCAGAGTTTGCCTACTAGACTAGTTTCTGAAAGGATTTGCTTGTACGAACACTTACTGCCTAAGCAAAGGGTTCCCTGTGCAGTTCTTGCGCTTGTTTCATCAGACGGTCAAAAGGACTGCTACAGTAAGTATGACATTGCAAGCAAACATCTGGAACAAAGTTGCCCACGGCACTTACAACAAGCCACTGTGCCAAAATGTCTACGCATACAAGCAGAATGCCAGCGCCAGACGTTTGATGTCAATGGTTGTATAGTATAATGCTATATAAATCCTTTTTATCTAAACCACAAAAAAACTCAGCTCACACATGGACCGGGAAAGAAAAACATGAAAAATTATGTTTTCTAGCAAAGTCAAGGGTCGTTGCCACGCACTTGTTAGGCTCACGATGTTTATCCAGAGTCGTGTCGTGTACTTCTTCAAGCAAAATATTGACCAGTGCTTTTCTTGAACCATGAAAATTGTTTATTCGTGCCTTTCCGCTTCCAAGATCTTCCAAGCACTATCCAGAATGGTGGCTCGCTACCTTTTGGCCACAGAGGCCCTGACATAGTGTCACAAGGTGACACATGGTGACATGGTGACACAAACTATGCGCATTTAAAAAAAAAGGAACCCACGAACCCGAATGGAAACACGTTCCAAAAAACTACATATGTCCAAATGACACTCTTGTAGGACACTCTTGTGGGACACTCTTCTGGGACACTCTTGTAGGACACTCTTGTAGGACACTCTTGTAGGACACTCTTGTGAGACACTCTTGAGCGACACTGTTGCAGGACACTCTTGTGGGACACTCTTGTGGGACACTCTTGTGGGACACTCTTGTGGGACACTCTTGTAGGACACTCTCGTAGGACACTCTTGTGGGACACTCTTGTGGGACACTCTTGTAGGACACTCTTGTAGGACACTCTTGTGGGACACTCTTGTGGGACACTCTTGTGGGACACTCTTATCGGACACTCTAGTGGGACACTCTTGTGGGACACTCTTGTAGGACACTCTTGTAGGACACTCTTGTGGGTCACTCTTGTGGGACACTCTTGTAGGACACTCTTGTGGGACACTCTTGTGAGACACTCTTGTAGGACACTCTTGTGGGACACTCTTGTAGGAACTCTTGTGGGACACTCTTGTAGGACACTCTTGTGGGACACTCTTGTGGGACACTCTTGTAGGACACTCTTGTGGGTCACTTGCAGGACACTCTTGTGGGACACTCTTACACGACACTCTTGTAGGACACTCTAGAGGGACACTCTTGTGAGACACTCTTGAGCGACACTGTTGCGGGACACTCTTGTGGGACACTCTTGTGGGACACTCTTGTGGGACACTCTTGTGGGACACTCTTGTGAGACACTCTTGTAGGACACTCTTGTGGGTCACTTGCAGGACACTCTTGTGGGACACTCTTACATGACAGTCTTGTAGGACACTCTTGTGGGACACTCTTGTGGGACACTCTTGTAGGACACTCTTGTAGGACACTCTTGTGGGACACTCTTGTGGGACACTCTTGTGGGACACTCTTATAGGACACTCTTGTGGGATACTCTTGTCGGACACTCTTAAGGGACACTCTTGTGAGACACTCTTGAGCGACACTGTTGCGGGACACTCTTGTGGGACACTCTTCCAGCTCCCCAGATACTCCGCGTACTAAAGTTGTACTACAAAGTCACCAGTTCTCATCTTCCAGCTCCCCAGATAAAGTTGTACTGCAAAGTCGCCAGTGCTCGCCTGCATGTCGCGCGCTCGACACGCGCGATCTCCGCAGGGGGTTGCGCGGGCACCGGACAAATCGCACTCTCGCCTGCATTTTGCGCGCTCGACACGCACGATCTCCGCAGAGGGTTGCGCGGGCACCGGACAAATCGCACTCTCGCCTGCATTTCGCACACTCGACACGCACGATCTCCGCAGAGGGTTGCGCGCGCATGGGACAAATCGCACTCTCGCCTGCGTTTCGCGCGCTCGACACGCACGATCTCCGCAGAGGGTTCTCCAAAACGAGCGTTTCGTACGAGACTTCCTCAAAAACTCACACGTCAAAGTCTGCAAAACGAGCGTTTCGTACGAGACTTCCTCCAAAAGTCAAGCGGATACACCCATCGGAGCACACACATCACGCAGCCCTGCCAAGCAGTTTCGCGATTCCCACGACTCACAACCTCACGATTCCCTGCACCTGCCACGAATCTTTCCGCGTCCACACGTCTAACGCGCACAAATCCTGCGCCTGCCACGAAATGTCACCTCCCTCACACCTCGCAACCTCACGATTCCCTGCGCCTGCCACGAGAATCGCACTTCCACGCTTCAAAGCCCGCACGAAGTCCTGCGCCTGCCACGAAAAGTGACAATATCATCGCATGTGAGCTTCAACAAAATTTGCACCACACCACACGTTTGGAATGACTTCGACCCGTTCTGAGCACACTCCCATCCACCAAAATCGCAATTTCAGCTGAGACTGTCACGAAAACCGAGCTTCGATGCCACACCCTGAAACGCAAATCCCAATGGCGCGGCCACATCCAACACCCCAAAAACACGAGTCTCCAAACGCTAATCCCAATGGAACTGCGCAGCAATCTGCGGATCTCACAAAACGCTGCGCCTGTGCAGCGAAATGCATCACGTTTCTTGCGCGACATGTCATTGTCATGCAAATCACAATGGAATAGCGGCGCAAACTGACACGTGACACGTCCATGAAAAGTCACTTGCAAAAGCTTCCCCCAATGGCAGCAAATTTGAGACGCGACGACGACGACAAACGACGAGAGACGACGACAAACGACGAGAGACGACGACAGACGACGAGAGACGACGAGACGACGCAAGCCACGCAAACACAGCTCCAACCCCCAGACCCCCAACTATAAACGGGAACCCTTCGCTACGCATTCGGGAAAAAGACAGCTGGGACCCCGACCACCTCATCTCCAGACCTGGCAGCGTGCCAATCTTCAATCGTTCTCTAGAATCACTCCGCGACTAGCATCCTCAAGTCCTTGCATCCCCTATTCGCACCGAGGACCAATATGACCACGCATTGGCACTTGGCACGACAGCATGACATGTCAATCCTGGGTTCCCGGCCCCAGCGCTGCGAGGAGCTGCCCGAATTCGGCGTCGAAGTTCCAGGACCAAACCTGCTTCCAGCAAGAAGCTACTAGGAACAATGTTCGCTACTAGGGGCCGGGACGCTACTAGGAGCAAGGAGCCCTACTGCCCTACTACTAGGAACAAGAAGCTGCTAGGGTCCCCTTCAAGTGCCGAGTCAAGCAATGTATGCTCGCCCGTGGCCCGTTTTGGCATCATGAAGGCGGCTGTAGGGCTGGAGCACAAATACATTGAGGCGATGGTTTTCAGAGCGGTTTTGATTTGTTTCGTGTTGTTTGCTTCTCTTTTTGGATTTACTGCTGGGCAGGATTCCGTGTAGTGTTTCGCAAGTCATGTCCCATGCACCTGCCGCATCTGCCAGTGGTGTGCAAGTCCACCGGCATTGTGAATGGTTTGAGGTAGTAAGCTCTCATTTCTTGCTTGTTTGCGAGCTTTGTGTAGGGAAAGCCGCAGAGTATATTCCTTGAGTATAGGTGGGGGGGCATCTTACTTACCTCTGTTGCCGTTGCCTCCTTTGCCAGGAGCTGGTGTTTGAGAACGTGGAGGACTGGACTGTTGCCTGGCTAGGGCGAGCGGCACATTCGTTAATTTGTTTTTGCGCATTCATGCAGAGTCGGCGTTAACGTCCACCATTGCGCCGCAGTCACAAACATTATATGATATATTAAGCACCCCTTGGATGGTCCTGGTACTTTGTTTTCTCAACTGTCTGAATCGAATGTTATTGTCAGTGAGACCTTGGAGTTTTGAGACCTTGTTTCATCGCATTACCTCCTAAAAGTCAGATTTGGGATTTCATGGCGAGAAATCGGAAAGGTTGCAGATTTCGTGGCATGGGGCGGGTCGGGGCGCCTCCCGCACCAAAAAAATCACCAAAAAATTTGCCCTCGGGTGGCCCACAAAAGGTGCGCTACCTTGGAATCGTTCTGTCCATCAAGCAAGAAACCCAAGACCAAACAAACGAAAACACAACACAAACAAGAAAGACAAAGCAACAACTTGCCTTGCAAAGCAAAGTAACAAACAAGAAACGACAATGGCTCATGCGAATTGCACAACACAGACACAGAGAAACAGTAAAAGCAACAAGCAAAGAAACAATGTATGAATCAGAAGTCAGCAAAAAGAACAAAAACAGAGAGGCAGAGCAGCAAACACGCAGAAAAGCAAAGAAGCAGAACAGCACAGAAGCTGAAAGGAAACAGAAAGCAAAGAAGCAAAGGCAGAAATGCGGGAAAGCAAAGAAGCAGAAAGAGGAAATCGGAAAGGCAAAGAAACATACCAGGAAAGAAACAGAAAACTGAAGAAAACGCAGAAATGGAAAGCAGAAACACAAAAATGATCAACCATGTAGAAAAGCAAGGACGCGGAATAGCAAGAGCGGCGAAGCAGAACAGCAAGAAATATAAGGAATCCAAGAAAATACAAAACTTTAAAAGAAAAATCCGCCAGAAAAACACATAAAAAACTAAAAAATATATCTAACCACAGCCCGGCGGATGTTGGATGGTGACTTCTCGGCTGCAACCAATACCCCACCCTTGATTGTCGAGTCTTCTTGACTTGATTGATTGGCGAGCGCTCACTTTTCATATTTTTTACATCTCACCCGCAAGAAACGGATAGTAATCGTATCCGTATGCGGCAGTAAATAATGATACTAGCAGTAAACCAGAACTCACAACCCGCACACGGGGTCATTAGAGTCAGTAGGGTTTAGTGTTTGGGGTTTAGTTTTGCGGGTTTATCATGGGTTAGTGTTACTCTCATAGGGGTACGCTTTGCACTGTCATTTGCATGGAGTGGCCGACAACTTGATCGGTGTTGAGCCGGAAAACGATCACTCACATGATTAGCGTGTGCATTGAGTTTGTCTTGTGTCTTGCAGCGAAAGTGTCTCGAGAGTCTGAATGTCATGTCTTTAACAACAACAACAACAACAACAACAACAACAAGAACAAGAACAAGAACAAGGTACAAACAAACACTGCAGCCCCGTTACAAGATATCTTGTTCCTTTGTCTCTACAAGGGGGTGGAAAAAATCTGCAACCCCGTCGTTGTTATTTTAACCCCCCCCCGCAAACAACCAGCCAACATGTACTTTTACCAGTAGTGGTGGTGCTTGTACTAGTGCTAGTACTAGTGGTACTAGTACTAGTAGTAGTCGTTGTTGTAGTGGTCATAGTGGTCATAGTAGTAGTAGTAGTAGCAGTAGTGGTAGTAGTAGTAGCAGCAGCAGTAGTAGTAGTAGTAGTAATAGCAGTAGCAGTAGCAGTAGCAGTAGCAGCAGCAGCAGCAGGAGTAGTAGTAGTAGTAGTAGTAGTAGTAGTCGTGGTAGTGGTAGTGGTAGTAGCAGTAGTAGTACTAGTACTAGTAGTAGTTTTCGTGGTGGTGGTGGTGGTGGTGGTAGTCCGGTCAGCTAAGCCTCTGTAAAACTTCTACTTAGAACCTCTACCACATCCTAGAGACAAACACTGCAGCCCCGTTGTTGTTTTTTTGAACCCCCCCCTCAGAAGATGTTGTTGTCTCTACCCGCCCCTAGAAACAAAATCTGCAGCCCCGCTGTTGTTTTTTGACCCCCCCCTCCAGAACAACATCCCAAAAAACATCAAAAAACAAGAAACAGACCAACCAAGACTTGAGTACCACAACGACAAGAAGTCCAGCTACTAACATCTCTCCAAACCTTCGACCCTATCCCTAACAGTGCCTCTTTGAAATCCCTGACTTGCAGCATGTGACAACTATGTTGGGCAGCTGTTTTTGTCTCTACCAACAACAACAACGACAACAACAACAACAGCTGCAGCTGCAGCTACAGCTACAGCTACAGTGCAGCAACAGCAACAGCAACAGCAACAGCAACAACACCACACCAACAGCAGCAGCAGCAGCAGTGAAGGCTAGCAAAAATTGTTTGAACGAAGTTGTGCATCAAAATACCTTCCACGAAGTTCTGCGAAGGTTTCTGGGTTTTTGTTACGGCTAGTCTTCCTACTGGCCAACCATTCCACGAAACATCCACGAATGGCCCCGGGTTCCATGTCCCGGGCCTTCCACGAGTAGAACAGGTTTTTGCAAAACCCTTTCTGTGTGCTGCCCTTCTGTTTGCCTCCGAAGAAGCAGCAGCAGCAGCAACAGCAACAGCAACAACAACCTCAACCACAACCTCTACCGCAATCACAGCAATAGCAACATGAAAAACAGCAACGGCAACGGCAACCACAACAACAACAACAACACTAGGAACAACAGAAACCGATGCCAAGCCTTTGACGCCAAAGCCGTGTTTGTTATGCTATTGAATTGAGAGGGAATTGAGTGCCCCCTCAAAGCCTCTGGGGCCCTCTGGGGGCATACGGTGAGTCGTGGGCATAGTAAGTGGTACTAGTAGCAGTAATAAACACCTACTGCCATTGATCTTGTGGCCAGGTAATCAGACAGGCCTGCTTTTGATCGCTTGGTTCTTGATTGTCTTCCCGCACATTGAGGCTGTCTTGGGTTGGATTGAACATATACTATGCATGGATTTCTCGGCATGGCCTCGAAAATTTCGTGGCAGCCACCTGCACAGCATGTTTCAGGACATGACTCTAGGACAGTTGTTTTTACAGCTTTGCTGAGTGAGTACATTGGCAAAGCAACACCATAATGATGTGGCTAGGATCACACATTTTGGTGCAAATGCAAAGGCCACTGTCTTCTGAGGCCTCCCATCGCACTTTGGCCAGCCCAATGTGGACCTCCTGTCAGAACAGGGGAGCAAGTCTATTGGAGATGGCTAATTAGTGCCATGCTGCCATGAACGAAATCAAAAGTGATCACAAACATGAACAAGTACAGGGCACACGGGTAGCGGTCAATTCTAGGGCCGCAAGTATAAAAAAGACGCCGCTCCTTGATCTTCTGGGTTGTCAGCCCCCAAAATGGCAAGCTGAGACCAGAGTCAGCTGTTGAAAGTTGAGAGTTGGGACTGTTCATGTTGCTGAGACTGCTTGGACATGTTGTGGTTTGTTAAAAGTATCAAAGTGTCGGGAATATTTGGAATGTCTAGGTATGTAGTGGTTTTTGTGTGTCTGCTAACTGAACAGTTTGCCAAGTTGACTCAGTCTAGATTGATGGTGCAAGTATTGGTATCCGATGATATCGGTAAGGGTATGCTAGCGACCCCCCCTTTAGGGTGTCTGAGCTGAAATGCAGACGACGAAATGCTGGCAAATAAGAAACACGCTGCCGTACACTTCCCCTTGAATAAATCTGTAGCAAGGGGCACAAATGATCAGGTCCTTGACCGTTTTGGTGTGTCTCTGTTTCCCAACACATTAGGTCATCCTATCAGAACGAGGTTAGCACATTTTAGCACTTAGCACTATCTTCGAAATTGTCCAGTGGGATCTAACTCTGAGTCCCAAAGGATGATCGACAATTCAAGTACAAATCAAGATCACCCTCCGGAAGCACGGAGATTGGATTCGGTGTTCTTCCCCCTTGATCGCTTCCACAGCAGGGCCTGCTCCTGCTGTTCCAAGAAACAAACACCAAAATGAAACACCAAACAGCCATCACAGCCTGCAAAGATTTACCTCAGTCAAAAACTTTGGATTGAACAAGCTGGCTAGGTGCAGGGCAACTGACGGCTTCGGCCTGGAGCAACGACTTCGGCAATGCAGCTTGGACAAAAGCAGCAGCTGCTTCGAAAACACAGCAAAAGGAATGTTGCCGAGCAAATCTTCAAAAGCAGCTGTAGCAAGTGCATGGCAGCAGCAACAACCACACAAAGAACACAACAACAGACCAGCAACAACTCCATTGGATAGTTTCTTCCTGCCTCTTCAGAAATGTTGTCCACACCCTTTCGGACTGAGTTTTGACACGAGTGCGCCTCTTCGGGGCTGACCCATGGTCTGTCGGTGAAGGTCGCTTTGCCTCAACACCAGTCTTCAATGTGAGTCTTCAACGTGGAAAGCAGCTACCCAGGATGCTGCTGAATTTTGTCGAGTCAAAGGTTTGGATCTCAGGTTTTAGTACGCAGATGCACGCAAAGTGTTGATCAAAACCGTACAAGCCATTGACTCTTAGATATATACCGGACGCCATGCACGAATAGCTAGGAAGTTGATCGTATTTGCTGCTGCTTGTTCGCACAGCGCAGTTGTGTGCTTGACAAACCCTTGAACTTCAATCAGAGTAGACATGATGTATACTGTGTGCGATAACATACACATACACATCAAATTCAAAAGGTTCAAGACCAGCTGCGAGCAGAATTCGCATGGTCTGAACATGTCACAATATCACCACTTGTCCCTCCTATTCTTGCAATAGACAGCGGCATCCATTAAATTTGGCTGCTTGATCCCATGCAACGAAACCGGCAGCAACTGGGCAGCGTGTCCGGCATCTTTACCACTGCGACTTTGGCCAAGTTTGGTGCCTGAAAGTGCACAACAAAAGACCAATGCAAATACCACGGCTGGTTCGATTAATTTAGTGGCCACTCCATTCACATCCAGTTGTTGAGCATGCATATTACGGTTCTTGAATACTCTCGGAATGTTATCCAAATGCAAGCGGCTGCTAAATCGCAGCCGTTATATGTTTGGAATTGTTTGGATACCTGAACTGAATGTTACGCACCGTGAAACCTTGCCCCCGCTAAGCAGTTTGTCGTTTGGCCGCCTTGAAAAACTTCAAAAAGAGCGTGCTTAAAGTGCTTGCAAAAGGAAAGCCGTCTTGCTTGTAGTAGGCGGTAGTGAAGTAATGGTCCAAGCATGTCCCCCCTCTTATGTTGCTTCAAATCCTGACGCAGCCCGGGGTGATTTGGCAAAGCTTCAGGCAGCTTCGTCAAAGTGTTTTTCCGGGACAAGCCTGGAAATGCCTAAGTTCGACTCTTTTGGTTGGTTCCACCGCATAAGCACCAGAGTAGGAATAGTACATCAAATCCAGCAAACGAACGGGACCCTCGGAGGCCATCTCCCCCCTCATTCTGCCTTCCCCTTTGGTGGAGCGACTGAAGGCTGCTTTGGCTTTGCTTCGGGCTTCGCTCCCGCTTTTGCAACGTTTTCCTTGGAACTGGGCTCATGGGCTCAGTGACCCCTTGGGTCTTGTTTCAAGCTATCGAGACAGGGAACCGGCCTTTGCCTCGGCCGAGCTGGTCTTGGGCATCTTCGCTGCTTCTTTAGATTGCACCTGGATGTGTTTTCGGCCGAGGATCTCAAGGATCTTTCCAGCTCTTCAGCGAACTTTGTGTGTTATTTTTTTGCATTGCTCTTGGTGGTGCACCAGAGATACCTAAGACAACCATCCTTCATATGCATTATTTTGTATTAATCACAGTCTGTGCTGCTATATGATGTGTCCTGAAGAATCAAAGAAATGCTGTTTCGCTGTTCTCATACTTGGAGAGACACATGGGCCAAACTCCTATCTCCAGAATGAGCCTGTCGACAAATGAAATTTAGCGGACATTCGAGTAAAACACGGTACAGCAGCAAAAGCATGATCAAACTAGAGAGACGAGAGACTAAGTTGCTTTGATGCAACACTCACAACAAAAAATACTATCCGAAAAGTCTAGCTAGTCTTTCGTACAACATACTAAGACATTCAACAGCAAACATTGCGCAGAAGGTTTAAAGTACTCCCAGAATCTCCAGACCTTCGGCCCGTTCTGCCCTGCTTTCGGCAAAGACTTCATCACGGCAGCTGATGGGCCGGCCTTTTGAGGTCGGGCGGCATGATGTGCAAGAATTTCTTCAACAAGTACTCTAGCGTCCTTGTTCCTAGGCCAGGAGTAGTAGCGTCCTTGTTCCTAGTAGTAAGGCCAGGAGCCCCTAGTAGCGTCCTTGTTCCTAGTAGTATGGCCAGCAACACGTAGTAGCGTCCTTGTTCCTAGTAGTAAGGCCAGGAGCCCCT
>CAXAMN010013336.1:101816-153638 GCA_963970005.1 Durusdinium trenchii | reverse complement strand
CAAATCGCACTCTCGCCTGCATTTCGCGCACTCGACACGCACGATCTCCGCAGAGGGTTGCCCGCGACAAACCCAAATCGCACTCTCGCCTGCATTTCGTTCGCTCGACACGCACGATCTCCGCAGAGGGTTGCGTTTCGTGGCGCTCCGGCGGTACTGCCCCCGGCCTTAAGAGAGAAAGTCAAGAAGAGCGAGAGGTGAAGATGTGAGATGTAGATGTGTGGATGTGAAGATGAGCAGAGATGTAGATGTGCAGTTGTGAATGTAGATGTGATGTGAGGATGTGAAGACGAGCAGAGATGTAGATGTGCAGTTGTGAATGTGGATGTGAAGATGAGCAGTGGATGTGCAGAGGTGAAGATGTGAAGATGTAGATAGATGAGACGTAGTTCTTCTGCAGATGTTTTTTTACGAAGAACCCTTCGCAGACGCTCTCGGGAAAAAGACAAAGAAGCAGGGGGCCACCGGGGTCCCAGAGGAGCGGTGGCCAACGAAGACCTCCTTTGGGAACCGTGTAAACGTACCTGCATTTTAAAATACTGTTTAACCATGCAACTCAGTAAAGCGGCTAATGCATAGGCGGTCTGCTAGGTATTCAGTAAAGCGGGTAATGCATAGGAGCTGCAGACTTGCACCAAACAATTGTTCAAACACCTTCAAGTGCTCCGACCCTTTCATCCTTCGGTTCCATCACCATTTTTCCTGGGAATTGAGTTAACTGAAAACCAATGTCAGAGTGTGACTCGCTCAGTCGTCCCACTTAAGTGCTGGGTGTGATCCTCCGCAAGGAGGCGCCGTTTTCACTCCGGAATTCGTGTAACAGACTCCACCGTTTCCTCAATGCTTTGGATTCTCTTAACTGATTTGGTCTCACCGTTGTATTCCCTGCAACTTACGCCGCCGGGCTTCACGGAATTTCCACCTGCTTTGATTTGGTCCACCTTCACGTTTGTTTTTCATGATTTGCGCAGCTCGCTTTCGATTTCAAGAGTGTACAGCACCACGTTACCAACCGTGACCATTTTGAGACCAGCGACGCTACTGTCCACACTTCCATGATTTTCACCCATGCGGTTTTTGAGGTACATGTCGCAGGGTCACCAAGCTAGCAGCTAGGTAGCGATCCTGTTGCATGCGCTTGTCATGCTCTTGGGTTCTTTCTCTCTTTCTGTTGCTTTTCGTTTCTTGAGGCCTTTCTTTCGGTTCCAGGTGCCTTTCCGACAAGGGTGCGCCGGCCCTAAATCGGCTTTACTTGAATGTCAGTGATGGCAATGCCTTCGGGCTCCCCTCCCTGCCCCTGGCCTCTGTTGCTATCCCACCCGCTATCTAGGGTTATAGAAGGAAATCGGACTCAACACACTTGTGTGTTGGTGCCTTTCCTTCTATTTCTCCTGTCCTACTTCTAGCTACCCGGGCGGTATAAGACAAAAGTCCCGCTCGCTAGCTTCTGCATGTATTGTAACTAACAGGCTTCGTAACTAGTCGGCCTCGTAACTACTCCTATCTTTCTCTCTTGCCCTCTTCGTTTTATCTTGCTGTTTTTCTTTGTCTGTCTTTCTAAGGCTTTTTAGGTGACTAGTAATCTTCCAGCACGCCGCTATCGGCGTTGTGTGTACAAAGCTGCTGAACAAAATTGTTTGACGCAAGGGGTGCAGAGCGCCAATTGCGGCATAATGTGTGTGTCAACACCTGCTTCCAAGGTTCGTGCCCGGTAAGTATGCATGCAGCAGGTTCCCACTTGAAGAAAGGATGCTACTAATGATTTCTGGCCTCGCTACTAGGAACAAGAGGCCGCTAGAACCAAGGGCATCGCTACTAATTAAGAACAAAGAGGCAGGGACAGGGATGCAGAAAAAGAAAAGAAAAAGACAAAGAAGCAGGGGGCCACCGGGGTCCCAGAGGAGCGGTGGCCAACGAAGACCTCCTCTGGGAACCGTGTAAACGTACCTGCATTTTAAAATACTGCTTAACCATGCAACTCAGTAAAGCGGCTAATGCATAGGCGGTCTGCTAGGTATTCAGTAAAGCGGCTAATGCATAGGCGGTCTGCTAGGTATTCAGTAAAGCGGGTAATGCATAGGAGCTGCAGACTTGCACCAAACAATTGTTCAAACACCTTCAAGTGCTCCGACCCTTTCACCTTTCGGTTCCATCGCCATTTTTCTCCTGCGAATTGAGTTAAATCAAAACCAATGTCAGAGTGTGCGCCGCCCTGCGGCTGTATGTTACTCGGGCATCTTTGGGCCTTTGCGTGCGTAGATGTGCCTGTGTGTGTGCCACACCCCGTTCCGAGGGGCACCTTGATTGGAAACTTGTTCAGCAGGGGCGTACGGCTCGTCATACCCACCGTACGCAATGAAGCTACGGTATGACGAGGGAAGGGTGTGTAGACTGATCATCCACCTGTACCTAACAGTTGCTCGGTTGTTGTGGTCCCTTGGTTTGTTTCATGGTTGTTCATGTACCTGATGGTGTCCCGAATGTTAATATTATCAATTGAATTGTGTAATTCATTTTAAAGGGCTAATGCGTGGTAAAGGGCTAATGCGTGTGTTCAAGCAAGACCTGTTCCTGGCCCATCGCCATGCCGTCCCGCAAGCCAAGTGCCAAGTATTCACTTAAAGGTCTAACGCATTTCTGAACACCACTGAAGTTGATGTTCCTTCAGCGGAACTTTGAGTCTAAGTGTGTTCTGATCTTGTTTTAAAATATGTTCGGTGAGTTTCTGTTCGTTCTATTCTGAGGCCCAAACACTAACATGGGAGGCACATGCTTTTCGTGACGGGTGTGAATCACCTCCAATGCTAACTGCAAGTCCTGCATAGCCTGCAAAGAACGATGTCAAGCAATCAACCAAGCCTGGAGTGGCTAGTTGGTGTCAATCTTCCCTCTTCAGAGATTGGAAAGCCTATCGTGTGAAACGGCCTTGAAACAGTGAAGAGAACAAGCCGTTCCTGAAGATTCATTCACGTTGCCAGATCAAGCTAGATCAAAAGGTGCGACCAAATCTGTTCAAAAGGAATCAAGGCTTGTACAAACTGGTCTACCATCATCAGCCATCTTTAATGTTGTGTCATGTTCTCCCATGTCTCCGTCCATCCTTGGTACTCAAAGCTTCAACTGACTCTAAGCTATCTACCTCTAATCACTGATGCTTCCTTTTTCCCAACCTGCATATCTGCTGCAACTTTGCTTTGCTGCATTTCTTGCATCAAAACAATTGAATGGCGCCATTGTGCTGCTGCACTGCATGCCTAGGTCAGCGAGAAAAGCCCTGGGCTATCTTGAGCTCTTGGCACCGAACACAAAACTACTGAGCTTCCTTTCCATCATCGCTTGCTTTTCCTTCCTACTTGTCTTTCTTTCCGTGTTTTTTGCATTGTGCCTTCAACGTTGCACCAAAGCCAGGCCTTTCTGCCTTTGGTCCCAGGTGCCTGACCAAACTTTGAGCGAGCTCACCCAGACGACATGGACATCTCTAGATTCTAGATAAAGCAACAGGGAATAGCGTGATTTGGATTCTGGCTGCAAAAGAATTGTGAGGCCCAAAAGGCCTCAGGAACTTCAATGTGTCCAACGCTAACGCCCAGTGTAGAGCAAGAGAAAACGCTGAAATTGCAGCATTGTGAGAGGAGACCTCAGCATTCGGCATATTGTTATATATTCATGCAAAGCTGATGGGGTCTCCTCTTTGCCGACGAGAAGCAGTAGGTTCGGCACTTTGTTGACGCATCAGGTGGAAAACTGTGATGGCCACAGGCCAACGCACATTCTTCCCAGCGGCAGAGATGACCACGTTATAGCAAACCTTAAGGGAAGGACTTGCAACGTTAACAACGTTAACTCGGCATGCATTTCTTCTATGGGGTTTTGGGTCAAGTATTTGTGTGCATGAAATGTCTTGCCCTTCAGGTGCAATCCCAAGCTCGAAGAAAAGGACTTGCCCTCAGTGAAAACCCTCTGAAGGTTTCGGAGGGAAGGTGAACATGGCACTCATGGCACGCAAACACTCGCACTTCGCCGACCTTTGTACTCTGAGCTCTGCCTCTGCAGAGTGTCATTAGCGTAGTAATGTGTCTCTCCCTGGTCGTCCTACGTATTCATTTGCAAGCGTTTTGCAAGCTAGTAACGCTAGTATACTGTACAGAAACGACCAACATTTGTGTTTTGTGGGCTTGACCTGGTAGGTCCGTCACTTGAGTGCTGACCCCCAGGACCCACATGGACCCACTGCGTCACCAGCTATTTCGCTGATGCGTGTCAGCTCCACTGACTTGCCAGGAAAACCTCGTGCGATTTGGGTCGATTTGGGCCTACCTGGTTAAAAATACAGTCCTCAGATTCAGAAGTGATGAGAGTAAATCATGGTCCTCAGTGTCATGAGAATTGAGCAACTGGCGGGCAGCTATGATCCCTTGGAAGTAGAGCAAGCACCAAACTGTAGTATGACTTGTATTGAGATCATGAGTGCATGTTCTGAGGTCGCAGCTCATATGTTGGATAAGGATACCTCAAACAAACAAGTGTGTGCTTGGCTTAAACAAACAGCAAATTTGATGCCATTGGTCAAGTCTGAGAATAATGTCATATGTTCGTAAACCTTGCGAGAAAGCAGGAGGAATGGTATCTTTTCAGGGGTCTTGGCGGAATTCTTACTTGTACTCACTGAATGCCATCTGAAAAAGGAAAGCGTGTGACCTTCTATATACATAAGAATGATAATAGCATATGAACAGTTGGTTCCTTGCCACCAAGGAGCAGGGTGGAATCCATCAGGAGCTCTGCCTTGTCCACCTACACTTTTGCGAACCCGTGAGTGCTGCGCACTCACACTGCAGGACTCTTGCGCATGATTCATCGTGTGTATATATATATATATGTCACACTTGACTCAATTCGCACGCTGCAACAGAATGATTCCACAATACAAACAGCCTCAGCATTGTTTTGGTGCAAGTGGTCTTCCACACTATATATGGTCAATAATATATATATATGTATGGATGGATATATATATATAGAGATGTGTGTGTGTGTTTTACATATTTTCATCATGTGTCTGGACTCTTGAAGTGATTATGGCCACCACATACCCATGTAATCCAAGCTGCCGCTGCCCGCAGGGCAACCATCTGTGGCCTGGACACAACACGTCTCGAGTCTCGTTCTCGAGTCACGTGTACTCCATGGCTGAATTGAATGTTGTATCAATGAGCCCACATAGCAAACAGTGCCAGAAAGCCAGGTATCACAATCGTTCAGGGAGCAGCAAGTAATGTAAATAAGTGTATATATGGGGGTTGTCCAACAAAGCTCTTCTTTTTGAGCTTGTATCGCGCGCCTTTCGCGACCCTTTCGCGTTTGCAGAAAAAAATACTACAGGTGTTCCTTTCGCGCATTGCGATGAGCTTGTTCCAGTGCACTGAGTTCACAGTGTTTGGGATATCTAAATCCCTTTTAGTGCGCTGAGAAGCAGGCTGCCCTTTGTCAATTCAAGGCTTATTTCAAGGCCATGGATGGGCAGGTGCCCTTCCAGGCAATGCGCCCTTTCGCAGGCCTACCGCCGGCCTTTCGCGGCCCTTTCGCGAAAATTTGTGTTTCTGTTCGGGAAAAAGGATGTGTCATGTATTGTGCACATTGTATGTAGGTTGGCACATGTCTTTCGCCGTCCTATCGCCGGCCTTTCGCGGACTGCAGTTTCCCTTTCGCGACATGTTTGCTTTAACATTTCATCTAAATTCCTTCACTGGCAATAACGGACGGCCCTCATATAATCAAGTGGGTGAGAAACTGAGATATGCCAAAGCTTGCCAGAACAAGTCGAAAGTTGGTCAAGCCCTTTCAACCAAAGATACAAGTAGGGGGGTTAGCATCCAACAACGCAAACACCCGTGATCACCATTGATCACCCGTGTTTCTTCACTTCCTTTTGGCGTACTGTAGTTTCTGGTGGGCGGTAGAGTGCCACATTGACATGAAATGCTGTTAGCCCTGTGTAGCCCGAAGCACCCTGCAAGCAAGCGGCTTGACAGTGTCACAAAGGAAGGTGGCTTCTTCAGCCATGGTGGTTGGCTTGGACAAATAAATCGCCTCGTCAAGCTCCAACAACAAGCGGTCATTGTCTAATGTTGAAATGTTTCCTACGGCATGAAAAACCATGGAAGGTTATGTGTCTGTGTGGCACCACATTCAGCCCACGGATGATTGCTCGAGCTTTCGAGGAACGGCAAAGCTACACCTTCTCTGCTGCACAATGCGGGAACGGGCTGTTCAACCAGTTGAAATGACAAATGAATCCCTTGTCCATTCCTCTACCAACCAGGTTCCTCTGCAAACCAATGTGTCCATGGATGTGTCTGCTTATTTCAAGGATTTAGGGCAAAACAGCCAATTGCAATGCCTGCAAGAGGTTGTGCATCAAGCAAGCGGAATACAATAGAAAGCCAAGCAATAACTTGACTACACTGTGTACACTGGACCTTTGCAGCAAACAGCTGCCATTGACAAGGTTAAACACAAGAAGAGTTCACCAAGGCCAACCAACATGTTGAACTCTGCAGCATAGAGCTCTCATCTACATGACAAAGAAAGCAAGAGGAGCTTTCTCCTGTGAGCAGCCCAAAGCACCTTGAGTTTCTCCAGTTGATCAACGATGCTCTCGTAAGTTGCCTTGCGAGTACTGGCCAGCTTCTCCATGCCCTTGAACTTATTCAAATCCTGAAAAAAAGAAAACATTAAACAACGCCATACAAATTCTGAGCACATGGATTCTATATAGATTGTGTCATTACTAACTACGGCTGTTTATAGCAGGCAGCACAGTCTCCCTGGCGCAAGCAGGCAAAATTCTTTGCTGAGTCATCTGGACCATGGTTTCCACCTCACAGCCTCAAGAGGAAATGCTAGAGCAAAAAAATCGACACCCTGTCACCCTCTACCAACAAGATCGCTCCGGCCAATGCCCCTGAGCGCTCGTTTGTGCGCTTGAAATGTACAGTAGTATTTGTAACGCAAAGAATGTCCATTCATTTCAAGTATGTGGGGTGCTGGTAGATCAGCGAGTCTGAGCATCAGAAGCATGTCAGCCTTACACAAACATGGCAGTATCGTCCATTCCATCCCTTACAACTACGGTTTCACTTACTAGTAGGTCTTTGTGTTTTTTCCGTGTCGTCCGATTCTGAGCAACAAAGTGAAGAGATGTAGTTCTCATACATCACCTCCTGACGCGCTTCAGTCTCTTCTGCTGTGTAGATCTTCAAACTTTCAAAGAGCTGCTTGTTTTTCTCGGTGTTCCTCGAATCAGCTGCAAACATAATTAGTTGCCGGCTGAGGAGGGACATCAATCAATTTTGTCAAACACTGCTCACTCAAACCAAAAAGAAACTCATTTGCATGCACCCTGTCAGCGATTCCATTGGATTTCCCTGCAAAAATGGGACAATCAGTGGCCTCCATGACTGAATTGTGCAGACCAGCTACCATTTCGCCAATGCCTTCGGCGTAGTGTTGAGATTGGGCAGGCCCCGCTTGGCAGCTTCAACTGGCCACTCTGCGGAGTAGCCGTTTCCTGCAAAGATCACGTGCTTGTTGTCCTGCGAAAAGCAGTTGAGCCGTTGAACTCAGTTGAACAGTTCCCCTGTAGTGCTACAAAGCACCTGTCTTCTTCGACGTCAAGTGTCTTGAAAGGTGGTTGATGGACAAGGCGAACGAACTGGATGTAAACGAAAAGTAAAAGAGGAAAACAACTGGGCTGGGCCCCCTTTGTATCCTTTGATAGGGTTCCTCCTCAACAGCGCCTTAAGCCTCATTAAAGGAACCTATAAGCACGCAGGTGCTTTAGTGCGTAGCGAAAGGTTCTCGTTTAACTGGGGGTCTGGGGTAGACTCTTGTTCGCGACTGGTTGTCGTAGCGTCCGCAACTGTTCGCAGCCGTCCACGGTAGGTCGCTATGGCGCTGACATTGGGTGAAGCTTTTGGAGAGGGCTTTGGATGGAAGCATGACGTGTCAGAGTCGTGTGAAATAGCGAGGACACCTGTGGAAACGCAACATGCTGAATTGTGGAGGATGATTTCACTGCGCAGGTGCAGCGTTTTGCGAGATCTTCGGGTTTCTTCGCAGTCAGACCGGGATTGGCGTTTAGAGGGCTGTGTTTTTGGGGTGTTGGATGTGGCTGCGACATTGGGATCCGCGTTGCGGGCTGTTGCTTCGAAGCTGTGTTTTCGTGACAAGTCTCAGCTAACAGACGAACACGATTTTGGAGGATGCGAGTGCGCTCAGCACGTGTCGAAATCATTCCAAACGTGTGGCGTGGTGCAAATTTGGCTGAATTGAGACTTTTCGTGCCAGGCACAGTACTTTGTCCATGTTTAGGTGTCGAAGTTAAATTTGTGTAGCGGGCGGCGGGCGCAGGGAATCCTGAGTCCCCGACGGTTGGTGGAAGTGAGTGTCTCTGTGACATTGGGATTGGTGTGTGTGTGGCTTTGAGGCTAGACTTCCCGCTTCACTTTTGAAGAAAGTCTTGCACAAAACGCTCGTCTTTTTATGCATGCTCCATGACTGTTGGAGAAAGTTTTGTCGAAACGCTCGTTTTGCAGATTTGACGTGTGACTTTTGGAGGAAGTCTCCCGTGAAGCACTCGTTTTTCAGATTTGACCTCGGAACTGGCCACTTGGGGGAGTAGCTTTTGGGAGCTGTGGCCCCAGCTGGGAGCTGTGGCTCAGAACTGGCCACTTGGTAATTAAAATGTAGTGCGGGAGGCGGCTTCTGTGAGGTGTGGCCTCAGAACTGGCAACTATGGTGCAAATTAACTTTGATACGGAAGCAGCTTCTGTGAGCTGTGGCCTCAGCACTGGCCACTTTGTAGCACATACAAATGCAGTGCTTCTGAGAGCTGTGACCAAGCAGCTTTTGTGAGCTGGCCTCAGAAGTGGGAACTGCGCAGTACAAATGTAGTACGATGCAGCTTCTGTGAGCTGTGGCCTCGTAATACGGGAAGCAGCTTCTGGCAGCTGGTCCAACAAGAGTGTCCCACAAGAGTCGCGCGAGAGTGTCCCACAAGAGTGTCCCACAAGGGTGTCTCGCAAAGAGTGTTGCAGCACAAGAGTGTCGCACGAGAGTGCCCAGAACAGTTTCCACAAGAGTGTCCCACAAGAGTGTCTCCTACTCTATGCTTCTGTATGTTTGCAGCGACGTACGGTCCTGCATTCCTACTTGCAACAAGACCAGACGCCGCAGTCGTGGATTTTTCTGAATTATGTCGACGGTTGTCATTTTCAGGTCCTAATTGTTGAGACCTTTGGACATTGCGAATGTTTCTTCATGATGCGGATCTGCCTGAGTCCCTGCGTACGCTTCTCGTATTACAGCCGTGCATAATGAAGGATGCTCTACATGTGGTGGCAAAGTCCCCCATGCAAGATGCGTCACGAAATGTTTTCTATGTTCAACATGTCTTCAATTTTCAGCAAAGTCTACATGTGGTGGCAGAGTCCCCGAACGGCTACTTGTCGAACGTGGTTGCATTGGGGTTCGTGGGCTCCATTTTGTTTCCCTTGACAACAGCTCTTAATGTCCTTAAAGACCTTGGCAACAGCATCACGGTGGCTCATCCCACCTTCAATGAGTCCTGGGTGGGAAGCAAACACTATATTGTAAGTGTAAGTTTATGAGACTTCACTCAGCGGCAAATGTAATGCATTTCTATTTCAAAATAATGATAAGAACTCTGTCATTCATGTCATGGAGGTCCTGAAAGGTGAGCCATGCCTGCTGACATCACCGCATTGCAGACCATAACTGGCAGGCAGCAATTTTGAGAGGACCCAACTGCCCGAAATTCAAAGCGATTGCCACAGAACGGGAAGGGCGCCGTACGATTCCGATCTTCAACATTGGCCTCGATGTGCATGGCGGCACTGCAGCCTGTCTGTTGCTTCTTCTTCTCAGCTTTGTACCCAAGAAGATCACCCCCTTCACAAATGCTGTCCACAAAGTGTTCGAAACCCTGCCCTGGGTACAATGAGATGATGGCCGGTGGAGCTTCCTGTGCACCTAATCGATGGTCATTTCCTGCATGTGCAACGGTGCATCGTACCATCTCGTTGTACTGCGCCAATCCGTATGACAAGCAAGCAATGGCTGTGACATAGAGCTTTGCACCATCCTCGTTCTTCCCCGGGTAGAAAAAATTAAGGCCCGTGTCAGTGCCCACAGACCAGTTGGCATGCTTCCCGCTGCCGTTAATGCCAGCAAATGGTTTCTCATGGAAAAGCACCTGAAGGCCAAGTTTGGCAGCCTCTCGATTCATCACTTCCATGAAAAGTACATTGCTATCGCAGGAAACATTGGCAGTCCGGAAGACTGGAGACATCTCATGTTGCCCTGGAGCGACTTCATTGTGTTTCACTGCCATCGGGCAACCAACCTTCAGCATCTCAGCCTGTGCGATATCCAAAAGTTGCTGAATTTTCCCTGGAATTGGCTGAAAGTAGTTCAAATCTCCCTGCTGATGCCTTGTAGGCAGTGTACCGAACAATGTTCTGCCGCAATTCACCAAATCTGGGCGAGCTTTGTAGTGATCAGCAGAGATCACAAAAAACTCTTGTTCCCAGCCGAGATAGCTATGCATGGTTTGAGCATCGGTTCCAATCCCAATTGCTTTCAAAAGCCGCAATCCGTTGAGTTTCACTGCGTCCATTGATCGGAGCAACGGAGTTTTCTCATCGATGCACTTACCAAAGTGTGTGACAAAGGCGCATGGGATGTAGAGGCACTTGTCTGTCACCTTGATGCATCATATTACAAAGTTCCAGCAAGGCTTAAGAGTTTTACCAGTGAAGGTGCACGCACACTTAGATTGTTGCTCGCAAGAGCTAGTATCAGTACGAAGTTCCACTTTACACGCATTAGACCTTGATTCGATGGAACCGAAAAATGCAGAACGGAAAGGTGAAAGTCGGCAGATTTGAAAATGTTTGAACAGTGTTTTCTCAAAACACCGAAGTGGAACAGCTTGTCCATTAAGTAGGTTTCTCTCCAAGCAGGTACGTCAATCCGGCGTCCCGGATTGATTTCACAGACCAGTGCAAGCGTCTATGTTAGTGCCAAACTTGCACGGTCCCTGGCACCCCCTGCCTCTTTTTTCCGCGCTGAGAAACTATATGTTAGTAGCGATACCAGGAGCCCTTAGTAGCAAAACCAGGGGTCCTAGTAGCGTTCTTTGTGACTCAAAACCTTAGGCATAGGTGTGGACACACACACGAAGCCGTACTCGGCGCACTGTCCCTTGCTTGCAGTTTAGTAGCGTGGCCAGGAGTCGCTAGTATCGTCCTTAGCCCCGTAGAAAGGTCAGAGGTTCCTGGGAGTACCGTCCTAGCTCCTGGTAGCGAGGCCAGAAGCCCCTTGTAGCGTCGTTTGTGTCGCAAGGCTTTGTACACATAGCGCCAATATTGGCGCTTTTTTTGAAAAGTACTAGCCACCGGTGTAGTTACGAGGCCCACTTAGTTAAATGAAAGTAGAACGCGGGCGGGACATTTTGTCTTAAACCGCTCGGGTAGCTAGCAATAGGAAAGGAGAAACAGAAGGAAAGGCACCAACACACAAGTGCGTTGAGTGCGATTTCCTTCTGTTGCCCGAATGGCGGGTGGGATAGCAACGGAGGCCAAGGGGCAGGGAGGTAGGGGGGAGGGTGGGTTAGGGTGGCCCATAGGCCTTGCCATCATTGGCATTCAAGTAAAGCCGATTTGGGCCGGCGCAACCCATTGTCTGAAAGACACCTGGAACCTAAAGAAAGGCCTCAAGAAACGAAAGGCAACAAAAAGAGAGAAAGAACCGAAGAGCATGAAAAGCACATGCAACAAAAGCCGTGGGTGGTTTGACATGCCCGCGTCCTAAGCCCCGCCTGTGGTTACTTAGACGAACATGAAAGTGCAAATACGAATCGGTACAAGTCTCAGTAAGCCCTGCGGCACAGTTTCAGTAAGCCCTGCGGCACCGTATTCACCGTATCAGTGGTATCAAGCAAAAACAGTCAATCCAAAAACGCAAGTCCGGACTGGAGTGTGTCTCAGTAAGCCCTGCGGCATGGTATCCCCCGGGGATCACACCTCAGCCCTCAGTGGGACCCTGTGGCGAAGACACACTTAGATTGTTGCTCGCAAGAGCTAGTATCAGTACGAAGTTCCACTTTACACGCATTAGACCTTGACTCGATGGAACCGAAAAATGCAGAACGGAAAGGTGAACGTCGGCAGATTTGAAAATGTTTGAACAGTGTTTTCTCAAAACACCGAAGTGGAACAGCCTGTCCATTAAGTAGGTTTCTCTCCAAGCACCGGGATTGATTTCACAGGCGTTAGTGCCAGACTTGCACGGTCCCTGGCACCCCCTGCCTCTTTTTTCCGCGCTGAGAAACTATATGATAGTAGCGATACCAGGAGCCCTTAGTAGCAAAACCAGGGGTCCTAGTAGCGTTCTTTGTGACTCAAAACCTTAGGCACAGGTGTGGACACACACACACACGGACTGAACAAGTGCGTGACAAACACGCACAGTCACTGTTGACTTGAAAAAGTACCAACATGCTAGACCAGTGAGTCGGACAAATGTCGTACCCTACAAAGTCGTTGCACGAGGCATGTGGCGGAAAAGCCATGTCAACAAGTACCTCTGCAAACCTGTCTAGCAAGCAACCTCTACAAGCCCACAGTGCAGAGCGCAGCATAGATGCATCTTTTTGAATGGGTGGCTTGATCAATAACAACCCCACATGTCCAGCCCCAAACAACGGCAATGGGCTCCATTAACCTTATTTTCCCACGCCCCACAATCCCCACAGTTCAGTCACGCAGCTGCGGCTGTCCCTGGCAAAAAGTGTGCCTGACAAAGCAAAACCTGCAAGGCAAAATGTCCTGCTGCACATGCAAAAATTGCAAAAGCAACATCCACGGAGGTTCACAGTTCACAGGCAAAGGAACCACCAAGGGAAGGGCCTCAAAGCCAAGGGCACCCAAACCACAAAGATCCCAGGGGTTGGTGGGGCCTAGACCCCAGATAGCCAAAGATTTTTGTGGGCAGTACGGCAGCAGCACCCCAAGCCCACATAACAGCGGCACCCTGCACAGCACCAGCACCCAAGCGCACACAGCAGCAGGCATCAGCACCGAAGCTCTCAAGCGTGCAAAGCAGCGGCGCCCTGCAGCGGAGCCAGGACCCAAGCCCAAGCACACACAGCAGCGGCACTGTGCAGCGGCACCAGCACCCAAGCTCCCAAGTGCACACAGCAGCGGCACCAGGACCCAGGCTCCCAAGTAATGATATTCAGACCTGACGTGGAAACTCGAGACCCCGTATACATCAGTATACAGTATACGATACTATATGCTACAATGAGCGTCCCCTGTAGTTAAGCTTAGTTATAAGTTGGGATAACATGGGTTATAACTAATGGTAACGTAAAGTATAACATGGTGTGTGTAGGAGTAAGTTTACTTGATGTTATATCTTACTTGCAAGTAAGTTGTTCTAGAAAGTGAAAATATTTCTTAGTTATAAGTACGATGTAAAAAACATTAAATAAGTTATAAATAAGTTAGCGAAGTTACATTTTTGTAAAGGTTTTGCACCTGTTGCCAAGCACTGGTTTAAAAAAAAGGGTCTGCACCACAGATTTTGTAAAGGTTTTGCACCTGTTGCCAAGCACTGGTTTAAAAAAAAGGGTCTGCACCTTTTTTATAAATAGCAGATGTAGATGGCTTTAGATGCAAGCATTGTTTGCTTTGTGCAGAAAAGGTTTTTTCTTCTTTTTTTTTGCGCGGTGGTCCGTGCGTGATTCTTTGTGTTTGGCTGCCATGTGTTGTCTCAGGCAATGCTCAAGGTGGCAAGCTGCTTGTTGTTCAGGTTTAGCTGGTAGTTCTCATGTCGGATGCTGCAGAGCCAAGTGGAAAGCGGCTGCCCATGCAAAGCTGGGAGTTGTTTCCCTGCTACATCCCAGGCGATGTCTGGGACACGTTCAAGGGAGCGACGAACATGGTGGCAGCGCTCGATGCTTTGCTGGTCTTCTTATTGAAGCTTGGCCTGAGAACTCCTTCAGAGCGCACTCAAGCAATCTTGACATCGCTTCTCATCCTTCGAGATGGTGATGATCGAAAGGGGAGGAGCGCTGATGGCATGAGAAGCTTGTTTTGTGCCTTGGAGTTTGAACAGTGGCACAGCTGTTGCTTTGAAATGCTTGTTTGTCTAGCACGAATAAGCAATCTAGAGCCCACATTGTTCGATTTTTGTTGATTGATACACTAGGCAACGTGAAAGCGCAGCTGCAAGCGAAGCTGGCCAGGAACAAGGACCAGATCGGCAAATCCTTGACCTTTGGCTTCTTGAAATGCTTGCCAGCCGACACCACAGAAGCTCCCAAGAATGTCCAAGAGTTTTGCTTTCCAGGTGGGCAGATTCCTACAATGCCGTGGCCTCTGGAGGCGATCTTGTCCATGGCGAAGGAAGTCCCACTGAGGAAGACCAGAAAGGATGTGGCAGCTTCTGTGTTGCCTGCGACTATGTTTCAAAGTTTGACACCGCAGTGTTTAGCTCTGATGCAGGGATTTTTGATGCAAGGCATGGCTGCTATGAATCCTGCTTTTCAGCAAGAAGTTTCTTTGACTATGTTGCGCCCACAGGCAAGGCAGTCGCAGTTGAGTGGCCTTCTGGACAGAGCAAGATCCAACTCTTCAGAGTTTTCCCAGCCGTCGCATCCTCTTGCCTTGCAAGATGCCCAAGCACTACCTGCAGATTCAAACAAGGGAACGCTAGCCCTGGAGGAGAAGGACACTGAGATGAAGGTGGAGTTGCCTGAATCCAAGGCAGAAGCACAGCCTGAGAAGCAGCAAGTGGAGGAGCGCCCACCAGCTTCAGCCCTGGTAGCAAGCAATCCACCTCACGTTGAACCAAAGTCTCCGACAGTTTCTCCACCACAGCAAGCGGCGCATGTGTCTTTGAGCGAAAGCTTACGGAAGATGCAGCATGCCAGGGGAATTTTGAAAAGGCCTGCTGCCGCTCCCAAGACACTGCCTGCCATGAAGAAGGTGAACCCACAGGCGAAGAAGAAACCTGTGCCTATGAAGAAGCCAGCATCCAGTCTTGCTGGCAACAAGTCCTTGGGCAAGAGTGAGCTCAAGAGAAGTTGTTGAAGACCATTCCCACTCACTTAAAGGCTGAGCGGAGAAATGGCTGCAGCAAGTGCCGTTGGGTGAAATTCTGCACTGTCAGCTGCTGGGCAGCCCGAGGCTGGACCATCTAGTGGCGCTTGGCCATTCTTTCTGTAGGGTGAAAGTGTGACATTGGCACGCCACAGTGGCCGTGACAACATGGCACTTCAGGAAAAGGGTGCGTGGGTTTTGCATACATAGTTTAAATGCAGTTGTTCAAAGGACATAAACTACGACTATGTAAAACATCATAAACTATGTATGGATTTGATCCCTTGGTGGTGGTCCATTGGGGGATCAAATCAATTTAGCTTCAAACCAAACTCTGTGTTTTTCTCGTTGGTCTATTCAATAGCGTTATCGTTATCGTTATCGTTTCCTGAGGCTCAATCTATGCATATCAATGTATAGTTCAGACACCAATGCTCAATGCCTGTACGATGCATTTACAATCAATAGTTCCAAGCCTCCCTAAGGGACAAAGAGAAGAGCAGGGAAGAGTTCTGGGCTATACAATCCATCCAACAACACTTTTACCACTGTGTGTATGTTTGTACCCCTTGTCAAAGTTTGTTCCACTTTACATGTAGTGCCACTTTGTTCAATCAATGGAAAGATATCTGAGTACCCATGGCGTCGCGACCTCTACATGAAACGGCTTCGCCAAGCTGGTCTATGTGCAGACTGTAGTGGAGACGAGAGTGAGGAAACCGCTCCAAACAAATGTGTCCTTTGGCGTTGTTGGTTCACCAATTTTTGTATAAACTAGTTTTTCAAGTTAGGTATGAATCATGGTATGAAGAAGAACATTGGCCAATGTTATGTTGTTTTGGATTTCGACTCAGGCCCGAAAGGAGATGTTCCTAGAAGCTCTTGCAGAGCCGCGGATTGACCAGAGCCTGGAAGACCCTGCAGAACCAGAAGTAAACACTGAAGTACTACGACCAGCAGTCTTGGAGATCTTGCTCGAGGAGGATGGACAGGATGAAGTGAAAGACCCAGCTCCAGGAAAAAGCAGCAGCGCCACTGCTGACAACAGGTGTTCGCCAGCCACTGCCGACAGCATGGGTGCGCCAGCCACTGATGACAAAATGGATGCGCCAGCCACTGCCGACAACATGGATGCGCCAGCCACTGATGACCACATGGGTGGGCCAGCCACTGATCACAAAATGGGTGCGCCAGCCACTGATGACAAAACGGGTGCGCCAGCCACTGCTGATAACATGGGTGTGCCAGCCGCTGCTGACAACATGAGTGCGCCACCTTTTAACCCAGGCTTTCCACTATGCAGGCGCGAAATGAAAAAATGGGCGGAGAGCCTAGGAATCAGTCGCCGCTCCCTGGAAAGAACCATGGGCGTGCGCAGGAGCAAATGATGATGTACAGCATCTGTGTGGCGTCAAAAAGGTGCTTTTCATAGCTTGCCCACTGTTGCTGTTTACTTTGTGTATCTGTGTGATAAATTTTCTTCCGGCGGTGGTCCGCCCGAAGAAAATTTTTGAATGTTTAGGCAGTGATAAATTTTCTTCAGGCGGTGGTCCGCCCGAAGAAAATTTTTGAATGTTTACGCAGTTGCGTTGCAGCCAGTGTTTTTTGCTGCAGGCATATCGCATCTGTTGCCTCAAGCCCATCCTTTTTGCGCTATAGCGGCAGCTCTCATGAAGTTCCACTATGGGTTCACCACAGCATCCAGTGCCAGGCATGCCACGACAGACGACTCGATTCGTGACCAAATGTTTCAAGGATGTGACTGGACCAGCCGTCTGCTGCCTCCACAGCAGATCCAGCGCGTGAGGCTTGGTGGGGAATCGCTGCTTGGCGAACAAATGTTAATTATGCTCAGGAAACTAACAATGAATAAAGCTGGTTCAATTCAATAGATATGTATGATGTCATATTGACACGCACACACGGTTTTTGGTCTATGGCTTGTTCGGTATCTATGCAAGTGCTGGTTCAACCTATCCAAACACCTTTCTATATGTTGTTGCTTGTATATTTTTAACTGTATATATTTAAAATACTAAATAGGTAGTATTAGTAAGACTACTTACTTATTGAAATCTAAATTTCACAATCCTCACAGAAACAAGAAAGTGTTCTATATTTCCAAGTTTTTTGCCTTTGGCTTAAGGATTTTCCTGTCGACCAATGACTTCATTGGCTCCTACAGCAAGTTCACCTTCCTGACCGATATGCAACATCAGGATGAAGGTATTGGAGACTTGCGCGACTACAAAGTTTTTGTGAACGAGCGCAAAAACTTGGCAGCTTTGGTGGAGGTTGATGCTGGCAGCCGTCTGATCTTGATTGAAATGGTGGATTCAACTACTTTGCACATGACCGCGGCCCTTACCCACACTCATTTCAGCAACGTCCAGTGCGGTGAATTCAAATCAGTGGAGTCCTGTTTGGTAAGTACAGCCGAGGATCATGACAAAGCCTGGCCTGAGAAGAACGGATGCTTGTTCAAATTCGTAGCTGGCACTACGGCCATTGTTGAAGGTGATTGGAAGAAAAACATGAGGTCAGTGCTCAAAGCAGCTGGCATTACAAATGCAAATGAGACTACTGAAGAGACTGGGCCACATGAAGGGAAAGCCAAAACAAAGCATGCGATCCAATCTCCAGTGAGCAAACCCACCACGGTTATGAAGTCTGTGATGAAGAAGCCGGCTAAGCGGTAGAGAACCTGGATCACTAACCGCAGATGTGGAAAAAGAGCGCGGGCTCGGAAATACTTTGACTGCTTTACACATGGTGGTGGTCCACCATGTGTAATTTGTTTTGTTGGCGCTCCACGAACCCATACAAGCCATGACTAAAGAGATACCCGACAAATTCTTGGAGCAGGTGATATTTAAGAAACTTACAGACACAAAGCCATACAACCATGACCAAAGAGATTTCCCGACACATTCTTGGAGCAGGTGATATTTAAGAAACCTACAGACACAAAGCCATACAAGCCATGACTAAAGAGATACCCGACAAATTCTTGGAGCAGATGATATTTAAGAAACTTACAGACACAAAGCCATACAACCATGACCAAAGAGATTTCCCGACACATTCTTGGAGCATGCCACTTCAAAGAAAGCTACACACCCGAAACCATACAAAGCAGAACCAAAAGCATTCCCGACAAATTCTTAGAGCATGTCTAGTTTTTGATGTTAGGCCAAATCAAATTCAGTTGGCGTACTCGAGTCTTGCGACATGTTGATACACTTTGATAGTGTGCGGATACAGGTTGACACACACACGCACACGTGAACACAAGTTGATACACTTTGATACTGTGTGGACATATGTTGATACACTTGGATACCAGGTGGATACATGTTGACACACATGTTGATACACTTGTGGATACATGTTGATACACTTTGTTAGCTGGTGGATACATGTTGACACACATATGGATACATGTTGATACATGTTGATACCTTTTGGATACATGTTGATACACATTGACATTGTGTCACAATACCCACAAACATATTTGGATTTTTGATGGAAAACATCTGATCAACGAAGCCATTTTTCACAGACCTTTGCAGTGAATCACCTTGGTGACAATGAGCCGCCAGCCAGATGATACCATGTCCCTGGCAGAGACGCAGCTCTACGCCAATGGAGGGGATACTATGGTCGACCTTTCATCCCAAACGGATGCTAAGGATGAGCCGCCCAACACGCCCATCTGTGGCAAGTGCCAGTTGCCAGTGACCCTTGAAAACACAGTCCTGAAGAGCCTGAACCAAAAGAGCGTGACTTGCAAGGCATGCCATGCATCATCAACTATGATGTCTCGTCACTTTACTTCCATGCCACCTGCATGGGACCAACTGTCCGATGAAGAGCGGGTGAATTTCTTTCGCAGCATCATTTCCAAAAAGGAGACAGCTTCGGGACACCTGAAGTACAAGGTCCTGCGGAATGAGCTCAAGGATGTGCTGGTGAAAAAAACAGTGGAAGAAAAGAAGAGAGGCTATACGGGAGAGTTTTTGCCACTGGAAACATACCGCCTGAGAGGCTTTGATGTCAAGAAGATTGAGGAGCTAGCGCAGAAAGAAGTTCACCCAATCTTGGGCGATACCTATCGCATTGACATCAAGCGCTTTAGTGAAGACTTCATCGAGCAGAGTATCGAAGAATCGTTGACACAGGTTGAAAAGACTGTGAAACGAAACCAACTTCCTGAGCACATGAGGCCACAGCCCAAGAAGAAGGCTAAGGCTGCGCCAAAAAAGAAAGGACAAGGCAAGGACCCGGAGGGTGAGGCGGTTGAGGAGGAAAAAGAAAAGGATGAAGAGGAGGAAAACAAGCCAGCACCCGACCCAGTGTTTGTGGACCTGATGGCCATGGAGTCCGACAGCGATGTCGAAGTGACTTGTCAATTTATTTTCACAGGGTTAGTTATAACATGTCTATAGGATATATTGCATGTTTGGGATTGAGTTCCAAGTTATTGGTCTGAAGGTTTGAGATGCTTATGAAGTATTTTCTGCTGATAGTGAATTAGGGTAGAATTAGGCTACAACATGGGTGGCTACAACATGGGTGTGAATTATGTGTGGTTTGGGTTCCCAACTTGTTCAACCAACCGGTCAAAATGTTTTTCAGTTAACTGGTCATAGTTTTAACGTTTTTTTGATCACCCAGCGCAATCTTCACCCAGGTGATCGTTTGTGGTGGCAAGGACTTGACTCAGAAGCAAGCCGCTGCCAGGGCTAAGCGAGAAGCCGCGAAGGCCGAGAGGAAGAACCTTGCTGAACAGCAAAAGTCTTCGAGGGAATTGGTGTCCAAAGCCACCAAGGTAATCACTTCAGCTGAGCCTATGCTGGGCAAGCTTGAAAAGGCTTGGGGTGCGCTGCAAAAGGACAAGAACAAGGACAACATTGATGAGATAGATGACCATCAAAAATGTGAAAGAAAGGATTGACTGGACAAAAGCAGCAGTCAACGACGCCCAGAAGATCATGAAGCAGGTCAGTTCTGGCAAAGTTGTCGACAAGGACGAGTTCACGATCTCTATGGCTGTGAGATTGGTCCTGAGGTGAAGAGCTGTAACTCAGTGCTGAAGGCATTGACATACGCTCGAAAAGCAGCGAAACCACAGAAGGGCGGCGCCTAATTAGGTATGTTGTGAATGCTGAAGGTGAGTTTTTCAGCTCGCTGTAATTACTGCTGTGGAGATTCCCACATCAGAGCTGTGTGAGGAAAAAAAGGTTGTGACGGTGCTCATTCACCCTTTTGCCTGCCTGCCAGTTGCAAGCCTTGGTCACAATACCCGCAATACACAATACCCAGCGGTTGCTGGGTTTACCTACTACAAAATACATTTTAAAGGAAACACACAGCAATCTTAAAGCAACCTACAGGCACAGAGCCATACAAATCATAACCAAAAAGATTACCTCTAAATTCCAAGAGCGTAATCAAAGAGTTAAACACCCATAAGTTACCAAACACCACTGTAAAGATCAATAAATTTGGTTTGTGGTTGTCCACAAATCAAATATATTGATCTATAAAATATTATTTACATTTACAATATATAGCCCTTTAAACAAATAGATGCAGCTATCTACTTGTAATATTTAGGTTTTTGGTAAGAAAAAATATGACTATAAAGAGGTGGACCACCACCTCACCTATATATATATATAAGGTCCAATATGTAGAACGTACATATATACAATATATATTATGGGTGGACCACCACCTCAACTATATATATATACCGATCTATCTGAGGACTAAGGACAGGTCTATAATATATATACTGTATATATATATATATCTATATCATAGGTGGACCACCACCTCCACTGTATATGTAACTAGTGCTAAAACAAAAATATAAATATTTGTATATATATATTTCTATATTTGTAAAGATTAATAAACTTGATTTTGTGGTGGTCCACAGAATCAAATTTATTAATCTCTAAAATATTTGCACCTCTCACATATAGCCCTATCAAATAATATCTAGATACAGCTAGTGTTATCCATCTAAGAGACCAATACGCCCAGCACAAATCATAACTAATTTTTCATTTTGGCTTTTTGAGGACGTGGCCGTTTACACCTGCAGGATCAAAACTCAAAGACTAACATGTCAATGCATATCCTGAATGCATGAGTAACTTTTTTATGTGACATTTGCTTTTACAGTTCATACTGTTCATACATAGAACATGTCATTGCTAAAGTGCTACAGTTGGCAGACTCTCTGGAGAGTTCAGCGCGAATGGCAACGCATGGCAACGCATCCATCCAAGAAGCAACGCCTGTCAAAATCCTTGGCTCATGCAAGTGCTCAACTTGTGTACAAGCTGAGCCGGCTTGCTGCTGGCAAAGAGCCAGCATCAAAGCCAACAGGCGCATTCAGGAGGCAAGCTGAGAAGGCATTTGGACCTGCAAAGGAAGTTTATGTTCCGATCACGATGGCCGACCAGAATGGCGAACCAGTTTGCTTTTACGATGCAAATATAGAGAGTCTCTTCAACTATGTTGCAGCCAGAAGCCCCGCTTACAAAGAAGCTTTGCTTTCTGCAGGGAAGCACCTGTCCTTGCTTTGGTACTCTGACGAGACCACGGGCGGTAACGTGCTGGCAACAGCGCAAAACAAAAAGTCTACATTGTTTTACCTTGCCACCGCAGAAGTGCAACACCTACGCTCCCCAGAAGCATGGCTTCCGTTTTCATTGGTTCCTATCATGGACTTGCACTTGATTCCTGGGGGGCTCACAGCTATCTCAGTGAAGCTGTGCGATTATTTGTCCCATTGGCTGAACAATGGTGTTCGTGTTGCAGGAGTGCATTTCACCCTTTCTGTCAAGGCTGTGCTGGGCGACTATGATGCAATCATACGGCTCTTTGGAGCTAAGGGAGCAGCGGCCCTAAAGCCATTCTGCTTGTGCATGAATTGCGTTTCAAAGACATCTCAAACAGACCGCGCTGACACATACTTTCGCAGAATCACTTGCTCCAATATAGAAGAGTTTCAACTTCTTCAGCAGGCAGAATTGAATGCTGTGTATGACCACATGCTGGCCACAGTTCCAAGCCTCCCCAAGGGAGAAAGAGAAGAGCAGGAAAGAATTCTGGGCTTTACAATCCATCCAACAACACTTTTGGCTTCCACTAGAGCACGTGATATATTGAGCGTTGACAAGGCGGTGCTAGACAGTATGCACATATATTTCAGCAATGGGATCGCTGCGCAGGAACTGTTACTCCTACAAGCAGCATTGGAAACAAAGGTTGGAGTTACTTTGCAACAGCTTTGCGCTAGTGCTCAGGAAGTTGCATGGACTTGCCAGTCTTTGAAGTTTCGACCACGATCCGCTCGCAAGCACTTGTTCGAACAATCTCTTTGGCAGGGGAATGTGTACAAGGGTTCAGGCAGTGCTGTCTGGTACCTTCTACCCATAGTTTGCTATTACGCCAGCAACTTAGCAACGTATGAAACTTTGCCAGAGCTCCAGTGTTTTCATGCCTTGATGGAGGTGGTGAGATGTTTGAAAGACCTACGTCGTGGATGGGGTTCACCGAGGGACCTTCCACGGCTCAAAAAAAACATTTCGACTTGTATCTCAGCTGCTACGGTGAAAGTGAAATCAGACCAAAGCATCACCTAGCCCTGCATTTGAGTCGTCGCTATATGACTTGTTGCTATTGCGATTGCTGGCCCACCGAAGCCCGGCACCAGCTTTACAAAAACCAGCTGTGCGATGATTTGGGAGGGTTGTTGCGAGAGAGAGAAGGAACCTTTTCACAACAAACCTTGACCCGAATGCTTCTCAGATCTGTGGAGCTGCAATCAGGCAGGTGGAGCAGGAGCTTGACAGGCAAAGTGTTTCCAACTGATCAAGTCGAGGAAGCTAGCGGCATTCGTGGTGAAATCAGCACTGGCTACATCATGGGTACTATGGAGCTTCGCAAAGACGCTGTTTTGTTTGTGGGGTCACACTTTGCTGGCTTGATCCTGTTCTTTTGCAAAGAGTCTGATGAATTTTTTGTATTTGTCGAGTGCTTGTTAGAGCTCAACGCTGCTGAACCCAATACACGTCTCTTTCAGAAAACAGAAGAGACAAAAGCCATCAGCCTCCACAAAGTGGAGACGCTGTGGCAGCCTGCGTGGTGGACGCTGCAAAGCAGTGAAGTCCTGTGTTTGTTGTGAGAAAAGATGTGCTTTTTCTGAGTGCTGATGGTGGTGGTGGTCCACTCACCAATTTTTTCTGCGCTGCAAACCCACCCTTTTCATATCAGTTTCTGAAAACAAATCGTTGTGGTTCACGCATCCTTGAAAACAGTTCTCTCTTCTCGTGGAAAAACAACTTTGGTCAACACGTTTTGAAGTTACTGAAGTTAATAACTTCGACAACTAATTTATAACTAATTTGTAACATAGATAAAAATGCTTTTCAATAACTTCCGTATAACTAACTTATAACTTTGGGAACTGGAATATCTTAAGTTATAACTATCTTAACTACAGGGGACGCTCATTGTAGGGTGCACGTGGACGGGATAGCCGCCTGTAGTCCTTGTGCTTGTGTTCAACAGATTGGACCAAGTCACAAAGGGCGGTGATGATCTGTCCCAGGTGGTAAATGCGGCTGCTGAGTGGGTCACCCGCAGGCCACCATTGGGAAATGAGGATCCGTCGGTCTCTCCCTGAAACAAACGCTCGTGCGGTAAGCAGGCCTGGCAGGAGCATCAAATGATCAAGTTGATGACGATTCTAAGGCTGAAGTATAGGTTTAGTCGGTTTAGTGCTTTCTGCTAGCAAGTTTGACCTATAGGAAGGGATCCGAACAGGATGAGCAAAAGAAAACTGTACTGGTAGAAGCAGCAAACTACACCAAAGATCACCAAAGACTTCAGAACACCATGACTTGAGCGTGTGACTCCGGGCAACCTGGGGGGACTCCAGGTCCTTAAGTGCAACATCGATTTGCATGTTGATCGGGATACAGGCAACCAAAAAATACCAGGGCAGGGGCAATCAATCGATCTATCCCAATATGTCTGCGAGCACATCCTTGGCAAAGTTAGTGCCGACACTCCACTATTCAACCATTCAAATCCATTCGCCAGTCGAGCTTTTCCAAGATTCTCCTACGCGTCTACTCGAGAATTCGGCCTTCATGGGCTTTGTAACAAACGGAGACGAGAACTCCAGATCAATCAATGTGTCTTTCTTGAAGGCGCCCAGCATGCCACCAACAGCTCCGCCCCCACCACGCAAAGGAAAGAACCTCGAACGAACATCTCTTTTGACTTGGCAACTTGGTGCCATGCACGACCAGCAGACAGGCGCTGTCTTCTTTCGACACTGAAGTTGATTGTCAAAACTAACGCGAGACATTGCCACTAACAAAAGGATTGCTGGAATACCTGCACGATTCTTGAAGCATCTTGCGTGTTCACAGGCCAAGCCACCAGTGGGCAAAATCAATGGCGCCCAACTCCCGAGCCCAGGTGAAGATGGTGTCAGCGATGACCTGCGATTCGAGAATACATTACCAATACTCAGGATGCATCAGGCAGGTGCGTTGCGCTCGTCCTTGAACAATACAGTAATTGTCATTGAAACACTGATTCATATGGCTGTGGGTCAAAACCCGGACACGCTGGTTGACCGCCAAGAATGAACAGAATAGACTACCTAGCCTTCTGGGTTCAGGACCCTAGGGCTCACGCCTCACGGGGCCGGGGCCCTTTTGCAGGTTTCGTAACCTGAGGAGGGCGTCCAAAGAGCCTGCTTCTCCTGCAGGCACCTTGTTTCTCTAGGTCTTTTGCTGTGGTGCTTTCCCTAGCTTTCTTGCCATGGACCTTAACTGCAGCTTGGACCTTTTGATGGATCCTTGGCGCTCTCGCGCCCAGATGATCTTTCGAGGACTTGATGGTGGTCCCTCGCTGGACTGGGAGGATTGCAAAATCCTCTGTGGCACCATTTGGAGCCGGGTTGATGACTGTTTTGAAGCCTCACTGTCTCCCTTTGTAAGGGGCCATGGTTTTCATTTGGAAGGGCCTGCTTTTGACACGAAGGTCATGATTCACGATTCAGTAGCTTTTCTTTTGGCGATTGCTGCATCTTCGCTGGGCCGCTCGCTCGTCTCGAGGATGGGACCTGGAAAGGGGACAGCGCGGTCACCATTGTTAAGAGAAGTTGAAAACGATGCCATAGAATGCCTGCCTTTGTTCGCCGGTGCATTTTCAGGGTGGGGTCAAGCGATCTCCACTATTCCATGGACTATGCCTCAGACTACAATTGGCACCCAGACGTTCGTCGACCTCGATCGTGATGTGATCGCTGCTCTGTCCATGAAACATGGGTCCAAACCCGTTCAGGCACCACTGAATGCCAGCCAGGCATTTGAAGTCACCTTGAATCGTGTCATCCATGGGGATGTTGCTGATCCCACCATTTTGCATGGTGTACAGCCAATTTCCAATTTGGTATTTTCTGCCTCCCCGCCCTGTGTTTCATGGAGCAAGGGTGGCTTTGGCCGTGGGCTAAACTGCCCTGAGGGGTGGTCATTTGTAGAGGCGATCAAGCAGTGCGCGATGGGCCAACCTGTCCTTTTGGCTTTGGAATGCGTTGATGCTTTGGCTCAGCATCCTCATTTCCAGATTGTCAGCCTCTTGCTTCGGGACCTTGGTTACGTTAGCATTTGGGAAGATGTTGTCCACTATCGTGCCTTTGTCCATATGCATCGGTCCAGGTGGCTCGCATTTTTCGTTCGGCGTGACATTGTCCGTCAAGGTCCCAAACCTTTGCCGTGTCTCAAGTCTGACTCGCCCGAACGATGGACTTCGGAACGCTTTCGTTTCCAGCTCCCACGGTCTGTCAGAGCAAATCGCCATTCCGTGTGAGGTTCAGTCAGCTTATGCGCAGCATTCGCTTCTACCACCGGCCAAGAGAGCCAAATTCGACCCTGCCGCACCAGCTGAGGTCATCTTAAGAGCGAGATTTCTTCAACCTCATGAACCTGTGCCTACGGTATGTGCTGCCTATGGTTTTCAGCATCTACTACCCCGACACCTCCTCGAGCAGAAGGGCATCTTCGCCACTCTCAAAGAGGGTGATGCTGGACCTGAATTCCTTGACCCAGCACTGTTGGCTGCGATGCTCGGCCTCTTTGAACCAACGGTCCTGTCCAATAAGCTGCAGCTCCTCTACAGGCAGATTGGAAACTCCATTGCAACACCGCATGCACTCTTGGTTCTCCTTGCTGGCCTTGACTATCTCCTCCAATGGGGTCTCAATGTCAATGGTGCAGTCAACAAAATCTGGCAGAGGAGAGTCGTTGGCCAAAAAGCGATCATCATTGAGCAGCACGACTTCTACATTTTTGCTGGCATTGAAGTCATCATTGAGCAAATCAATATCCACAGTGACCTCTTGGTGAACGACTTCCACTATACACTGTGCTGCCGGCATGTCAATGGCAGGATCACCTCCCTCATTGTCAACCCATCATGGCATGTCTCTGACCTCCTCAAGTGCTTCTCCTGGAAGTTTGACATCTCGGCCCACATCTACATTGCGGCCACTGGAGAGAAGCTCAATCCACGTCAGACCGTTGCCCAGATTTTCGAACAATACCATGAATGGACACTCTTTGTTCGCGCCTTCCCGATTGCTCACCTTTCGATCTGCAAGGACTCCGACGGTTGTGCACCGACTCAATGCTGGCCGGCTGTTCAGTCAGCCTGCTGTGACTCCTTGAGCAGACTGATGTTCCATTCCGCCTCAAGCTCGTGTAGGATGATGCCCTTTTTGCTGGTGATCACTTCCAGTTTGCCCTCTCACTCATTGAGAACAACGGTGTCGCTGTGACCTCCTCGGCGACAACCATGTTCACTGTCACCTTTGGTGCGTTGCCCTGCACTCTCACCTTTAGTGGCTGTGACGACTCGGAAGCACGTTTTCGCTGCGTTCGCAACATTTGGGATCATCTCGATCAGGATACTCAGCAATTCCCCTTCAAGATCCGTGATCAGGACCATCTACTTGGACCTGAACCGCATGGAGTCATCTTTCACAAGTTCACTGAAGGCAGGCTTGTCCTTGTTCAGCTTGGCCCTCATGGGGCGACATGTGGCTTCTACATCCCATCACGGCTTGATTGTCCACTCTTTGAGCTTGGCTCCCAGAATTTCTACCTCGCTTTGAAGAATGGATTGGATCCTGGACCACCACCACTCCTCTTTGACCATGGCGATTTTCTGCACCTTTCTTTGCAGACCACGATTCATTGTGGAGGACACCATGGAACCAGGTCTACTACCATTCCGGCTGGGGCAAATCTTCTGCAAAGGGCCGAGTTCGCCAGCAACACTGGTGGCTGGCTGGCCTCCGATGAGATGGCTTTCTTTCTTCGGCAACTGACTTGGCTGGCACCTTGCAATCTTCCATCCTGCCATCCGCTGGAATTTGGAAACGGCCAACCTTGATGCAAATGACTACCAGGAGATTCTCACTGCCAACAATAGACTCAACATCCTCCCGATTTTGTCGGGTTCTCACTGGCTGGCTTTTGAGATTCAGAGGGAAGGTGCCAACACTCATGTCACCTTCGTTGGTCTCCCCGGTCCTCTACTCAGAAGTGGATTGCAGGTTGTGGCCGAGCTGTTGGACATCACACCTGAGCGGATTCAATACAGTCATGTCGCACTTGATGATACCAATCACTTCTGTGGGTGGTCCCTGCTCCATCGGTGGTCTACGGCTGCTGGGATGCTTGATCACATGCCGCTCAATGGTGACCTCTATGCGTCTACGTCGATTGCTCGTGCTCTCATTGATGACGTCATTGAGGATTCAATTGAGGACTGGAACCAACATGGTATTCCGCATGGCCTTTGGCTCTTTGCAGCCACTCTGCGAAGAGCCTTCTTCAGCTTTCTGGCCACTACCACCTTGAGGGGCAATGCAGTCCTGCACGAAGCCATCACTGTCTCATTCGATGATGTTGCAACTGGCCCACAACCTGAGGAGACTCCAGCTATCCACATCGATAGCCCTGACAGCCACATGCACCATCGCACCCAGCACTTCAACTCGTACCCGGGCTGGCTTGGCTCTGATGAGCTTGACTTTGTTCTCCAGACGATTCGCTTTCAACGGCCCCAGCTCTGCTTCATGCCACCAGCAAGATGGGATTCAGCCTCTGGCAACATCTTCTACTTTGACGACCAACGAAGGGACTTCCGAGCCTATCAACATGTATCGTGGTTCATCCTCATCGAGCAGCGCTGGACGCAAATCGATGCACACGTTACAGATGACACTATGACTCTCTTCATGAGTTTGCCGGATGCTCTCGCCCATCATGCAGGGCCACTTGCAACTTTCATCATGTCTCAAATTGATGAAGCTCAGCTCACCTGCCGGGTTCATATCATTCGATGCAACCCTGAGCCGAACATGTGTGGATGGGTCCTCCTTCACTCATTGTGTGAGCGCCTTCGCATTGCTGTACCACCCTTGGCCAATGAAGCTCAGCAAACGATCAACCTGTCGCGATTTCGAGCGCAGATCAGAAGCACTATTGAGAGGGCTCGGTTGGTCTGGCAGTTACCCTCTTCCTTCCCTCGGATCACGAATTTTGCCAGCCTTGTGAGGACCAACTTCCTTCATCATCTTCTTGCCAACAGGGGTGCTCTTCAGTATGCTGCAGGAGGTGGAACTGGGAAGAATGTGCCGACTGGTAAGGACGCTGCTGGCTCTGACAAGATTGATCAACTCCAGATCAATGATCCGTGGGCTTCCAAGTCTGGCAAGGTCAAGAACCCCAGGAAACTTTTCCAGACAAGGTGGGAGGATCTTACCATCCCGGTTGACCACCCGCTGTTGGATGAGAAGGGAGCGTCTGTTCCGCAAGTTCATCGATTACAAGCTTAGTGCCAAAAAAGCTGGGGCTGTGCTGGCTACGAAATCAGCAATTCATGAGCTTGCACGAATCACTCCGTGTGCTACAATGCTGGTTATCCTTCCTGGCAATGACAAGAACCAGTACAGTGAACTCGGACTCAAAGTCATTGGCCCTTATGACCTGGTTGCGCAAGCAAAGACGGCCTACAAGCGTCTTGTCATTCTTTGGCAGTTGCATGGTACCGTCACCTACAAGTTGCCTGACCCCAAAGTCCAACTTACAGCCACGGAAGTTGCAGAGCTAGTTATGGATGCGGATTCCAGACTCATTGGCCCTCAACTCACTGAGCAAGCTCAACAGCAGCAGATTCATTTCCTCAAGCATCATTTCGCCCAAATCGATCCGGATTGTTGTGACAAAGCCAATATGTACGCCTTCCGCATCCCACGGCTGGTAAGGATGACAAGAATTTCCAGTGCATCATCAAGCTTCCGGTTGCTTCTCGACCTGATGTCCTCAAGTCTAGTGGGTCAGCCAACTTTCTCTTCCGAGATTACCTGAGTACTGCTGATGATTTTGGTGACATCACTGCGCTGCCAAGGTTCTGGGATCCAAAGCCTTCCTCCGTGCGTGAATGCTCATTATGACCAAAGGTATTGGAGGCTTCGCTGGACTTTGCCTGGCACGACGCAGCCTTGCAGCTCGTTCCTGGACCTCCAAGGTTGCTGAAATGCGAAAAGCTATTCTTTCAGGAGATGCACGCATCACTTCTGAGAATATTGCGGTCATCCCGAAGTTCACCTACCAGACCACTGGATGGCCCGCGAGCACCGAGCCTCGTGATGTCATCACAGCAACGCTCAAGGCTACCAGCCTCCCTCCACTGCCTTCTCGTGCTTTCCGATCCAATGGAGTATGTGGATGGACTTTGGCGTTCCAGAAACGCCCCACCATCTCCAAGTTCTCTGTTGAAGTCAATGGCAAGCTCCACGAGATTCTCCTGGTCGAAGAGAACTCTCCTCCGCCTACAAGGCCCCCCCTAGAGCTGCGGAAGCTGCCAGGCCACAGTCTCGACCTGAGCCAGCACCAACGACACAGTTCAGCCCTGATGCTGCTCGGCTTGATCGTTTAGAAGAGAAGTTCAATGTTCTCGAAGGGCGCCAATCTGGGATGGAGTCCAAATTCGACAGCCGCTTTGACGATATCTCGAGCAGCCTTCGCCAGCTCCTGCAGGCCGCGAGCCTCCCTCGTGAGCGATCACCATCTGGAGAGACACCTGCTCCCAAGCAACCGAGGGGGTCTGGCCCCTATTGACTCGATCACTGTGAGCCTTTTGCTTGGACTTTGGTTATTCCTTGTCTCTGTCTCCACTGTCGCTTTGCCGTCTGGTGGATTTCTCGCCCTTGGATTTTCCTTTTGCTCCTCATGATCCCCTTCTTGCAGGATCACTCGTTTGCTCTTGGGTTTGGTTCAATGACGTGCTCATTGCCGTGGGTGGTGCACCTCTGCGCCATTTCGTTCTCGCTTTGTGATGGGGCCGCCTTCTCTCGGCTCAGGTGTCGTGCCAATTGTGCCGTATATCATCTCTTAGTTCGAGCAACGCAATCCTCATCTTGGCTCTGTGCCTACCTCTTGACGCTGTTTTGGACTTTTAGCCTCTATTGGCCTTTGCGCTTTTGGCTTTTGTCCCCGTTCTCCTGCGTCCGTGGGTGGCCCTTCGCTGCACACCAATTAGTGACTGTCTAGTTGCGCAGCTACGATTTTGATCATACCTTGCTGCGTCGGAAAAATGCTTGCGCTCTTCCCTCGCAGCCGCGTCTTTCGGAGTGGCCGAATTTTCGACTCCACGCTAGGTTTCCCAGGGGAAGGCCCTGATCGTTCTTGGACTATCCTCTCCTCCAATGTTGGTAGTTTCATCAAGGATAATACTTGGAAGGGCTGGGAAGACAATGTCATTTGTTTGCAGGAAACTCGCATCGGGCGGAACAACTTTCGTAATGCCATCAAGTCCGCTGCCGCTTTTGGGAGGAACCTTATCCTTGGTGATTTACTCCCTGGCCTTTTTCGGTCTGATGGCTCCGGCTCCACGTCGCATGGTGGTGTTGCTATGATCGCCCCGAGCCAGCTTTCGGTTCCTTTCCAGAAGTCCGATGACTGCTCTGGTCTCTTTGAAAGGGTTTTTCACTCCAAACGTGTTCAAGCCACTTGGTGTCAAGTTCTCCCTTCGCTTAAGATCTTAGTTTTCAATTTCTATGGTAAGTCTGGGGCCTCCGCTTCTCATGACATCCTCCAGTTCAATGATGAGATCCTTCGTGATATTTTTCAGATTGCGAGTCGATTCGGGATATTCCGGTCCTTGTGGTTGGTGACTTTCAACTTGCACCACTCCAATACCCTTCGGTTGCGACTGCCGTGCATTTTGCTAATTGGTTTGATCCTCTCACCAACTATCTTGAAGATGGGTCCCCTGATCGACCCATCACGTATAGCAGGGATTGCAATTTCACTGCTTTCGGGGAACATTGCTCATCCATTGATGGTATTCTCATGAATCAGGTTGCATTCAATTGTCTCAAGTCCATTGAAACGGTTGGTTGGTCCCATAAGCAGCACCGTCCGGTCCGGGCTTCCTTTGACTGGCTGCCCATCTTCCAAGTCGGGCCGGTCCATGTCAAATTTGCAGCTTTAGACACTTCACATGTTGGTAAGCCTACTTGTCCCCAAGACTATCAATGCCATCAGGTAATGTGGGATGCTGCCCTTTCCTCTCAATTCGATCGACAGTCACCTGAAGAGTTGTGGTTTGATATCAATCAACATGCGATTTCCGCCTTGGTCACTTTGGGTGCGACCTGGTCGAACGGAGTCCATAAGCGTGCGGCCCCACCTATTTTCCAATCCAACCGGGCCAAATGCCTTCTGGGGCTGCAGTTTTCCTTCACCTTTCTTGGTTACACAATGCTAGGGCCAAGGTCTTTGACATCCAAGCCAAAGTTGCCAAACCGTACCTCTCTGATAAGGAGTGTGACATTTTGCATAACGCCCTGACCAAGCTTAACAGACTGTTGTCTCGCTTGAAGGCTCCATTTTGTTTTCGCTCCCAAAGCCGGTTGTCACTTGTCTCACTGCATGAATGCCACCTTTGGCTTCAGTGTCAAATTGAAAAGCGCGAGCATGATCTCAAATTCAGGCGCATCAATGCTTGGAAGGAGAAAATTCGAGATTCGGCCAACTCTAGCCGTGCCTATATTTACCACCACCTCAGGAATAAGGCACAAGATCAGCCCAACAACCTCGTCATCGATCAGCAAAGCCATATTGTTTACCAGCCTGTTGATGCACTGAGCGCGATCAACGAGCAATGGGATAACATCTTTGCTGCAAATGTGGGGCATGATGATCCTGTCGATGTTCTTAAGGTGCTCTGGCCGTATCTCTCTAGGGAGAATCGCCCCTGGGACCCTCCGCCACTTACTGGTGCCGACATCTTTGCCACCCTGAAAGCTAGACATGCGCACGCCGCCCCCGGGCTAGATGGCTGGAGAACTACCGAACTCCAAGCCTTTCCTATTGAAGTGTGTGAGCTTGTTGCAGCCTTTTTTCGGAGACTTGAGGCCAATGTTGATCACTCGATTCCACTTGCCTTGACCACAGCTAAGATTGTGATCTTAAATAAACCTGGCCTCTCTTCCCCGCTAAATAAAAGACTCATTACAATCTTGCCACCGCTGCTACTTGCCTATACGGGCTCTCGCTTTCGGCAAGCTAAGGAATGGCAAGCTGCCATCATGCCTCCATCAATTGTTGGGGGAATTGCAGGCAGACACATGACTGCTATCCCTGCCAAGCTTAGACTTGACCTTGATGAAGCTGCGCTAGCTGATGAAGCCATTGTGGGGATGAAGCTTGACAAGAGCAAGTGTTTTGACCGCATTGTTCCGGCCTTTGTTGCAATCATCCTGCTTGCTTTAGGGTGCTCCAAGGCTGTTGTCAGCATTTTTGTTCGGCAATACACGGGCCTGCGTAAACATCTTTCGTATCGGGGCTGGACTTCTGGTAACTCTACTACTGCCCCAAATGGAGTTGCCCAAGGGTGTTCTTTCTCGTTGATTGCCATCAATGCATACATGCGTTCGTGGGTGGCCTTCCTCCATTGTTCCCCACCTTTCGCGCCGCATCTATATTGACGATATATATATCTTTGGGCTAAAATCCAGTTTGGCGCTAATCTTAAGCCTGCGCTGGAAGTCACTAAGCTTTGGGATTCCCTTGTCGGTCAAAAACTTAACACGGAAAAATCAGTCGCTTGGGCGTCCAATGCCTCAGCCAGGAAGACTGTCAAACACGAGTTTCCCGGTTTCTTAGTTCAGGAAACTTTTGATGTTTTGGGAACCAAGATTTACACCTCTCAGCGGAATGCCGTCGATTTCTCCGACGAAAAGACCCAAAAGATTTATGGTGACATTCGCAACATTGGTGCCCTGCCGTTGCCACGTAAGAGTAAAAGTCAGCTTATTGGTTCCAAGGTCATTCCACAATGCTCGTTTGCTGCGCATATTACCAAGGTCCCTAAAGCTGTCCTTGACAAGATCCAAGCTGAAATCACGCAAGCACTCTGGGGTCAACGCCCTCACTGGAGAGCCAAACACCTTGTTCTTGGTCTTCTTGCGCAGCCCTACCGAAATGATCCATATTTGGCCCGTTCCTTCTGTGCAATTTTGGACTTTGTGCGTTTCATCCAACTTGAACATGATGCTTTTGAGCGTTGTTGTAAGATTGCAAGCCTTCCGAAGGCAGGCAAGCATTCACTTGTTGGGAGCATCCAATCTGCTTTTGCTGATTCTGGCCTATGCCTTGATGACACGTTGTGCATTGGTTTTGGGAACGGCATCAAGATCTCCCTACATGAAGTTTCAGTGCGTGACATTGCACCTGTTCTCAAACATTTTGCCGTCCAGGTTCATTATTCGCACCCAGCAAATCTCAACCGTAAGGATTTCTTCAAGCCTGAGGGCTTTATTGATGTCTTCCACACCAAGCTTTTTGGCAGAAAGGCTAATGTTCAACATGGTCCTGGTCCGCCACTTCAGGCCTACTTTGAGGCTCAACAAGTTGGCTGCACTATCACCAACGACCGCAGATTCGCAGCCAAATTCGCAGATAGCAGTGCCTGTCGATTTTGTTCTCGTGATAAAGAGTCACTTGTACACATCCTGGGCTGTCCTGAAGCCCAGAATCACTTTCAGTTTGGCCCTTCACGTGAATTTGGTTCCAATTTTCAGCAGCTTGGCATTATTGAACACCCGTGGCCCGTGCTACGGCACCGGCTACGTATTGATCGTGCTGGTGATCTTGTGCCACAAGTGTTTGATTCCCCTGATGATATCCTTTCGCTTTGGACAGATGGCTCTGTGTTTTGGGGCGAGTGTTTTCCGCTCACTGCTGCTGGTTTTGCTATCATTCAGGAAGATGGTAGCACTTTGGCCGCAGGTCCTGTGTCGCATTTATCTCTTTCCTCGTGTTCTGCGGAACTTTGGGCAGTTGTCGTCGCAACAGCCATGGCACACTGCTGTCTTTGTATTTACAGTGATTGCTGTGAGGTTGTTACCAAGGTCAATGCTCTTGTTCAAACCCGCCGAATACCTGGTGACTATGTACACATTGAGTGGTGGCAGACTCTCCTTCAGCTCATCAATGCTAGGAGCCCCCTTTGCCATGAAGATGTTCTTCGGATGGTTTGGATCCCGGCTCATGTTGATGACCATATTCCTGTGTCACTCATTTCAGCTGAAAGAATTATATAAACAGGTTGGGACTTCCCGCAAACACATTGAACTCAATCGCCAAGCTGACAAAATTGCCAAACAGCATGCACTTGCCCGTTGTGGCCCGTTGTGCAATTGCGCCCGGTGACAAAGACTTCTTTCACTCTGCTATTTTACACCAGCAGGAGGTTCTCACGCTCCTCAACAAACATATAGGCTCAGAATGTTTGGAGGACTTTAAGTTCGAGACGCAGTCCACAAAGCAACTTGAGCTTCAAGACCCTCGGAAGTGTTTCCCTGGGCTGGCTTGGGATACAGAGGAAAGTGATTTTTCGATTACACTTGATTTCCCGGATGAGCCACCTCCATCGAAGGTGCTATTTGGTGCTGAAGATTGGATCACTGTGCTGGCTTTTTTCCGATCTTTACAATGGAAGGTTCACGATGAAGTTTTGTGTACGTATCAAGAACTTGCTTTTCTTTTCTACAAGCGAGGATTCCGGCTTCGAAGTCGACCATCTCATTTTCAAGACCTAGTGTTGCAATTACGGAAGTGCATTGTCACGATTCAAAGAACGCCCTTTGCTGTTCCTGGGACTCCGACTGCCCGCGCTACGAAGTGCATTGGGCGGGTCCTCCCACGAGGCGCTGTGGTGGGTGCACTTCCGTTTTTTGCTCAGAATGAGCTTCTTGCATTTTGTCGCATCCTTGCTGAGGGTGCTGGGAGGTCGGCTGAGACCTGGACCTTTCCTTTTGAACACCTTCTGTAGCTGCCCCTCTAATTTGTGCAACCTTTTGTTCATCGATCAGTGTGTCGTGGACAGGACGTGTCACCCCAGGGATCCGACTCGTCTGCGTGTGAACAGAATAGACTACCTGGAGGTCAACCTACCCTGGTTTGGGGCTCCATGTTTGGACCCACACCCATGTCCGTTTCTGTAAGGAGACTCGGAATTGAACACATGATTGCCCTCCACACATTGAGCACACTTCCATTTAAGGTTTGTGCAACATACAATGTCTGCATTAACCTGCACTCACACCACAAGCTTGCTGATGTTTTCATTTGCCGTTTGCCAACCTTCTGATCCTCCTCTGGCGTTGGCTCCCCAGAAATCAAGCACTGATTGAAGCGCTCCATCACCGCAGTCGGCAACTGACAAGAGAGAAAGAGATAATCAAAAAAGAAAAGCGACACGTAAAATTGCCACATTAATATGTATTAATAACATGTATTTCGATCTACAGTAGATTTGGTTGAAACAAGCCATTGAAGGCACCTTCTGGGCCATCACAACATCATCAAACATGGCGGTACCAGCAGCTGCAAGCACGTCTGCCATGGTCGGAAGATGCAAGCACGTCTGCAGTGTGTCGAACTGATGCCAGGCACGCGCTGTGAACTGTAGACGCCGCGTCTTGTAAGGCTCCACAGAGGGAAAGAGAGAGAGAGAGAGAGACAAAGAGACTTTGGGCATGTGACTGAAATCTGTACGGATTGAACCTGTGTTTACAGTCCAGACTCCCACGCTCTCAAGCTCTCACGCTCACTACATCTACTGAGGTTTAGATGTACACGATTGAAAGAAAACGACATTCTGAGCAAGACAGGACAAAACCCAACTTAAAACGACAGGGATGGGGTGTTCAACGAGCCGAGGCTGCAAACAGCAAAGTCCAATTGTCTATACAATTTCATCTAATTTCTAGGTCTTGAGCTCGGCCTACTGTGCAACCTCAGCCCCTGGCCGCATCAGGATTCACGTGCAAGCTCCGTGCCCAATAGAGCGCTCCCAAGGCCTCATGTTGATCCCTTCAGCTCGTCACATCGACGGTCTAAGGTGTGCACAATCTCCTACATGTCAGGAGAGCGCTTGGTGGCCCTGCCTCATTCCATCTTCCATACCAAATGCAAGAGCTTAGAGAAGATGACAGCTCCGGTAGGGAGGGCAAGATCCGCCTGGCGCAAATCAAGCTCAGGATATTGTCCCTCATTTGAGCAGAGGATATCACAAGGTTCGTGGCCTGTAACTCGCTTGAAACACCACGGCAGAGCGAACTTGCATATCACAGCCCATCCATCATTGTAAGTGCAAAAAGAAAAAGGTCTGTCCACAGAATGTCACACGCACACATGCACACTGATCGAACGACAAAGCAAATCTCTTTGATGACCTGCTTGCATTGCTGTGCAGGAGCTCAAAAGCACATTGCCAGCCTCAAAAGCACATTGCCAGGTCTTTGTTCGCCTCCAGGAGCCCCTATTAGCGTCGTTCCTAGTAGCGATGCCCTTTGCTCCTAGTAGCCATTTGCTCCTAGTAGAAAGGCCAGGAGCCCCTAGTAGCTTTATTGTTCCTAGTTGCACGAAGAGCTCAAAAAATGGATGCCCACTCGTCACTGCATCAACATCAATCAACGAAAACGGAACGACCTAAACGGAAAAAGACACCCACAACGGAAAGTCAACAACGACAAGAGGTGGACATAATGTGACATAATAACATCACAAAGACATGCAGTAGTATCTGTATCTCTCTGTCTGAATCTTTCAGTGGTCACTGTTTGTAGAATGTGGATCAAAATCCTGATACTTGCAGTCTCCACAGACTAGACCATTGAAAACAAAAAACACATCTAAAAAACACACCCACTCTATCAAGAGAATCGAGGGGCAAAAGTGGGATCTACGGCCTGACTCTGGTTGTGCAATGAGGTGATCAAACCCGTCTGTGGAACAGAAGACTTGGTTGTCTTGGATTAGATTTTCATCAAAGTTGGATTAGCAACGACATTTCGATGTATCTGACCAATTGGGCTGAGTTGATCACATTGCCATAAACAAACATGTAGTAGACAACAAAAGAAGCATAGGCAGAAGCCAGGAACTTATATAGCAGTATACATTATTGATGTATTCAGTTAAACATTGACTTGTTATCTCGGCTCAAAAAGGCTTCTGTTAGCGACTGCGTCATTCGGAGTTTTTCATGACCGGATCTATTCTACATTAATTATATCAAAGTACCGACGGCGGCGCGACGGTCCGTGGCAGCAGCGCGGATCTTTTGGACCAAGAGCGCTCTGCGGGTCACGCAGAGTTCAAACAGCTTGCAACAGACATGATGCCAACCTGCAAAGCTAGTATGCTTACCTGCTATGCTTGTCCTGCATGGATGTTTCAGACCCCTCCTTAGCTTTGGAGGCAGCATCTGTCTCTGACCGTTTCACGGCCTTGCGTCGATGACGCCCAGCTCGAATCGCCATCTTTCTGGCAAAAGCTTCTTCGCTGGGCCGGAGTCGCCACATGCTCGTTGCCATGGCTTGGAGGATCGGCTCACGTTCACAGCCAGCTTTCGTCAGCACATCGGCTAACATCTGTGCCGTGTCACACCAGATGGCCTGCTCGTTATGGTCATCGTAGTTGGTGTAGCCGAGGATCTCTTTCACCTGGGAAACTAGGATCTTCACTCTCTTGTCGGTCGGTTGCCCTGCATCTTTTGTGATCGTACTTTCGAGGGATTTGGCATCCGTGATGGCAATCATCAAAGGGCGAGCCATCTCCTTCTCGATGTCGCTGAGGGAGAGCTCTGGATGCTTCATCTCCAGGATCAGTGACCTGACATAGTCACCAGCTTCGGAGCCCATCAGGAAGGCGTTTGCCTCTGCAGCAAGCGTTGATCTGCAGACCCTCTTGATGCTTCCTGAATAGGTTTCCAGGAGCAAAAGTGGAACTTCTTCTCCACTTGCGATCTCGGGGATGGTGAGGCCGATGATGTAGCCACATTGCGACTTCATCTCAACATTTGCAAAGCTACTGTCCGCGAAGACGCAGACAATGACGTTGTCCCAAGTCAACCTCTCGTTGGGGTTGAAGATGTACTTCGCTTCTGAAGTTTCTTTCATCATCTTCACCGCCTTGTTCAAGTCAATGATGTTCTGAATGGTAGGCTTTCCCATGGTCTGGGATGCAAGGCTCACGTTGACAAGGAGGTCGGGACGAGTCTGTCGGGTCACCCAACCCATGGAGCCAATGAGTCCCCTGAACTCGGACTTCTCCTCTTCAGTGAGCGGGGCGTTCGGTGTTGTTCTCCTTTCTTTCTTCAGGACGATGTACTCGATGCTTTCAATGGCATCAAACTGGTCAAGCTCAATGCGTCCATCAACGCGCTTGACGTTCTTTCCACAGAACCTGAAGTCGTCCTGCTTCACCTTTAGGTGGATCTCCTTCTCGAGGATCTTGATCGTTTCGAAGAACTTCTCGCCGGTTCCAGTGCAGAAGAGGTCATCAACGTGTGAAGCCATGATGCCGGAGAGAGAACCATCCACAAAAAGGTAAAACAAGGCTTGCTCAATGCTTGACATCTTCCATCCTTGGGCCTTGACGGCATTGAAGAGCTTCTTCCACCATGACCTTCCAGCATCTCTTGTGCCATAGATGGAGCCCTTGGCACGAAGGAGATCGGTTGGCAGTATGCCAGGTGGAGGCGGCCGAGGTGGCCTGAGAATCAGCAAGCGGCTGATCCCCTTTGACTGCAAGTAGGCTGTCGAGGCATCGCACGCAACCAATGGCCAACCTTGCAAGACGGAGATGGAGCAAATGAGGTTGAATGCAAGCAACGAGGCTGTGGGCGAATCAGAACGGATCCCAGTCTCTTCTTCTTGATGTCCTTGAACGACGATGCGAGACTTTGCTTCGAAGGGAAACTCCTTTTGGATCTGTTCTTTGGTTTTCTTTGTCTTCTTTGACATAGCAGCGGCGAGCAGTCTGGGCTTCTTGTTCTTGTCGACATGAACCCATCTTGTTCCGATGATCTTGGTATCACCGGGCAGCGCTTCAACCTGCTCTTCAGTGAGAACTTCAACAGCGCTGAACTTTTGCCAGGATGCCCATTCTTTTGCCATAGCTGCGTCAAACTTCAGTCTGTCCTCAGGCGGCAGCTCAAAGATGTTCACCTCAGTTCGGACTGCTGCTCCAGTGAGGTAGGAATCATTCTGCAGCACGTCATTCTTGAGGTTGTGGTGCGAGACATCATCAATCGCTTCATCATCTTCAGTTTCGCTGTCATTGCTGATGTCACCAGCCATGCGGAGCAATCTGAGGTTCCGTACAGCAGTGTTGAGGTCCGGGAAGACATTTGGAGTGCCATCTTCAACATAGTATGGACCTTGGAGTGTGTGTCCTCGAGATGCTCTCACAGGTCCAGGCTGTGGCGGTAGTGGATGTCCGTCAAGCCTGTCTGGAGTCTGCATGGCATGTTGGAGATCTCCATGCCCTTGTCCAGCAGATTGCACCGGAGGTGTCTCAGGCACATGTGTAAAGGAGTGGCCAGGCACTGGCTCTTCCAGGTCATCATCTTCTGGGACTGGTGGCAAAGCTCCACTGGAATGATCAGTGGGTGATGGACCTGTTCTGGGTCTTGTGCTTCTTGTTGGAGAGATAGGATCTGTGGATCCGATGGCCTCTGCTCTCTTAATGCCTGATGGCAGTGACGGTGACTCTGCTGCGGCTGCTGGAAGTGGCAATGGAATTGGACCTGACTGATGTGGTTCATGAAGTTCCTCATCCTCAAGTTGTTCTTGTTCATCTGGACCAGGCTCAATCATTGGGATAGCATGATGCCGGAGGTCGACATAGTTCCGGGCACCTTTGGTGTACTCTGGTTCCAGAACGCTTTGTGGCACGACGTGGGCAGCAACCAACTCATCTTCACTTGCAAAACGAAGTTGCTCGCCAGTCACCAGGACAACTGATGGGCCATAGCGTACCCAATAGGAATGAGGTTGTCCTCCGCCGGTGGGAATCTCATCTTCTTGACCTCTCTTTTGATTTCTCATCTCAACGCCAATCACTCTTGCTGGACCATACCATTTGAATCCTCTGCTGTCGGCACCTTGTTGTTGACGGAGGAAGTAGACATAGGCACCGATTGGAAATGGACCACGAGTGGGTGTTGACTGATGCAGCAATGCCCTTCTCACACGGCTGTCGGTGTCCAACTTGATCTGGCAGATTCGAGCTGTCTCTCGCAGAGCCAGGTTTCTTGCCATAGCCGATTGAGGGTTGTCAGCTGCTTCGAGAAGTTCAAGCCGTTCTTGATCATCATCAATCCTCAAACTGCCAGGAATTCTGACTTCTGGAATGCCAAGCACCCATTGATTTGGAGCATAGCCATTTGCTCTGGGGTGTGCGTTCCTGATCTGAGTGACGATGGCAGTGGCGATGATCATGTCTTGGAGTCCAGTGATTTGGCTTTCGTGAACTACCTTCTTCATGAGCTCTTTCCAAATGCCGCCGGCCTTCTCGACCTTGCCTTGTTTCCAAGGCGCCTCAAGTGGCATGACCTCCTGTTCGACTCCGAACTGCTTCAAGTAGTCGGCGAAGTGGGCAAGAAACTCACGTCCTCGGTCCACCTGGATGGATCTAGGAAGACCTGCCCAAGATGACCATGCAGTAAGGAAATGACGGAGCACGGCACGTGAAGCTGGTGGTCCTTGAGATTCACCGAGGCAAGTGACCACTTGGAAAGATGTGCCCTCATCGATGATGTTCAAAAAGGAAAATTGCTTGTTCTCAGCATCTCTGCAGTAGAACACATCGAGCGACAGGTGGGCATTGAAGGTGTAGTCGCCAGGGAGTCGTACTGGTTTAGGTCGTCGGCGACGTATGCTCTCACCACAGGAGTCGCAAGAAAGCAGTGCAGCTGCTCTCAGGGCTTCAGGTCGAGCTTGTTGCCTCCTGAGGATCCTGAGCAACGTGGTGTTTGTCGGATGACCAAAGTTCACGTGGAGGACTCGCAAAACTCTTCGGAGCTCTGGGTTCACTTGAAGCCATTCTTGACGACGTTGGGCTTCTGATATGCTCAAAGCGGGATCTAGTCCTGCAGCGACGTGAGCTCGATATTCTTGATCTTCAAGCGGAGGTGCATCCTCGTCCTCAGGGACATCAGGATCTTCATCCAACAACTCAGGTAGTGCTTGAGGTCGAATATAGACGGGAGGTGCAGCAAACTGGTCCATGAGGATTGCCTGCTTGCCTCGTCTTGGTTTTCGCCTCTTTTGCTGAGGTGCGCTTGCTGGAGTGGAAGGAGCTTCTGCAGGGAATGCTTCATGAACACCTCGGAAAGCAGTTGTTTCGATCTCACGTTGTTGCAGCATTGCTGTGATCACCATCTCATTCAACTGATGGGGCCAAACGGAAGCTTGAGCAGTGCGACTTCCAAACTTGTTGGCACCTTCGAGGATCTCATGCTGGTGTGAACCATCACAGTGACATGTGGAAAACAGTGTTTCAGCAGACACCAAGCTCGTCACATAGTAGCTAGGTTTCTTGTGTGGGAGACCTGATTCAGAGTCCTTGTAGCCAACCATGCAGCCATCAACCTTGATGAACATGAGGCTGCCTTCATCAAGTAGTCGGCGGACATCGGCCATTTCAGGTTCTTCAAGACTCTGTGAGCCGAGTGGCTGTTCCAAAAACACATGCCGTTGGGCCTTGATGCGGTCTTTCACGGTCTTGTTGACAGTCTTGAGCACTTCACGACCTTCAGCTCGAAGATGCTCGATGGTGACTGCGGCTGTTCCACCTTTTGCCAAATTGAAACGACTCCAATTTCCCCACGGGCCACAGGGGTGTGTGATCACCAGCAAATAGGGGTCCTCTTGGATGAGATCGTGGTGGAGCTGCTTGCGACCTTTTGAAGTAGTGGCGTCCCACTCATTTGCAGTGAAATCAAGAGGCACACCGCACGTCAGTCCAAGGAGCACTGCCATCATGGTCAGTCCCATCTGTCCAGCAAAGAGTTGTTTGAGCCAGACTCGACCTGAAGGTGGTCGTCGAGGAACCTTGTGAGGTTGACCTTGGATGGCACGACGGTGAAGAAAATCTTCTCCTTGTAGTGCAGCCTCCATACCGCAGATTCGCTTCCATTTCTTGTTGGTCGTCTTTCGAGTGATGTACTCGTCCTTGGCGATGGAAGCAAAGAGGGACTCATCCTCGCAGACGAAATGGCAGTCATGGGAGTTGCCATCAGGATCGAGGTACTCCTTGACGTCTTCTCGGAGAGAAGCGGTCCAGTCTTCGTGGTCATGGACATCATCAGGATTCTGGCCACCATAGTCGCGAGGGTAGTCATAGTCAGCGAGGACTTCTTTCTCGAATGCACGGATTTCTTCTTCAGTCGGGCTGGCCTCCTCCGCCAAACCCGGGGGATGCTGAACATGATGTTGAGCAGTAGTGGATTCAGTTCCGTGCTGATCTTCATCATCGCTGACGAACTCGTCCAGCTTCTCCTCATTGAAGTCGAGGAGGTTCAAGGCAAGATGCCCTTTTGCTGTCTTCAGCAGTGGCTTGTTGTGGACGTTGACCTTGAGGAAGGAGATCGTCTGGTCGGCCAAATTGATCACAGCTCCAAGCTCTTCCATGAAGGGGCGACTGAGCAAGAGTGGAGTATTGCCTGGAGTCTCTGCGCTGTGGATCTCTCCATGGACCTTGTAGATGCCGACTGGGAAAACTCGGACATGTTTTGACTCAATCTTGCCGCCAATGCCTCTGAAGATCTGGTTCTTGACGCGCTTGGAAGAGGAAAGGCCACGGCTCACGAGTTCCTTCTCCATTTGCTCGGCCCAAGACTTGCCGTGCATTGTCCTCGTGCAGCCGGAGTCCAAGATGGCGAGTCCTGGAGGATCTTCAGCGGACAGTGCATAACTCTCCTCATCCGGAGAGACCATCATCACCTCACACTCATGGACATTCACGGTGTTGCCATCGTCGATGTCATACTGCAGGGGAGCGAGGATCTTGCGGACGGCCTTCATGTCATCTGGGTCAGTTGACCTCTTTCCCTTGGCTTCACCTTCTTCTTTTGACGGTTTGGTCATCCGCTCAGCTGATGCCTTGACGAGTCGAAGTCGGCCATAGAGGTAGAAGGCAAATCGGAAAATCTCTGGGCCGCTTGGCTCGTTGCGGAGAACATGTCCCATCACGGACTTGCAGTAGCCCTCGGAGGCAAGAGACTCTGCCACATCGCGAAAGTAGTGACCTTGAAAGGGGCCACCGTCGTTGATCTGTTCTTCATCATGTGGCAATGGCTGAAGGATGTCCATGTCCTCTGAAGCCAACTCAGGTAGAGGTGGTAGATCAACATCGGGTGCAATCATAATGCCATAGAGCCAGACACGCTGTCGAGTGGCTCGGACAATCTTGGCAACTCTCGGAGCAGAAGTTGCGTTGCTTGATGGTGAGGATGGCGAAGGATAGCCACCAGAGGCACCATCGCAAAGAGACCAGCCATCATCATGCGGTGAGTCAGGGATCGGGCCAGCAGTCTTTCTTGTTGTCCTTCTGGCAATGGAAGCTGCTGCAGGTGCTGAGGGCGCCATGGTCAGTGCCTTGTCACGGCGAACTTCTTGATCATACTCATCACGAACTTGTCCAACTCGACGGAACAGTCCAGCTGACCTAGCTTCTTGCCCCCACTTGGTGCACATGAGGATCTGGATGAAGTAGCCCCAGAGTTCAACAGCTTCTTTTCGGTGGCCAACGATAACAGTCTTGTTGCATTCAGACTCCTTGCAGGTCACGTGACGAGTGTGGCCATTGGCACCTCGGTGGTATTTCCTCTCGGAGCCACCGGTGTAGCTGGAGTGTTCACATAGCTTTGGGCAATGAAGTGTCATCAATGACTCACCTTCGTCCTCTTCAGACTCATCGCAAACGTGGCTGAAGGCGACTTTTGAGCGACGCTTGACCGGCTGGTTTCCATAGTCGATCTTCACGCGGGACACCTCGGCAACCTTCTTGGAGTTCATGGTGTAGTGAGCCAAGAGGTACATGCCATAGGAAGTGTCAGGGAGCGACTCAATCTCAGGGACAAAGAAACCGGCAGGGTCGTACGAATTCTGTGCGGGGTCATTGTCCTCAGGAGCGGTGACGGGTTCCGAGATGTAGCACTCCTGAGGCTCAGCTTCAGCGCAAAGTGCAGTCTCCTCGGCAGGGTTGTCCTCAGGTTCATGGCCATGAGAGACGAACAGGGTGGTTGCCACCTTTTGGGGTTTCTTCTTTGCCGATGGCTTCCCCTTCCCTTTTCCCTTGCCTTTCCGGGATGCAGGACACTCAGCATCACCGGCCCAGTGACCCTTCTGATGGCAGACTGTGCAAGGTGTCACTGACTTGAGGAACTTGACGGCAGTGCGCCGCTGGTCACGAGCTTTCTCGGAGAAGCTCATCTCTCCCTTGGCTGTGAAGCCAAGTTGTTGTCCAGCACTTGTAGTAGGGCTCGATGAGGGGGTAGGCCTTCCACCAAACTTCTTCTTCTTATTGAAGCGGTGTTGAGCCACAGTTGCAAAGGCTTCTGCGACGTGAGGATCTTCTTCGAAGTCAGGGAACTCGCTCAACAGAGCATCCATGAGTTCATCATCACTGTACCCTTGGAACGCTTCTTCATCATCAGCGACCTGGTACTCCTCATCGTCCTCGTAGTATGCGTCCTCATCTGCAGGGGTGAAGTCAGGTTCATCCTCGACTGCCAGGACCTGTCTGGTCTTATGGTCGAGCCTGCCTCGCCACTTGGCCCGGAAGTGCTGTGACTGGAGAGGTTGGCCTGAGCTGCGTGCACCAAGATAATCTCGTCGGATCACGGGCTTGCCGGCAGAGTTGGGGTACTGGATCCTCATCGCGTGTGCGATCTTCTGGAACTCGTACGTGTTGTTGCAGGAACTCAGGATGCTTGTCTGTTCCTTGGGATCCAGGCCTCCAAAACATAGGAGCATCATCGCCCGGATCTGCTCAGGGACGGAGGTTCCAGTCGCATTCTCCTCCAACCTTCGAAAGTCCTGCTCCCGTCGAACGATGTACTGCTGCATCGTCTCGTTGTTCTTCCTCCAGACATTCGGGGAGTAGAAGGCTTGGAAGAACAGTTCACTCGTCTTGACGGGGAGCTCGGCTGCTATGCTGTCCTTCAGCGTTTGGATGAACAACTTCATCCCGGCATCCGTTGGTTTTCCCTCTGAGGTTTTCGTCTTCAGCTTTGGATGCTCTAGCTTCCGGACCGACTCATAGGCTGCGCCGGAAAGACCTGCTCGAAGATGGACAGGGGTGGCGATCTGAAGTGCGTCCTGGCCTTCACGGCCGTGGAACAAATCCCAAGCTCGTTCTTCATATTCTTCAAAAAGCTCTGCCTCGCCGCTATACTGCGGCACTCCGTGCCGATCGGTGAGGATGCTACCAGCGTAGGCCATGGGGAGCTTGGAAGGGCAGCTTCAACAAGCTCAGCAGCAACGGAGGGCGCCGCTCGCCTCCACAGGCGAAGCGACCGCGAAAGGAGCGCAGCGGCAGCGCCAGCAGCAGCCAGCGCCAGCGTCGCCCGGAGTTAACCGGGCTCCGCTTACCATCAAAGTACCGACGGCGGCGCGACGGTCCGTGGCAGCAGCGCGGATCTTTTGGACCAAGAGCGCTCTGCGGGTCACGCAGAGTTCAAACAGCTTGCAACAGACATGATGCCAACCTGCAAAGCTAGTATGCTTACCTGCTATGCTTGTCCTGCATGGATGTTTCAGATTATATATTGTGTTCTATGCAAAACCACTGTTTGAGAAGCAGCAACACAAAGCATACACAACTGTTTGACTTGTGTCGAAGGCAAGGTGCGGGCGGCCGTGATCGCAGGCCTGGTGAAAAGCAATCACTGCGTGTAGGACCAGTGTAGGAGTCAGTTGATTCCCGTCGCTGCGTCTATATACTGCGATTGTGAGAGGTGGGTTGTTCAGCCTTTCCAACAACTAGTTATTCATGATGTTCATGATCTTCATGTGAATACTCCTCTTGCCCATTTCTTACCTTGACAAGGCTCTCGGAATGAAGGCACGGTGGCAGATCGTTGGCAATGCTGCTGCAAAACCCGTCTTGAACGATTCCACCCATCAAGATATTCTATTAATAAAGGCGCTGCTTGGTTCCACAATTCTTCATATGGCAATCTTGTATACAATGCAGTAGCAGTATCAACTTTGAGGATGCCTACAACTTGAGCAACTGAAATCCTGCAGCAAAAGCGTTCGAAAGTGGAGGGGCGATCAAACCGTCATGAATAATATCTGGGCATTCGCAAACTTATATACTATAATCCAATCGATGTCATCACGGTGTCACAATTAAGTTGTTGGTTGTGGAGCTTGCCGAGGCATTTGGTGACAAGAAGTGGCACCTTTCAGACCCACACTCCGTCCATCCAGGTCCTGGGTTCGAAATGGTGATGGAAGTAAAGTTCCCAGTAGTGCTTGAGGTGCTCCTGAAATTCAAAGGATTTTGACAACAAAACGACAAATCCGCCCGCACCGAAGGTGCTGGGGCGTGTGTATCCGCATCGCATAGTCGCAAGATTTCAGTTTTAGCTGGGGGGGGCATTATCGGGGCATTGTCGTTGAAAATCAAACGCAAAAAAAATCGCAAATCCGCCAACCGCTTGTCGGGCGTGCTTTGGGGCTCTTGAGCTCTGCGTTTTAGCAAAAGCATCCTATGCAAAAATAACTCTGCTAGCGGGGGGGACTTTCGCGCGTGCGCGGCTATGGTTGGGCTGCAGGGCCACTGGGGAGAGCGTTTTGGAGGTACATGTTTGGATGATTTTTCGTTACGTCGTACTTGCAGGGCCACGGGGGAGAGCGTTTTGGAGGAGTTTTTGTGCTTTGGGGTGGTTGCTGCGTTGATTCTTGCTCGGCTGCAGGGCCACTGGGGACAGCGCTTTGGAGGTGTATTTTTGGATGGCTTTTGGCAATGCCGAAGTTGTATCACCATTATGGGCCCCAAGGTAGACGAAGTTGGCCCCAAGATGGCTCCAACACAGCCGTAAGACAGCCAACCTGGCGCCTTTTTTTCGCGCGTGCGTGGCTATGGTTGAGCTGCAGGGCCACTGAGCAGAGCGCTTTGGAGGTACATTTTTGGATGATCTTTCGTTACGTCGTGCTTGCAGGGCCACTGGGGAGAGCGTTTTGGAGGAGTTTTTTGTGTTTTGGGGTGGTTGCTGCGTTGATTCTTGCTTGGCTGCAGGGCCACTGGGGACAGCGCTTTGGAGGTGTATTTTTGGATGGCTTTTGGCAATGCCGAAGTTGTATCACCATTATGGGCCCCAAGGTAGACGAAGTTGGCCCCAAGATGGCTCCAACGCAGCCGTAAGACAGCCAACCTGGCGCCTAACTTCGGATGTTCGTGCACGGTGTGGGCGGCTGTCGACGCGAAGTGTCTTGAATAACAACATTTGATGAAGGTTTTGGGACACACAAATTTGTTTGAGGCGTTCTTGAAAAAGTTCTTGAAACAACTTAAATGTTGTTTTGAAGATTTGGTGAAAAATAGCAAGGTAGAACCGGCATAAGCAAACATCAGCGGCTTCATGGTACGGCTCTAGCTGGCTACAGTAGGGGTTCGTATTAGCCAGGTAGAGCCGGGACGGTGGGACAGTGGGACACCAGTACAACTAGACTAAAATACTATACTACCTGCTGATAACACGGCAAGCTAGAAAAGCAAAGAAAACAGCAAAATAGTTGAAAGGCTGTAGCTGGGTTCAGCAAATAGCTCTGTGGTGGGGGCGGACCCAGCCACGTAGCGGCGCGAATATAGTACGAGCGGCACCCAGTAAAACCCTCCCTACAGCCTCAACCACCACTACAACCTCAACCCAGCAGGAGCTGCCACTGAAGCTGCCAAACCTCAAGAATGGAGGTGCATGGCAGTATCACCTAAAGGTGATCTGGTCCATATGTTTTGTGGAGAGTTGTTGATGAGTTTGCTGAGGGCGCGCCATAATCCTTCTGGGTGTTGCCATATCTTTGACAGGAGTACTGTGCTTCCTTACGTCCACTCTCAAACCAACACACTTTCCCACTTTCCCACTTTCTAACTTTACCAAGTTGGAGCAACTGTTTTACAGTGTCTCGAAACTCTTTCGTCGAGCGTCCCTACAAAGCCTTGCAGACATGCTAAACAAAAAGAATTCAAGCCAAGAACAGAGGTACAAATACATGTTACACAAACATACAAAACCACACAGAACCTAGGCCTGGACCCCTGAATCTAGTCTTGTTGAGCACAAGTTTCACTGGCAATCCCTGCCAAGCCTTGTTAACTTGTCAGGAGGAAGAAGCTCAGCATGGGTTGATGGGTAGGGGGTCTTATTGATCGCGTGATTATTGTTTCTGCTCTTTCCGCTTTGCCAATCTTTCCAGCTCGTTGGACGTTCACAACCAGTGAACCTTTGGCCAAAACGTACAGTAGCTGTCCTCAGGAAGCCCCTGTCGATCTGGATCGGCTGCGTCCATTGGAAATGCATGACACAGCCTCATGGCATTGCATCGCCGGCACAATAGCCCAAAAGGTTCAGCCAGCCAAAAACTCTGGCGTTGCACACGCAACAAAGCAACTGGCTTCTTCGCAACACAGAAAGGTTAAGTGGCCCTAAAAATCTAGGAACCAAATCATTAGTGCGAGCGCTTCTTCAAGGAAGCTCCCCCCCCCTCAGGCGGGGGAACTTCCTTAGAGAAGCGTGAGATATCCTGCGTCCATACTAGTAGCTTAAGTAGCAGGAGCGGAGCGGGCTGTATACATTTATATGATGGACTTATACCTTTCTAAAAGAATGTTTATTTACTGTAGAGAAATGCCACGACCGGAGACTCATTTTGGCATGCTAGCCGTCTTAGCCATAGCCCATTCTTCTTGGTGACAATCTAACTGCAGGAACAAACAGAATACAGATCTTCTCCCACCCTCATGAAAGTGAAGGTGTGCATGCCATGCTTGAGTACCGGTCTCTGAATCTGTTGCTTGGTATTTCTACCCGTGCTTCCAGTCAATTGGATCTGGTGTCCGTGCAAATGCATCTCAAAACGCCAAGACAGGACCACCCAGTCCTGGCGGAAAGCCCGAGCCGAGCAATCTTTGTGCCAACACCTTTTAAGTGGAGCAATCCTTCGATGGTCCATATAATGCAATGAACGGCCTCCAAAGTTTGAACGCATTGGATCTGCTTCATGATTCAACTGTCCAACGCAATCTTATAGTACTGAGCAGTCCCCTTCGGTGCTACGCAGGATTCTTCAAGAAAATGCACTGAAGAGGATTTACAAATTATGACTCCCATGGCCCATGGCGACGCCAAACAAACTTGTTCTTACGCTGTAAGGCTTGCTGTGAACGAAGCATGTGCCCGGCACTCAGTATGCACAACCTGCATACAGTCTTAGAGACGTTGGCACTAATCGTGCAGCGCTGATAGCGTTCCATCTGATGATGGGATGCAAAGTCCGCCTCACAGCCTACCCTGCTTATCCCTGCTTGGTATTCTGCAGTGGTTGTTGTCATCACTCGCATCTTTGTGCAAGGTCCTCGTACTTGAAATTGCCGTAGATGGGAGTGCCCTTTCCATCAACATCATGAGGATCCTGAAACGGATGGCATCAAGAAAATCAAGCTTTATGACATGGAGAGCTGGTAGCTCAACATACCTCACACCCTTTGTCTCAAACTATCATCGCTGAAGGATCCAACAAATCCATCTATGCAATTCTCGCAATAGAGACTTTCTCGTCTCAACAGCGTTGAACGCACTTCCAGGGCATTGCTAACCCAAATGCGACTCATTTGACTCATTTGCTGTCACTGCCTTCACATCTTCAAGATCAATCGACGATGCCTTGGGTCCGGTCAGGTGATAAATCCAAGCGCCTGGTTCAAGTTCTCATTAAGGCCCGGACCACATGTAGCAAACTATCGTCTTTTTGGCTCCGAGTGCAAAAGTCCTTTTGCCTTGGAGCTCAAGCTGTCCCTCCAAAGTACTACTTACTACTTCTTGAAGCTCTGAGGAGTGGTGCCCATTCTGGAAAACTCTCCGCACATTTTTCCATTCCTGACAGATCTGACAAACATTGTTGAAAGGATTTACCGCAGAATGAATCCACCATTTCGCTCCGCCTCACATCTCCGGTGGAACCATTCACCCGGCACCAGGTCCTCCACTACTTGCTTGGCCTGCACACAAAACTCCAGATCCCTCACAATACAACCATCCCCATTTGACAAGAAAACGATGCAGAACAAACTGCTGCAAAACTGCAGCAAATAAGGCAAATTCTGACATGTCGCACTTGCTTTGCCATGCAGCTGCCATCCTCTGTTGTACTAGCGGAATACAGCAATTTGCGCTGCGCCTTCCGTTCCCTGAGCCATTGAGCCAACTCTGCACGAGCAGATTCCTGTCCGCCATACCAAAGCGACAATGTGGTTTTGATATGTTTTGATGCAGAATATGCTGAATAGGCATGAATCTGACACAAGACTACAACATCATAACAAATGCCCAATCTGATGCATATGCCAAGCACAAGCCCAGACTTTCCTGAAATTGACCTTTTCTTTACTCAGTACTGCACCAGCTCTCAAACCTCTCGGCATTCGTTTTGTATTTACAGTATTGCATTTGCGCATTGCAGCTTGGCCAAGCACCAAGCTCAAAGCAGAAATTGTATATTTCTTTGTCTGCTTCGGAGTAACTAGGGCGGGCTAAAGTACAACAAATGAATTTCCTGGTCATTCCTTCTTCTCCTTCTTGTGGTACCATTGAAGCAACATCCAAATCATGAAGCACCTTAAATCACACTGGAGCAGACTTGACTGGCAAGTATAAAGTCCTGGTCCAGTGCTCGACCCGATCCTTCATTGACATTCTCCCAGTTTCATGAACTGATAAATAGAATGATTTGCCCCTCGGGGACTATTCTTCCAAGGATAGAACATTGCTAGGAGCACTCCTAGTCTTTGCAGCGCCAGCAAATCGCCGACAGAAGGCGCGAAGGGCATATCCTCGGAGTGGACAGGAGCAAGAGGCTAAATTAATGTCAATTAACTAAACCTACAAGCGATGGCCTTCAACCTACAAGTGATGGCCTCCAACCTACAAGCAA